>PVIW01001121.1:0-337606 GCA_004026585.1 Noctilio leporinus
CTTGGTTCTGCTTTGCTTGTTGTTAGTTTTGCTCATTATTGTCCCGTAATGGGTGAGATCATATGATATTTGTCCTTCACTGACTGGCTTATTTCACTAAGTATAATACTCTCCAGTTCCATCCATGTTGTTGCAAAGGGTACAAGTTCCTTCTTTCTTTCTGCTATATAGAATTCCATTGTGTAAATGTACCAAAGTTTTTTGATCTAGCCACAACTATTATCTCCCGTGGCTTCCTAATTGGTCTCTAGGTATGTCAACTCTTGGAAAGGCTGATGGTCCTTCACTCTCAGAGTTAAAGTGGGTCTTGTATGTAATTGAAACATTTAAGAAAGTATTAAATGGCTGCACTTGAGCCTACAGAGAAAGCATACCAAATTTAGGGAGGATGTGGCTTAGCCCCAGTGGTTTGCTTAATAGAACAGAGGACATTTCAGAAAGTTATCAGAAAAGCTTTGTACAACATTGCATTGCATATAGTAACTGTTTTGGCTTAAGATCGCAGGACTAACAACACAGGCAGGTTTAAGAAACTAAAAAAACCCCAAGGTAACAAGCAGAAATTCACAGGGGCGTCGGTGCCTATTGATTCTGCTAATTCAACAAGGGATAGTTGCAGAAAGTTACTGGAAACATTGAAAACTGCCTCAAAGCGTTAAGTTTCTATCAAATACTGGCCTATGGGCAGAAGGTCTACAAAGGCTCTTTCAGCTTGTCCAGCAAAGTGAGCGTTAAGAGTTTTAAACCTCCAAGTTCTATAAGCAACATGTTTGATTCCCCCAAAGGAAAACATAATTGTACTTCTAAGTCAAGTAATGCTTTTCAATAACAAACCTGCACAGGGGCAATCTTATGTGCTTATACCAATTCAAATAAGAGATAGTACTGCCACTCAATAACTCAAATGTAAGGAACTGTAATTTTATTAATATACTCTGAAAATTAAAATTGAATAGAGGTGTTTGACTATTTTTATTTAAATTACATGAGCTTTTTAGTTTGAACACATTATAAGACAGTCTTTTTCTTTGTGAGTTTGCAAAGGTTCTTTGTCAAAGCTAATTATTAAAAATTATTTTTCCTACTGATCATTAAAGATTGGTGAGGTTCAAATATTTATCCCTACTCCTGAGCTCTAACCAAATTGAGAACAACCATAAGAAAATGAGGTGAGACTTAAGATATAATATCCCCCCTTAATATTGTTAATGTTATATTAGGTGAAGAAATTTGGACTTTGAGAACAAAGTAAGACTTCATATTTCATTCTGCTTCCCAAACTAGTCCTTGGGGCCTATTTATTGGGAGTGTTGGATATTTTAAACAGAGAGTTACCTATTAGACCACATGGAGAGTAGTTATCTTTCATATACCCTAGTACAGAGCAAGCTAGGGCTGAGACAATCATGACCTTTTTCAAAGTCATGGGGCTTCATGCATGGAAACAGGAGTGGAGGGAGAGACCACACCTCACTGGTGGGAAAACTGATGGAGTGAAAGAGAGAAAGAAAGCTAGGCAGAGAAAGTGGGTCATCTCTGATCTGTAACCTTCGCTGCAGTGTGCCAATTAGAAAAGTCACTCTTCTTCCCATGGGAAGGAGAAAGTCAGAAGGAAGGAGAAAATAGTAAAAGTTTCTTTACTTCCCTGACAGGATGAAAGTTTGGCAAAGTTCCTATTTAATGGGAGGAATGTGGGAAAATAAAAGGGTTCCCCCAGTTCTTATAAATCTAGTCATGTCTATAATGAATGGGCTATTTAAAATCCTGAAAGGCTAAGAACTATATACTTTTGGTTTACTGTGAAACCTGCTGGCTCCTGATGTCCACTTCACATATGATTAAAGTAATGGAGTAATTCAAAAGGAAATATTCAGGAAAAATAAGACCTCAGTTTTCAACACATGCCAGTTTAAATTAGCAGGTAATTCTGGCCGTTACTGTCACATCAATCATGTTATATTTCATTTTTTCCCCAGATTTCTTGACTTAAGAATGTTTTAGTAAGGCACATAGGACAACCTGAGTCTTAGGTAAGACTTTATAAAAAAAAGAAAAATGAATAAAATTTAACTTAAATTATATCATAATAGTAATACATAAACTTGAAAATTGACTCAAAATAAGTACCAATTACTATAGGTTAAAGCTAACTTTATGTAACTATGTGCAAATACACTCATATATTTGAGTCACTCATGGGATCCATGAGAAGACCATAAGGACATTTCTCAGTCTTGGTACGTATGGCTACTACTTAGCCTGGATGGCATGGTGAGAGCTGCTAGAAAAAAGGCTTAAGTTTGAACACCTAAGTGTTCTCGGTATCATCAGAGATATATGGTCCACAGAATTTTGTTGCCCTTTATGAGAACTTTCAACCTCTTGTAAGGGGAAAGGTAGGAGCTTACTTCAAATTTCTTATCTGCTGTCACTCAGTTTATTAAATAAACTTTTGTGTAATTTACTCTACAAAATGTTTAGCAATGGTGACACCAAAACATTGATGAAAATTGCTCAGCACTATCAGCCAGATCAAAAACGAGTCCTGGTGTTCTCTTGTTATCCTTCCACTAAACCTCCATGTGCATATGGTTTTGTACAACGGCAGGTAGTACTTCAATTTCTAGACAGGATTAGGAAGAATTTAACTGGCTTTTTTCTACCAGTTAATTTTTTTTTTTAATTTTAGGGAATTTTGAATTTTATTTTCTAAGTAGGAAAAATGAACTGTAAAAAATCATTCATGATCTTTCTTGGGATTGAACTTAATGCATATGAAATAATATGATCCTTCCAAAATTTAGCTTTTTTTCCCCTTTATTATTGAAGTTTGTTTAATTTTCACAAGATTGCTCACAATATCCATGTTAAAAAGTATTGGTTTTGTGCTGTCTTTTACCTTGGTTCATATTTTGCCATCACTTTGTTCTCATCACCTTTATTTATGCACTTTTTTTAGCTCCAATGAAATGTAAAATAAGATTCTGCAACAGGGCATCATCCCCAAATTCCCTTCAGCCCATGGTTTTGGGAATGGGAGAAGGAAATAATACAACTTTAAGATACTTTGCATATCTGTGGCAGGCTGGTAAAAAGGGCAGATGATACTGTTTAAGGTACTTTGCATATCAATAACAAGGAGATAGCTGAGCCTTTCCTGAAGGATAGAGAGAGCCCAGCCAAAGAGCCAGCTGTATGGAAGGGGACCATGCTGTTTGAAAGAATGAAGCAAAGCTGCCATCCACCTCGAGAAGACGCACAATGAAAGGAGCATGTTGGGAAAGCATGGTGGGAAGCAGGTTGTAGCAGCCATGTGAGAGGAAATAGCCATGCAGTTTGTAGTCAGAATGCAGCAAAGTGGTGTAGGCTGGGAAGGAAGCGGGCATGCTGCTGCTTTGATCATGCTGGCTCTCGCTGACTCCAAAGCCACCAAAGACCCTGCCTTGCAGATCCAGACTCTCTTCGGACTCATGTAAACTTGAGATCAATAGAGAGGACACTTTCTTAGGACTTGTACCTTTCCTGGACTTCACCATGTCCAGTGGAATAGGGCACATGATCTTCTGGACTATTATATAGAGGCTGAAGACAACATACCCCAGGTTCTGAAGAAGTCAGCTGACATAAGAAATGGCGAACTATCAGGCTTGGTTTTAGCTTATAGATTTTTGGGGAGCAAGGGAAGTGCTGGGACTCAGGGGAAAACAAGGCTCTGAGCAGAAGTGCTGTCAGCATCCCTGAAGGCTGGAATACTGTAAATGAAGATCTGTTTTTCTCAACACTAAATGTTGGGTCTTACACCAAGGCACTCATTTTACTCAGTAACAATTCCATGTTTAACCAAGTTTGAGAATTTTATTGCTAACATAATTATGCAGTCTCTGTTTTAG
Organism: Noctilio leporinus; assembly: GCA_004026585.1. Classification (NCBI taxonomy): domain Eukaryota; kingdom Metazoa; phylum Chordata; class Mammalia; order Chiroptera; family Noctilionidae; genus Noctilio; species Noctilio leporinus. The sequence continues at coordinate 3,891 of PVIW01001121.1, forward strand.
TCTAATTCTCTAATTATCCAGAAAAAATTAACTTTATGTCATAAATGAATTCAAATGTTCTATAATATATACGAGGTCTATCCTGAAAGTACGACCACACAAACTGTTTTTACTTAGATTGACATTGGCTTGATACTTTCAGGACAGACCTCTTATGTGTATGTATAACATACATTATATGTATATTTATGTATATAAACAGATCTAAATATAATGTATTGAGAACAAATTCTCCCAACATACTAATGACATGACTATAACTTTTTTTTTCAAGAAATAATTCATGCCAGTTCTGAAAATCATAATGACTGCTATCAGTAAATAACATATTTTGAAGAATTTCTGAAAGGCAGAAAAAATATTGTAATATATATATATGAGATTACACATCCAAGTGAAAAAGCTATAAACAAAGTCACTGGATCTGAAATGCACTAACTTCAAATCCTTCCATTTTCCTCTTCATCATCCATGTTTACAGAGCTGTGGCTTCAGCACTTACCCTGACCTGAGTAAGACAGAAGACAGTTGCTTTCTAAAGAGAGTTGGATGTTGGGCTTGGAGCAAGAAGAGCAATAGTATTTAACATAGAAAAATAAATCAATAAAGGTAGCTCCACAGCCCACTCAGAGGTAAAGCACAGCAAAACCACCCCCCTGAATCCTCCTTAACTTGGAGAATTAGAGAAGCCCTGAGCTTAGGACCTCCTTCTGTCAGCTCCTGCTCCCTAAAGGAGAGCCAATGCCTAAGTGGGAATTATTCTCATACCATGGCCCACTTTCATGCCTTCTATTTGATGGAAATATATTAGGAGTTAAAAAAAAAAGAGTTGAAAGAGATAACCCTAAGAAAATTAAACCATTGATTGGAGGAAATACAAGAAGTGAATCAAATTGAGAAAACATATTATCAATTACAATGAATATTCTTTGAGGTAGTTAAGAGAATATTGTATCCATAGTACAAGACCCGCAGTCTTTTATGAATAAAACACATGAGTAGAACAAGAAGAATCTTTTTTTGCTAATTAAAAATGTGACTGCCATCCTGGCTGTTGTGGGTCAGTTGGTTGGGCAAACCAAAAGGTCATGGGTTAGATTCCCGGTCAAGGTACATGCCTGGGTTGCAGGTTCAGTCTCCATTCAGGATGTATGCAGGAGGCAGTCAATTGATGTTTCTCTCTTACATCTATGATTTTCCCCCTACCCCTGACTTCCCCTCTGTCTAGGATCAATAAAAGAAAAAAACGTTAAAAATGTGATTGTCAAAGGAAGTAAGAAGTAAGTAGAAAGCCTGACTGAGATCATAGACACAGGTCTGTTGTGAAACAAATGAAAGAGGCATCAATGAATATATAAAGAAAATTCCACAACTAGATATTTTATTCTGAAATTTCTGACCTTTAAATCCATTCCAAAATCTTTTAGATAAGAAATTCAAATATCTAGAAAGATAAAATTTTGACATTGGCATCCTACTTCTAAGAGTGGCATCAAATTAAAGAAATGAATGAAGCATGAATATGGAAATAATAAATCCTATATGAGACCAAAAATAAGTATCTTTTTTTAGTTATGCAATGATAAATTGTTTAGTCCTGTACATATGTTTAAGACTTACTTAATGGTCTGGTCCAGCAAAACAATAGGAGAAATCCAACAAAAAGGAACATATTAGATCTAAAACAATAGAATGAACACAGAATTATTTGAAACAAATTTTGGAAAGGCAGATGTGCAACTGACATAGACTTTTATCTGTTCGCTTCAGACCATGAAGTAGAAAAGGCTTTTTAAAAGATACCAGTTTTGAAACCCAGTGGAGGAGGTGAATAAAGAGACTTAGAAGCCCTTAATAATCAGATGATACTGTAGTTATCTTCTGTCCAGAGAAAATGAAAAAGTAATTGGATCTTCTAGGAAAAGAAAAACGAGAATGTCAGGATTCAAATATGAAGCAAACTAAAATGCGATGTGAAGAAATACAAGGAAAAGGGATCTCTTTGATCTTAATGCTTGGAAGATTCTATGTGAAGTGGCACAGATTTATGAACTTAGAATTGTCTCAGCTTCTGAGTGCACTCATCCTAATCAGCTCTGTAGAGATCAACTCTACATCATCAAAAGGTAAATGACTAATGATTCTCAATGTTTTCAAATTACTTCAGAAAAATTCCAGAACATGTACCTTTTTTGAGCTATGATAAAAATTAGAGTTCACAGAAATTGAGCGTGAGGGGAAAAGTCATAGTAGAAAAGTATACTCACTTTTTCAGCTAATGTGCTGGGAAATCAAAATACTCTATTGAAATTTCTTAGATTAAAACTAGAGAATAAATTTTACTAGTTAAAATTCTAACTACTAAAATAACTAAAATTATAATATAAATATAGAAATCCGGAGGAAAATGAATCAAAGTAAAATTGAAGTTGCGTAAGGGGAGTATAAGTATAATTTATAGTTTTAAGTCAATAGGTTTCTAAAATTTATCAATCAATCCATAAAAGTTAAGAATATTATTTAGAATTATATAGTCATCATCAAAATATTAAATCAGAAAGAGTTAAAAATGGTTACATCTCAAGAATAGTAAAGGAAATAGGGTAAAGAGAAAGATATTGGTCTTTACCTTTAAAAATATATATATATATATTTCACTTCTGTTATGATGTATAAATATTGGGTATAAACTGATATTAAGAAGTCCCAATAGGGCAGCATTAAAAGTCCTGCATTAAGGATATTCAATAAGTAACAGGAACTTTGGCTCATAATGTCTTAAACCATAAAGACATTTATCATCTCAAATTGTTCAAAGTCCCCAGGAAGGATAACAGCAGGAAAGGGACCTTGTATAGTACAGTGGGTTGGCGGTTGCAAATTGTTTCAGCAGATCACTGATATCAGAGATTATTATTTCTTTATTGTAATTAAATGTAAAGAAAGGTAAAATTAACATTCTAAGTCTTTGGGATTTCTTAAGTCCTCAGTTACAAAATGGCTACGGGAGTCCTAGACTCAATGCAAAATTAGCAGTGCCCTAAGAAGAGATACTTCGTCATCTTGTAATTTCCTCTCAGGAGTAAAAACATCTTTTCCCAGGTTTTTTAACTTTATTTCATTGACCAGAATTTGGCCCCATACCTTTTCCTATATCACTTAATAGTAAAGACAACATTAACATGATGCTTTCAGGACAATTATGAGAAAAAGTTTATTTTTCCTTGATCTACATAAATATGCAGTGGAGCCTTTAACATAACCATTACTATGATAGGAATAAAACCAAGTAAATTAATATTGAGTAGGCATCGATTCCCGCCAGGGCAACATAACCAGGTTGCAAGCCAGGTCTCCAGCCAGGTCTGTAGCTAGAGGCAGGTGAAAAGCAACCATACATTGATGTCTCTCTCCCTCTCTGCCTCTCTTTCTTGCCCTCTTTTTAAAAATAATAAAATAAAATCTTTAAAAAAAAATATTGAGTAGGCAAACAAATGTGTCCATGAGAGACTCCAAGCACAATTACTGACACAGTGGAAGCTGGTGGTTAGCACACCTTAGTTTTAATTCATACCCAGAATATCCTCCTACATTTCCTTACCTGAGAGATTAGATAATCTGCTAAATCTGTGGTGCTCATGCATTGTTATCAGCTGGAAGACTCATTGTAACAGATTGCTAGGCACCGTCATTAGGCTTTCTTATTAAAAAAATATGGGTGTTGGCTAAAAATGTGCATTTAACAATTACCCAGAGGAGGCTGATGGTGAGGGGTATGCTGACTTAAATGCTAATCTTTGGAAAACCTCATCTTGATATCTCTGGCATAATGACTGAAAAGTAAGTGCAATATTGTTTTTTAAGCATTAAATATGTTTATAAAATAACATTCAATAAATATTAGCTTTTCTCAAATACATTTATTTATATAAATAATATTTAGAAAGTGTTTGCTTTTCTCTAGAACTAGGTTGATCAAAATTACAATTTCTATTCCTTCTTGCAATGAACAATTTATTTCATAAATGCATATATATTTAAGAACAACCTAATGTTCATTAATTCCTTGGTTTGAATATTTCTGTTCATCTGTGTGCATTTAAGTAAATGTATTGCAATATGTCTGAATTGTTTTTTTTTGTTTTATCTGTTTTTTATGATTTGGAAATCAAGCACTCAGTTCTAACAAAATTCTCTACCTGAGTTATTCCAGTTCTGTTCTGTGGTGACCTAACATGTAGCCAAAATCCCATAAATATGCCTCAGGTCTCTTGCTGCAGGGAATCATTTCCTAAGCTTGTTTGACTATGGAGCACACTTAAATATTGGCAGACTATCAAGCAAAGCTCATGAGATACAATGTCCATTTAGATTAAAATGGACAACATAAATGATCACACAAATGAATTTTTGCTATAAGAAACAACTGAACCCTGATTTATATGCTTTTAAAGAAATATTATAAAATCAATTAGAAAAATTAAGTCATGTTCCTTATGAATAAAGAGAACAGAATAAAGTAAAATAATTTACATGTTGATAGGAAACATAACATAAAGAACATTTTAATGAGATCAGTTCTTTTGAGCCATTTTCTTCTTTTATAGTTAATACTATGAATAATTTTATTGGATTAAGTTATTTTTATGCTTGGTAGAATACTGAGTCTTTTGATATAACAGTTTTCAATTTGAACGTTGTATGACCACCCTGTTTGCACAGGTCTGTTACATTAAAAATAATGCAGTGAACTCTATTTCAACAATTAAAGACCCTTGTTTTGAGATATTCCAAAACCTACTTAATTTATTTTTTTAAGATCACTCATCATCTGATATTTTGAAAGGCAAAGATTTTGATTGTTAATCTTCCCTTTGATATTTTCTGAATAACCCCAACAAATTTTTATATTTAAAATTTTCTTCTTTCTATTATAGGTATGTGTTTTAAACACATTTTTATCAAAATTTTAATAATATTAAAAAGCAAATATACATTGAAATTATAAATTAAGACATACTAAAGACTAGTGTATAGTTCTTATTAATCACGTAAATTTAGAACAACTTGTGACTGGAGCTTGGGGGTTTGATAGAACGATTCAAATTTTCATCTGAGAATTTACAATCTGCTTGAAAATCTGCGTTCAGGTTGTACTTGAAAAACACCACTCCCTGTTCCTTTCTTTTTCTGAAACTTCTTTGTATAACATTTGCTCTACTCATGTTGGCTATTTCTTTGTTTCCTTGGTCTCACTTCATGCTCGTGTAGAAAATCCTTCCCCTTGAATACTCTCCCCAAACCTCCCTCTATGAAAATTATTCTGTCAAACCCTGAATACTAGAACTTCACTGCTGACTAAGGCTGTCACTAGCCATATGTGGCTATTTAAATATTAGCAAGCTAAAATAAAGTGTCAGTTGTTTCATTGCACTAACTACATTTCAAGTGCTCAATAGCTACATGCAGCTAACACATAGCAATGGAGAGTGCAAAAGTCAAATACTATTTTTATCATCACAGGAAATTCAGTGGAAAAGCACTGACTTACTGCCTGTGCAATTTGATGTCTCTTTTCCTTTTTGTTAATTTCTTAATATTTGATAGTCTACACCTTTAGGAATTCAGAATAGCATTCTTCACCTCATAGGTGTTCAATACTTGGGAGCCTGTTATATTTTCTCAAGTGTAGTTGAATATGTTGTATCTTCCAAATTATAATTACTTAGTAAATACATACAATTTTTTTTTTTTGTTCCTTTCTTTTGGAAAATAAATTAGAGAATCGCTAATTTCCACATGTCAAGAAATATTGCCATGTCAGATAAGAGACAGGTATAAGTTAATTAAATGGCAATCCTGTTCTTCTCTAATTAATTAACCTAACATAGAATAAAGTTGATCTTCTTTTGCTTTAACAGGATTAGGTATATTCTATTAACTTTGGAAAGTTAGTTGTATCCTCATATGCCCTTCTTACCTTGGTGGATTGGCTTGCATACCTAAGGTGACATTAAAATGCTAAATTACATAAGATGCCAAGTAAGACAAGTTTGCTTATATTTGCATGGTACTTAACTAGGGAAACATAAGGCTGACCCTCAGTGAATTAATAAGCCCCAAGTAGACACATCTTATTCCTGAAGCTACTTTTACTTTATTGATTCTTCCTTCTTATGTTTACCTTCTAAGATATGTTGAAAAGACAGGAAGAATATTGGTTTGAATGGCCTGGATGTGGTTTTGGAAAATGGGGATTTCATATCACAATGAGCACTTAGTGAGTATACTAGAATGATTGTTTTAGACATTCATTTTTTGCTGTTTAAATTTTTTAATGAAAATATATCAAATACCTATTGCAAGGAAAATCTAGTTAATAAATTGGCACATCATCAAGATACAATAAACTGAGTGACTGATATCTAAAGATAAAACTCATGAAATCAGTTCAACTGAAAAACCTTAAGTATTATTTCTTTGTTTCTTTCACATTAGAAAATGAAGCAAAGTTTATGTACTATTCTATTATATTTATCTAATTTTTCCTGCTGGACATTTGGGATCTAGTATATTTTTAAGTAGGTTTTCTTTTTCATTAAATTAATTGGGTAACATTGGTTAATAAGCTTCAACAGGTTTCAAATCATTTTCCATCACCATATATTTGGCCCCCTTTACCCTTTACTAATCCTCTTTTTCCTGGTAGCCATCATACGTTGTCTGTGTCTACAAGGTCCAGTTTATATCTCACATTTGAGTGAAATCATATGATTCTAGCTTTTTCTGACTTCACTTAGCGAAGGAAGTCCATCTATGTTGCTCTCTTCAGGAGCTCAGCTGGTTAAGTGGAGGGCTGTAGACATTCATTTCATAAAAACAATAATTTATTTGGGGTAACAGCATTAGGACATAGAATTATCTAAGTGAGAGAGCACTGTAGGGAAATTAACCTCAGTGATGACAAATATTCAAAATGACACACCAAGGTAAGAAAGTGATATGTTCACCTCAAGCATAATGTACTGTTTGCTAATAGGTTTTCAACCAAAGTGAAAAGATATTGACAATTCTATCAGTTAACTATATAAAGTAAAGTGAAGGTTTGAAAAGATCAAGTGCATACCCATGTTTCTCACTTTAGTGCAAGGTATAAATGTATGAAGATTTTTTCCCTTTTTCCATGAATTCTCCCATTAACTTCATTCTAGAAGTATCTGCCTTTTAAAAGCCTTCCTCATGAGTAACAGCTGTGTTTCAGTCAATTTTAGAGGCATTGGAACCAAACTGCACAACCACAAACTGGCCTACAAATCATCATGTGGCACAAAAGGAACACTGGGTAAAGGCCCTCAAAATTGACACTAATTGTTATATGGAAGCACAAAACACAGAGAAACATTGTCACTAATAATTTTTTCTTATGAATGACACAGAAGTATTAACATACATACTGCTGATATCTACACATGAAGACATAGCTTGTCTAACTATATACATATAGTATCCTCCATAATATATCTAAATATATGATATTTAGATAGCTTATACTGTGAGAAAGTTAAATAAAACACCAGCTCTATCGTCTCTGTGGGTAGAAAACAATGCAGAAATTCAAATATCTGCCCCACCGAAAGGGGCAGCCAGAATTTGCCTACCCATCTTCATGGCTGAATCTATAGGGTTTGTTTTTAAAATGTAAATTTCATTTGAAATGGAATGAATGTGAATGCAATGACCTCACCTTCCACTCATTAATAAAGATTTTTCTGCATCTTTCTCTCACTGAAGTGCTATTCCTGTGGTTTGTATTTCCATATGAATCAACCCTGCAAGACTATGAGACAGACCGCAGGAACATTTCCTTCCTTGTGTGCCTCCATTTCTGAAGCTGACATTAAATAACACTACCTGGAATAATGAAGGAACTGCATTGGCTTTTGTGGCCCGGGAAAATAGCAGTGTTAAGGGGAAAGGCAAAGCATAATGATCATAGTCAATTAAAAAAAATAAACAATGCTAATTAAGAATAAAGAGCAGTGGCTTGTAGATAGAGGTGATGTTATTGAAGGTAGCTATTTTAATTAAAAAGAGTAAGATCTCGCCAGTCACTTTGGGTTTCAACTTCATAGTATTTGCCAAGTGAAATTTATCAGCCCTCATTCTTGGTGGGTGCTTATAATAATAATCCCTTTGTTTGGGATGTTTCTTTTAAAGGAATGTGCAGAATTCTCTGACCTGTGCATATTGAAGGAGGTTAAGTCAAACTCCTTCTGCACCTCAAGCCATTGTCTATTATGATCATTCAAAGCTATTACAACAGCTTTACTGTCCACCTTTGTTAGCTTCTCTAAGCCCATTCCACTACAGAATAACCATCACAGGGAGACTGAAGTATTTGAGCTATGATTTAAGAAATTCAGTTCAGCCCTGGAATCTGGGCCAGTGCATTTAATTAAGACCACATTTAAATTTCTTTGTTGTTTATTTATAGAAAAGTATAATGCCCTGAAGTAGAAATGTTTCATCTTAGCTACATTAGCCTTGTTAAATAAGCAAATAACACTTAACCTGTAAGCAAAGGTAATGGACAAAATATAAACTTTATTCCCTTTGTATTTCAAGATAAGCAATTGATTTTTCATGGAACTATTTTCTATCAGCAATTAGTTATGCTAAATAAGGATTTTATAAAGAAGCCATAAGAAACAATTTAGCTTCTCTGTAAAAGTAGATGACTCTTGTCTGGTTGTAATTATTGAAACAATTTTCTTGGCTTACCTTGATTGGTTAGAATGAGTAAAGACAAGAACAGAAAGACTTCCCCCAATTTTGTGTTCCCTGAGTTGTGGACATGCATGGTCCATAATATAATTATAATGGTCCCAAAGTTCATTACAGGGGTTTTAGAGTTAGGGAGACTTGAATTCTGTAACTGGATTTGCTGACCCTTAAACATTCAGGGACTGAGTCAGAAGGGTCCTTTCTTCTCTGTTTGAGAAAACAATTTGCATAATAACATGTGCAGACACATGTGACGACTACTCGAGAACACAGGTCCACCGAGTCTCAATCTGACAGAAATGATTTTGCCCTCAGAGTCAGAAACTGACTAGCATTGAAAGAGGGGAATTGTGGGTCATGAGATAAAGTGACCATGATAAAAAAAAATGAGTATAAAATATTATTGACCCCTACTGTAGGTTGTTCTAGATAAATACTAATTTGTAAACTTTCTTTTAATTTTTCTATCAGGCTTGTGTGGAGTTTCCATAATGTTGAAGAGTTGATAATATGTTAATTTGACAAGTTATTTATTCATTTAATGCCAAAGTTGTTCAAACAGTATCTATTATAATAAAACCAAATCAAATAGATTTTAATGAAAGCTGAAAAGATTAGCAAACAGAAAAATTATGGCCAAAAAAGGGTAAGATAAACCTGGGTTAAAATAATATTTAAAATCGAGGCTCTGGCTGGTGGCTCAGTGGATAAGTGCTGGCCTGCAAACCCAGAGGTCACTGGTTTGAGTCCCAGCCAGGGCACATAGCCAGATTGCAAGCCAGATCTCCAGCCAGGTCCATAGCTGGAGGCAGGTAAAAGGCGACCATATATTGATGTTTTCCTCCCTCCCTGATCTTCTCTCTGGAAATAATAAATAAAAAATTTTTAAAAATAATAAAATGGAAGCTGTGACTAGTGGATCACCAATTTGTTGCTAGGTGTTTTGGTAATTAATGAAAAGGGAGAAATATGAAACAAATATTCTTATAATCCATACATTAAAAAATCAGAATATTACCAATGGTAAAGTGCAACTCTGCTGTGAAGATTGAGAACTGAGAAACAGATCCCATGGATTTTCATAAAGATAGTCCTTTGTGATATAAATGTCTTCAGGGGGTCCTTACAACAAATATAAATAATTACTTATTATAAAAATGTTATGTGCCCAAAACACAACTTTTGGAATCCAATTCTACCACATGCCATAAAGAAGAAGGCAGAGGAAGAAAAAGAGGAATAGAAAGCAGAGGAGGAGGAATAGGAAGAGAAGGTGAATATCAAGGAGGGATGCAATAGTCCCACAATAGTCCAAAAAATGGCATCTGAATATTTTCTTGTATACACTTTGAAAGGATTCAAGCATGCACATACTTGTGTGCACAAACACTTCACTGTGAAATTAAAATTCATAATCATACAGGAAATTCTGCTTAGGAAAAGACATGTAAAGATCCACACATATAGTAACAGTATTCAGCCAACTTTTAATCTTAACATCATAATAGAGAGTGCCCAAGAATACATATAATAATTAAGGGAATATAATTTTCAAGATGCAATAGATAAAACAGCAGAGTATTATAACATACAATGGTGCTCATGGAAGACTACCCTAAATGATTTCATACTACTCTCATCCTGGCCTATATATTGAGGATTCTAGAATGTGTTTAGTCAATGGATGCTTTGGAAGAATTAGCACATAATCCAAATCAATAATGTATTGAATTTTTTTCCTTCAATCTTTAACATTGTTTTCTCGAGCACATTCACATCACTGTTTCTTTTTCAGTACAAATAAGTCTTTATTCATTGTACTTTTCTTGGGAAAAAACAGGGAAAGGGAAAAGTCAGCAGGTGTGATACAAAATGATGGCAAATAGTAAAGGAAGTACCCATCAGAGCAAAAACAACCATCAAATAAACTCCCTAGTGACAGGAGCTGTGTTCACCAGTCTCCTATTAAGAAATCTTGTGGCCACTTTGACAGAAGTTTCCTTGTACTTGTATAAAAGTTCCTAAGCTATTTGGATATATATTCCCTTTCTTGGTCTCCTAATTCCACTTTCTACATGAAAGTCTTGCTCATTGCTTCTCTCTACCCTAGAATTATGTATTAAAATAGGTTTGATTCATCCAAGTACAGCAGTGCAAGTGTTTCATATGCATCACATTAGAAAACAGTCTTGACTCAGGAGGTTGGGAACGAGGGATGGAATGCTTCTAGCTTTTTGGGGATTTTATGTACAAATCACATAAGGGTTGTGGAGACACCCAAAAATTAAATGTGTGTGTGTGTGGTTGTGTGGACTTTGATGGGGGAAGAGATGGAGAAGGGAGTAGTATGGAGGCAAGTTTTTTAGGACAGAGGATCTAATCCAAAATAGGAAATAAGGGAATGTGAAGACAAGAGAAATGAGGTTCAATATCCCCACTTTGAGAAGAATATCTCCCAGACAGATGTTCTGGGTCCCTTTTCCTGATGTATAACCTTTTGTCACACATGCTTTGGCTATTATCTCTCAATACAAAAAGATATTTGTAAGCAATAAATCCCGAAAATAGCACAAATAAAGAGTAGCACTATTAGCACAAATTAGACCACCTAGCAATGACCAAATCAGTGACTCATCAAGTTTTACAAATCTCAAAAAAAGTATGTAACTAGAAAAGGGCAGCAATTGGGGGAGACAAGATCCAGGATCAAACATACATCACCCAATGTGTTCTACTACATTTGCCCCATTTTGATACAGTGAAGTGGGTTTGTGGTGATTGATCTCACATCATGTCAATGAAAACTCACTCTTCTTTAGCTACCAGACACTGTTAATCACTGCTGCAGGACACTGGCTTCAGACATCACAAAGAAACCTTCATTGCCCTGGCCAATGTGACTCAGTTGGTAGGAACATGATCCCCATATGCCAAAATGTGGTGGGTTTGAATCATGGTCAGGGCACATACCTAGGTGGTGGGGTCGATCCCTGGTTGGGGCACACATGGGAGGCAGCTGATCAATGTCTCTCTCTTTCTCTTTCCCTGATCCCCTCTCCTCTTCTCCCCATTTCCTCTCTCTTTAAAATTAATAAATATATTTTTAAAAATTGAAAAAGAAAAAGAAGTCCTCATTTACAAGTCTATCTGGTAGCCAGAAAAGAAAAGCCTGGAATTTTTAGGGTTAAAGATTTTAGTCCTTGCTTCACTTCATCCCTGAGCAGCACTAGATGGGTGCACAGGTGTCATCCTTAAAACTAATCCTTGCTAACTCACATTCTTTACAAAAACACATAAATACACCCTGTTGGGCATGGTAGGCCTAACCCAATCCCATGAAGGATGTATCTTGTATGGGAAGTGAGTCCATCCCCTGGGATTAGAGGTCTGGAATGGGAGCTGTTTATTACATATAAAGACAACCCTCCCCTCACCTTGGCTTCCTCTTGGAGCCTTTCACCTGTGCTGACATCTCTGTATCGCCTTTTCCTGTTCAGACTAATTCCTACTCTTCCAGTAGGAGATCAAGACATGGGTCAACCAGCTCAAACCTACTCTCCACAAAGCATTCAAGGTAGAGGGGTGTCAAGAGGCCATTGTGGCAGAGAAGTCAGTTCTAACTGGCAACAATGAGGTTGTTCAATAGGCTCCAAATAGTTGTTCTCTGTGGTGATCAAAAGTATTCCTGGTGGCACCGTGGATAAAGTGCAGCCTGCAAATCCAAAGGTTGCTGGTTCGATTCCCAGCCAGGGCACATAACCAGGTTGCAAGCCAGGTCTCCAGCTAGGTCCATAGCTGGAGGCAGGTGAAAGGCAACCATGCACGAATGTCTCTCTCCCTCTCTGCTTCTCTCTCTTCTCCTGTCTCTGAAAATAATAAATAAAATATTTAATAAAAAAGTATTCCTGGTAAGCATAACCAGAACTGTTGCCCACTTACCCCTGAGATTACTTATGTGCCCGAGCACACAATGCAGGAATGAAAGCCTTTGACAAAAGTACTTAATAAAATAAAACCATAATATTTACATTAAGAAGATAAAGTTAAAATGCATAAGTTGTATCATTTACACATGGCTAGCATAGTTGGCATCCTGGAAAATGTGGGGTCCAAAGTGTAATTACATAAGGGAGCAAATAAGTGAAATCATGCTGGCCTAGAGTGGGATGGGAATGAGCTCAGACCTGCAGCCATCCCCCAAAGACCCTTTTGCCTCTCATCACAAGTCATTGTTTGGTATAGTTCCCCAGCACCCTATCTGAGTAGTGGGTTACAAGGAGACACCCTAACTCTGACACACTCCATTTCACAGGATGTAGTAGTCTGTGGGTTGGGTCCATCAGGGTAGTATCATCATTAATCTTTTCACTCTGACATTAGAAATATTGTCATATATTCTGCTTTGAAAGGAAAGTTACTTTTACAGGCTAGAGATCCTGGTGGTAGATTCCATTTGGCTGATGCTGTGGTGGAAGCGGCGTTTCTGGGCTGGGTGGCAGTTCACATTTCTTAGCCTGATGGTCTAGATATTCAGAGTTATGCTCCTGTCTCCCTTTGATCTTTCCTCTGCATCCAATGCCAGTACTGTGCCACAGCGCAGGGCCTTCTGCCACTTCATATCTCCTCAGTGCCTTGCTGCTACCACCTGCAAACTGCTGGACACAGAGCCCAAGGTAGTCTGCTGAGACGCTGGCCTCGGCCCCTGGTCAGGTGGCTGCTGTTTTCAGTGAAGTCCAGGGCCAAAGGAGAGGCTCCCACTTCACTGCTTTTAAATATGTTTCAGTTTTTGTCCTTTTCCTTTATTCAATGTCTGTCCATTGGTTCTGCCTTATAGAAGTTTCACAGATTGATTCTCATCCCAGTTCTATTCAGCAGTTGTTAAACGTTCTGTAACACTTAACACATTCCTCTTTTCTATGCTTTTGTTTTAGAGATGAAATGTCAGCAGGAATATCAGTCGTTCTTCAATTAACGTAGGTTTTAGCCTCTCTATTACTCATTCATTTTACTTAGAATGAGTTCTTGGTTATCGATATCATTCTTACAATTTTGCACTAAGAATTGGAAGCAAGGCCAAATTAAAACCTCAGGGAAGTAGGGTATGGGACAGAGAATGACTAGGTTTGAGTGGTTTGGCTTGTGCTTGTTATGGTGAAAGCACAAATAAATAGAAAAATACAGACTCTTGAGTAAACTCATCCAGTTGCATGATGCTTCACAATGATTTCTCAACAATTTTACCACATATCACTGTCAACTAGTATTTTATCACATAATCTTGAAATGCTTGAGAAATTGCTTCATTGGGAAAATGCTTTCCCTGCTTTCTCCATCAGCTGATCACTTCCCTTCTTCTCTCTTTCCAACTATGCTACCCAACTATATTACCCAGAACTAATTTTCTTGGGTAAAAGGTAGAGTGGCATGATTACTACTGTTCCTTTGGAGAATAAGAGAACTGTAGTAGTGATTACTGACAAAGAGTTGGCTATTAAAATAGTCATAGTATCACTGTTGGTTAATACATACTTGGTTCTAGTAGAAGACTTTAGTGTTCCTTATATTTACCATGATTAAATTTGTCTTCATGAAGTTCTTATACAGTAGATTATTAAAGTCAACATGGTGATTTACATATCTTCCTCCTAGATTTAGTGCTTAGTTTTAATCATGTAAAATCTTGTCTGTACTGGGCTGTCATTAAGTTTGAAAACTGTGTATTCATTTATGACACTGATTGTAATGTGCTATGTAGAGGGTAATGCCTGTGCCTAAGAAAATATCTCTAAGCTGACCTATCTTTAAATAATTCTTTTTGCATCTAGTCATTATAATTATAAGTAAATGCATTATTTATTTGCTCAAAATATTTTATAAAAAGTTCTTCCTTGATATGGATTACTCTTTCTATTATAATGGTAATAAAAATAATGGCAAAAAGAGTATCTTTAAAAACCTGTGTTATAATTGGGCAAGGAAATAAGTTGACATATATTGATCTTAAAGACCAAATTTCCTCCTTTTCTTAAAATTGGATATTTGTTTACCTGTTTTCTTTTGTCATCTTATAATTCTCCATGGTTCTTTTCAAATATTAGGATTTTAAAAAATTATAACATTGGAAACATTTCCTCTCACTACTATGAATATAGTTTTCCTGGCTCTGGAAATTCATCAGTTTGAAAGAGCTTGAGTTGCTTCACCCTTACCTGCTAAACCATCTTTAGTTTTATTTCTCTTTGAGGTTTGTTATAATTCTGCCAGTTTAAACATCATTGACTTCGATGGTATTTTCCTTTGTCTAGCAAAATTGTGTAAAATATTTAAGTCAGAAAAAGAAAAGAAAAAGGTTTAAAATTTTAATTTCAACATTCACTGACTAGATAAATGTGCCCATATTAATTGAAATTAGTTTCCTCATGTAAAATGGGAAGAGTATAATTCACGTAATGAATTGTGTTTGTTTGTTTTGGTTGATTAATTACACAGCATTTTAAAATTATTAAATATAAAGTAGAATGCAATACAGTATATCAATGTTCTGGCAAATTGACCAGGACAATAAATAATTCCCCAGACCTGGCTGGTGGCAAAGTAGATAGGGCACCAGCCTGTGAGCCCAGGGGGTTGCTGGTTTTATTCCCAACCAGGGCACATAATGAAGTTGCAAGCCAGGTCCCCAGCCAGGTCTGTAGCTGGAGGCAGGTGAAAGGCAACCACACATTGACATCTCTCTCCCTCTCTGCCCTCTCTAAAAAATAATTTTTAAAAATCTAAAAATAATAACAATAATAAAATAATTTCCCATGATTTTCCCTCATACATTATTATGGGCTGTAATTTCAAATTATATTCTAGGTCAAAATTTTAAAATTTTACAACATTCACGACACAAAATAAAACACTATAGAAAACAGTTTGAAAAATGATGACTATTTAACCACAATTTGTAAACCTAAAGCTAATACAAAATACTGTTGAATGCTAACTGTAATTAAAAAAAGAAACTAGAAAAGCTTTGTGAATTTGGAAAGGAGCTCTGTAATGATTTCATGGGAAAGGATCTTGAAGGTTCACAGAATATACCAGAACACTTTTGGTCTAATGTGTGAAAGGAGAGGAGATGCTGAACATTGAATTGGGAGAGAATTCCTATAACCCTGTACAACCCCCTTAGACTTCAATGGAAATGGAATATTAAGACTGAGCATGGAAGAAGAGGAAATGTAAAACTGGGGGAAAAAAGTAACAAATAGACTGATGAAATAACCTTCAAATGAGATATTTTTACCTGGAAACTAAAGAGAGAGAATGCTGTATTTCTCATTTTAGGTAACACACATGTATGTACTGTTGCTTTTTCTCAACTAGGTTAGTACATTTGCAGTCAAGCTTACTTTAAAAATTTTAAACATTTCTTGTGTTGACTAAGCCTCTGTTCATTTACTTGAAAGATCCAAGAATAAAGTGAAATTTTCTCTAGTCGTCAACGTGAATATCTGCAAAGCTGACGTCACTTTTACTTGATTAGGCTAATTATATTGTATACTGAATGAATACAGGACAGGAGAGTGAATTTGGAGGAAGTGTTTAATGGAAAGAAGGAATGTTAGGCATTGGGATGCACTTTGGGGTAATGGGTCCTTCTTTTTAATGGTTAAAAATTAAATTATTTTAGCAATTTTTAATCTATTTGTGCACATAAATGTCTTAAAATATTGGAATAAAATTGTAAACATTTAAAAATCTATAAGCAGTTTACATAAACTATCTTTGAAAAGAAGTCTATGCTTGAGACTTTTTTACATTTAAAGAGTCAGTGAGTTCTTCAGATACTTAATGAAATTTGTGAAAATAGCTGGGTTGGTAGAACACTGGCTCAGAATATTTTAGCTGAAAATTCATTTCTGACCCTCTTCTAGTGAGAACATGTAGGTATATTTTATAAGGCATAATATTTAAATAAGATTGCAGTTTCCAAAAGAAAAACATAAATTTTACTAAAATATGCAAAATGATGTTTGCATACAATTTTGACATTGTAGCATATTTTCTGAGTTGCACAATGAATGTTTTATGGGGGAAAAACTAAAAGCATTTTTTAACCAATTCATATAAAGCCTTCCAGTATGCATGTACTATAATTAAATTTATCTATGAGAAGGTGACAAATAATGTTTTTCTAAATAACTTGATGCATCCTAAAAGCAAGTATTTGGAGACTAAAAGCATAGACAACTGCAAAATAGTGACCATTGCCTTGGTTTCAAAATTTCTGGCTTCTACTCATATAAAAGGATGTGGTATTCCTGAAAGTTCTCTGGAAGTAAGTGAAAAAGGAAAGGAAGCTGTCCAGGAATTTTAACCATATGGGATTTATACATTATGGTTGGCAACATGGATGATATTGATTTGGGGAGAAGCAATTGATATAATGAATATTTTCATCCTAATTGTCATTGTCAGTGGATTTCACAGAACTGGAAGGTTAGGAAAAATAATGTATCTATTCCTTGGCTTGCATTTATTTATTAGTTTAACATTTTACCATTGTACACGAACCAATGAAACATTTAGAAGTCACACCTTCAAGCAATCAAGATCTTAGTTTGACAGTTCATCTCTGTTTTACAAAAAGCTGAGTGACATGCAGAAGAATAAAAATTTCAGATTTAGTAAACCCAAGTTTTATTTTTAAGGAAGAAAACAATTCTCAAACAGCTGCACATTCCTCACTTGGCACTGAATTTTGTCATCGATCATTCCAAGGCACATGGTCTCCATCAGCCCTTTTCTTTCATCAGCTTTTGCCCTGAAACATGGCTACTCAAGCCATGGAGTGTGCGCAAGGAAGCCTGAGGGATCAGGTGGCCTTTTAGGCATGCTCATCTGATACACACACTAAGTGGCACATGGGTCCTTCTGTCACCAAGCTATCTTTTCCCCTTTCCCTGTAAGAGTGGCCACAGATGAGAGTCAGCAACCCTTGCCCACTCTTGCCCTTTTGAGTTGTTATTTAGCAGGAACCATCTGCGCCAGGTCTGGCTCCTTACTGGCTCTGATACAGACTATTCCATAACCAGAGCTGTTCTAAAGTCATCTGATTGGACTGAGGCTAAGCCATTAAAGGGGAAGAAATGTGAGTTGATGATTAAACTTGACTTTAAATCGGTCCTACTTTTTAGATAAGACTTCACTAAAAGGTACACTAGTTGTTCTTTTTCAATGTAATTTCCTCTTAGTACTATTGTGTAGATTCCAAATCACACAATTATACTCCAGGCACTGTGATGGGTGGGCCCTTATGAATATTATTCCTAATCCTCAGGGAAAATTGGAATGTTAGGCATGTTTCTTCCCATTTTGCAGAAATGGCAGCTGTTAAATGATTATTCACAGACACATCATAAATAGAGTTGGGTCTCAAACACAGGCTTCCTGACTATTCACCTATGTGACTGGGACAATATGGCTCTGGCTACTAACTCACAGGCAGAAAGGCACATGATGGTCTCAGTGTCAAGAATGTACAAAACTATTGATAGTTCTATTCTAGCATTAAATGTGATTCTCCCATTCTTCACAATATATTCATGCTGCTGCTACACACAGGAAAGCATTCATTCATTTCCCTGCTTTCTTGTTATTTATTCTACTTGCAGTCCTCCTGCCATTTTGTGCTACTATTAACATACATTTTACATATACATATTTTATCATCTCCATTTAATATTACTTTCTATTTTTAGCAAATGTGTTTAAAAATCAAGAAAAGAAGAGAAGCTCATATATAATAAATCTTTACATATAATATGTATTATTTATACTTTTAAAATATTTATAATCAGTATATTATATATATGAGATCTGTCTCAAAAAGTCCAACCATTGTTAATATAATGAGAACAGTTTGTATGACATTGATGTAACCTGGCAGCCAAGGAGAGTGGACTGGAATGCACACAAGTGAACAATGAGGACTTCACTGTACTGGTCAGTGGGGGCAGTAGGTGCTGGGGATTGACCATGTGTACTATGTGGCAGTCACATTTAAAATGACTGAGTGAGTAGAGACACAAATCTGTATCCAATTGTGTGTTAAGCTTGAACATTCCTTCACAAAAACAATTTGGGTGATTCAGAAGGCTTTCAGGGAGGGTGTAATGGGTGCAGTGCAAATACAAGTGTGGTACAAATGCTTCAGAAATAGTCAAGAATGTTAAAAGTGACCCCTGTTCTGCGAGGACTGAAACAAGCAAAATACCTGAGAATGTTGAACGTGTACAGGCTGCCATCAACAAATATCAGTGACTAACAGTGTAGGAACTAGAAGCTGATCTGGGGATTCCAAAAACTACTGTGTCCCAGAGTTTAATGCAGAATCCTGGCATGAAACATGTGGTGACAAAATACATTCTGTGACTTTTGCTACCAGAGCTGAAGGAACATCATACTGCAGTTGCTAATGACTTGATTCAAACTGCTACCAATGAACCAGATTTCTTCATCAAGGTCATAACCAGAGACAAATTGTGGTTCTAAGGCTATGATCCAGAAACAAAGGCCCTGTTGTCCCATTGGAAGTTGCTTGGTTCTCCACACCTAAAGAGGGCATGGAAAAGTTGCAGAAAGATCAAGACCATGTTAACTGTGTTTTTTGATTGGGGAGGTGTTGTTTATCATGGGTATGCCCCTCTAGGCCAAACAATTAATAAGGAGCGCCACCTCAGTGTTCTTCAGTTGAAAGATGCAATATGACAAAAACAGCCACAGCTATGGGCAACTGTTAACAGGTAGCTTCATCACAACAATGTGATGTATTCATACATCATGTATTCCTGTAGAGTTTTTTGGCAAAACATCAAATCACACAGGTAATTCAGTCCCACTACAACCCAGATATTGCAGCCTGTGATTTTTGGCTTTTCCCAAAACTAAAATCACCTCTGGAAGGGAGAATATTGCAGACTGTCAATGAGATTCAGAAGATATGACCAGGCAGCTGATGATGAGTCCAACAAAGGACTTTCTTTTTCTTTTCTTTTCTTTTGTTTATTATTTCCACAGAGAGGGGGTGGGGAAGGGAGAGAGGCAGAGAGGGAGAGAAACATCAATGATTGCCTTTCACCTTCCTCCAGCTATGGACCTGGCTTGCAACCTGGTTATGTGCCCTGGCTGGGAATCGAACCAGCAACCTTTGGGTTTGCAGGCTGGCACCTATCCACTGTGCCACCAGCCAGGGCTACAAAGGACTTTTTAGAGTGGTGTGAACAGTGGAAAAGATACTGGGAGAACTGTGTGAGTTCCCAAGGTGCCTACTTTGAAGGGGACTAAGGTGTCATTGTGTTATATACAGTGTTTCTTGTATCTTGTATCTTCTTCAATAAATATCTCTACTTTTTATGGTACATGGTGGGGTATCTTCTGGACAGACCATTTCCAGGACTCTTCAGTCTTTCATAACAGTCTAATAGTCTAGTGTATGTTTGGTATCATTTTCCTTCAGTCTAAAGAATTTCCTTTAGTATTTCTTTTTGTGTGGATATATTCATTAAAAAATGTAATCTCTTAAGTTTTATTCATGTGAATATTATCATTATGCCTTCATTTTGTACTTTAAAAAATTGCTGATGGATATGTTTGTCCTTTAGCAATTTTAAATTGCAGTTTCATTGCTTTCTGACTTCCATTATTTCTGATGGCAACTTAGCCAAAACTCACATCAGTAATGCCCCTTGTATACAACGTTGCTTTTCTCTAGCTATCTTTAGGATGGTCTCCCCATCTTTGCTTCTCATCAGATATGATGTGGCAAGGTGCAGCTATGCCCTGTTACTTTTTATTTGTATTTTTAAGAAATTTGCCAAATGACTTAACTTTTTGAAGCTTTCCACCTGTTTTGTTTTCTACTGACAGTCTCCATTTCTTTTGTTCTTTCTACGTCATGACACATTTCCTGACATAACATGTATTTCCAATTTTTTATGATTTCCTCTCATTAACCATATATTTTGGTCTGGCATTCCTTGATTTTGATACCTTTCAATTGTTCTCCCTGTTTGGTAAACTTAACCATTATGCAATCAGGAGACCTTCTGGCAATGACAACTCTGGGGATTAGTTATACTAATGGTGAGGATTAGTGATACATGGCCTCATTTGTTCCTGAATTCAGGCAGGTGCTTTTCCTTTTAGACACTTTGAAGAACAACAAATAATTGCTATATTAACTTTTCATTTATTAAACTTAAAAAAAAAAAAACAGTATATTTCTTGCTAGACAGAGGTATGCAGGATTTCCTGAGGATCGTACATTCTATTTAGAAAGGAAGATGAGGAAACAGACGTTACAATCCAATGTTATAAACTTTCTAAAAGATTTAAAGCAGCATGAAAAGGAACCTCTTACTTATGACTGAGAATTCCATGTGGGAGTGCATCATTTTCCAAAGAGATATCACTTGTTCTAGGTCTTGAAAAACTGAGTTGGAGTTTGGCAGATGGAGATGTGGGGGAGGCTTCCAGAGGCAAAAGAAAGAGAATGTTAAAAGTTACAAATACGTGAAAAATGATGTTATTTGACAAAGTCCATAGTTCAGTATGTTGACTAATCCTTTGGTAACTTGGGCTGGGAAGAGGCAGGAGATGAGTTTTAAAAAGCAGAGGAAATAGATAGTGAGATGTTTTGTCTGGCATGTTAAAGCATTTTTGCTTATTCCTGTGATAAACAGATAATGTTCCCCCAAAGATGATATATTGTTAATTTTCAGGATGGAGGAAAGGGATGTAAGCCAAGATATGCAGGTAGCCTCTAAAAGCTGGAAAAGTCGAAGTAATGGATTCTCTCCCAAAACATAAGGAATAATAAATTTGTGTTTTAGGCAACTGTATTTGTAGTTACTTGCTACAATCACAGTAAGAAAATAAAAATGCCTCTATTAAGTTAGTAATACTTTTATGAAGTAAGCACACGTTGGTCAGTGGCAGTGTGAGTGAAAATTTAACCTGGAATTATAGGCAATGAACAGAGTTGGGGAGATTCATTAGAAGGTAATTTATATCTTTTGTACAAGGAAAAGGCATTAAACACAGTGTTGGAGATAGTTGTAAAGAATCATGACCCTTATCTTTCCAGAGGTAAATGTTTATAATTTTCAGAGGTGATACAAATAACAAAAAGCGTAGCATTCTTTGTATAAAAATCATAAGCATTTATTCAGGAATACCTTGAGTACAGATAAACAGTACTTCAACACAGATAAACTAAGGTATTTCAGTTCATTGAGAAAATAAAAAAGTGTATAAATATACACATATATGTATGTGTATATATAACATATAATGTGTATAATAAAACACAAATATTTTGATGTGATGTTGTAAATTGCACTTCATGTCAATACCTTCCCAGTCCTATGTCTCCTGGTTCAGACTCCATAATTCTCTTCAGTTTCATTTCCAGCTTAATTATAGTTTCCTGCTGGAGAAATTTAGGATTTCTATTCCTCAAATTGGGTGTTTTGTTTTAAACTCTGGTCCAGTGATCATTAGTTGATTGTAAAATTATTTTTTAATAAAATAAATAGAACATGATGTAAAATAATAAAAATAAGAAAATATTTCATTCACATGCAGAAAATGCAAATGCTGTTCTATGAAACTGTCACTATTTGATATGCACACTTGAGTGTGTGTTTGTGTATTAGTGCTGGATTACATGAAAAATTGTTACTACTCTTATGTGCATAAGGCCTTTGAAACACACTACTGATGTATTTATGATCCATCAAAATTTTGACTAACTACACCCGTGATTAAGGGGCCACCTAAGGCTATGGTCCTAGGGCTAGAGATGAATAACTATTTGACTTTGTTTTCAGTAGAATGAAAATAAATGTAGTTAACAATACAGTGAGGAAAGTAAAAGAGTCAACACTCAAGAAATTATAATAATTTTGTGCAGAAAAGCTTTTAATGCCATAAAACAACTCTGCTGCATGTATTTTAAGAGCTGTAGACATTTTTTGTTTGTTTTTCTGATATTTTCAAGTATGGCCATTAATATCTGGAGAGTAAATAATACAAATTGAGTATAAAAGTACTTGGACCTGGAAATAAGGAAGTGTTCCAAAGCAAATGCCACCATGTTGAAAGGACACCAAAACTAACAATAAGCAGTTTCACTGGCCAATTTACAATTTAAGCATAAAAAATATGAAGATAATTGATTATAACATAGTACATATTTAAGAATCCATAATCCATAATGGGGGAGAAGAGAGAGAGAGAAAGAGAGTAAGAGTATATATATGGTGCCAGGGTAAGAAGGAAAATTTAAAAATTTTTAAATAATTATAGTTAATAAATGCAGAAGAAAATATAAACTCAAGAGCATATGCCATGTTTTAATCCCCAATGTTAAAACAATTGGTTATGATAAGGCTCATCAATAACTGTTCAAATCATTGTCTGAAGGAATATGGAGTAATAGTACACTTATACTTTGCCAAAGTTCAACCCAGAGACAGCTCACTGATTTTAAATGTTAATACGTACTTTTAACAGAGATCCAGCATTCAACAGCTTAAGCAAGTGAAAAGTTATCATCACTGGTGGTAAGATGACACTATATGGCACATATGAAATACACAATATAACCAGAAAGTATTCTTGCCAGAAATGTTTAATATGAATCTAAGTACCTCTTTAGATCTAATTTTTGTTTTGTAGCATATACAGGCATAGTGGAACATATTAAAAGGAAGCAATAAGATATATTCAAAGTATATTCTGCAAGAAAACTTGTTCAGATTCCTTAAAAAGTCAATGTTACAAATAATAGGACAGAACTATTCTAGCTTAAAAGTAACTAACTGGACATCATGGTTGAGTACATTGGTTGTATGAATCTTGATTTGGATTCTTGATTTTAGAAAATGAAACATTTAGTTCTCTCTGATCTCTGCCATGTGAGGATATAAGGAGAAGTCAGTAATGTGTAACCTGGAAGGTTCTTGGTGGAATTTAACCATTCTGGCGAGCTTTTCACTGACTTCCAGCCTCCAGAACTGTAAGAAATACATTTCTGTTGTGTATAGGAAATATATAAATAAAAATAAAATATTTATATAAGACATTGGGGGATAATTTTGAAAAGTTGAGTATAAACTTGGTATTAGATATTATGAAATTATTTTCAGTATTGTGGTTAAATACTTACAAGGAGATGCTCAAAGAATCACTTGGCAATGAAATTTTCTATCTGAAACTTATTTTCAAATGGTTTAGACAAAATAAAATATATTAATTGTTGAATCTAGTGAAAGATATATGGTGTTCATTTTTTAAACTTCTTAAATTTTTCCATAGATTTGAATATTTTATAATTACATAGTGTGGGGACAAAGGTTTTAACTTAAATATAAATCTTTCAAGATAAAAATGCTTAAAAATACCTTTTCATAACTTTCAAGACTCATTCCCTTTGTCTGGATGATATTCAGTTATTATTTATTTTTCAATATTTTATTGATATATAGTTCACATATCACAATGCCATACTTTAAAAGTGTACATTTAGTGGCTCCCACTATATTATCAAGGTTGTGTGACCTTGAGAATATACTAAGTCATATGGGAATTCTGTGTTTTACTTTATGAGGAATTGCCCAACTTTTATCCAAAGTAGCTGCATCATTATACATTTCCACCAGTAATGTATGAGGGTTCCAATTTCTTTACAACTTGACTAATATTTTTGATTATAGTTAACCTAGTAGGTATGAAGGTAGTTATTTCTTATATCTCATGACATAATTGTATGTGTTTAAAAATTTCGTTGAAATAAATGATTAAGTAATTTTGTTTTCCAGAAATTAGTGCCTGGGTAATAATATTACATGACTTAATTGTCAGAACAGATTTTTATTTTTTCTTAGCACTAGTTAATATGTAAACAAGACTCTTTGTTCAAAAGCATTTTGATCAGAGCTTAAAGCACTCTCATCTAGTACTCAGCATAGATAACTTATTAGGGTGAATATTTTGGCAATGTGCATGTAAACATATGTGCATATATATATATGTTTCTCTTTAAGAATTTTAATAGTATTCTCTTTACACTTGCATTTTTAGGATTGCACTTGGTTGTAGCTAGGTTTGAGTCTTCTTTATTTATCTTTCTTAATCTTCAATAGGTCTTTTCATTTGCCAATGAATATATATGCATACCCCATAGACACAGACAATAATGTGGTGACGCCAGAGGGAAGGGAGGGCGGGGTTGGGTAGAGGTGGACGAAGTTGAGGAAGGGGGACATCTGTAATAGTGTCAACAATAAAATAAAGTTTAAAACTTTCCCTTTAAAAGTTAAAACTCAGGGAGCATTGTGCTATCAAATTTTGTTTCTTTCTTCCAATGGCGACTATACTGAGTAGCTTCTGAATTCCTGTTAGGTAGAATGTGAACTTCTAAATCTAAAGTTCAAGTTTATTTACATTTGTTCTTGTACTTTCTTTATATTTCCTTTAGATATTTCAACTTTCCCTTCTGATTATAGCTTAATCTCTAGACTAGCAATATATTTTGCCACCCTTGCAATAATCTGTTATTTAAAACATATTTTACTTATCATTGATTATCCCTTCTTGTTTTTATAACAATGTTTATATACTTTATAAGGATAAAAGCCTCTTATTAAAATATGTTCTAAACTACTATTCTATTCATTGAATTTTATAGTATTTTTCCTCTTGGTTAAATTATTTTTTCATCCTCTGTGATTCCTGCAGTATTTGCCCAACTGAAGTTCTTGATTCATAGAAAGTCTGATAGAAAGTCTATGCTGATAATTACACTTGGCTGATACTGATTTCCTCTGCAGTAATACAGCTATGTTTCCTCAAAAGTGAGGGTTAGTTGAAGGCTGTGTTCAATGGGCAGGGCATCCACAGCAGGCTTTCCTTTAAATTGCATGAACATGGAGCTGGGCAGGCAGGTCAATGAGCCAAAGTAAAGAATATAGGATGACCCCTAGGCACAGCTTCTATTTTTTTCTCTATAGTTTAAGACAGAGGTTTGAAATTAATCTGGGAGCTATAGTGGGGATGACTAGTCTCTCCTCCATGTTAGCTCTCATCCTTCAGTAGGAACTTCTGGGATTGTTCTCATGTAAGAGGTAAATCAGAAGCACACAAGACTCCTGAGACCTAAGCTTAAAATAAACACGCTTCCCTTTCCAGCTTCTTCTTCTTCTTCTTCTTCTTTTTTTTTTTTAAGATTTTATTTAATTATTTCTAGAAAGAGGGGAAGGGAGAGAGGCAGAGAGGGAGAAAGACATCAATGTATGGTTGCCTTTGACCTGACTCCAGCCACAGATCTGACTGGAGACTTGGTTTGCAACCTTGTTATGTGCCGTGGCTGGGGAATCGAACCTGCGACCTTTGGGTTAGCAGGCCGGCTCCTTACCCACTGTGCTACCAGCCAGGGCCTAAGCATCTTCTTTTGGTTAAAGTAAATCTCAAAACCAGACAAAATGAAAGGAGTAAAGAAAAAACTTCACATGTTGACAAGAGCAGTCTGATTGAAGGGGTATTGGTAAAAGAAGGAATGAAAAATTGGGGCCATTTTTAAAAAAACAATTTATCACACCATGTTCCCTATTTTCCCTCAAATTTCCTTGTTTACTCTTGTCAATGTGCTAATTATTACCTGTTTTCTCTCAGCTGCAAGCCCACCCTTTATCATTCCTTTTTTATATCAGAGATGAGATTCTGAAGCTAAATTTCCTGCATCTTCTAATCTGCTGGCCTCTGGTGAAGTTCTGCACATGAAGAGCAAAGAAAGGAAAGTGAAAGGCAGGGGAGGGAGAAGGAACAAGCTGTTGGTGGTCAGCAATGCAGGTTCTCCCTCCAGCAGGGATACTGGACAGCTGTTTTGGCTAAACCTTACTCATCTTCAAACAGCATGTGGGGGAAGGGTCAGCCCTTCTTCTTCAGTCTCCTAGGGTTTGATAACTACCTTCTCTTTCATTTCTCTATTCTTAACCCTAGAATTTTTCACCATTCCTGCAGTTACTGTCTCCTAATACCTGTATAAGAGAGTCCCTAGTAATCTATTAAAATAGCTCATATGGCTTTCATTTTTTGACATAATCTGAGAAATACTATCACTCTTTGTTGCTCACAATTTTGGTTTTATTAATCTTTAATATTTTTCCAGTAATTTCTATAAGATTTTCAGAGGAGCAATAGATGCAGGGCTCAGAGCACTATCTTTTTCCTTTTTTAATTATGTTAAGAATATTTAACATGAGATCTACCATCTTAAAAATGTTTAAGCGTACAATTCAACAATCCCACTCCTGGTTATATTTCCAAGAGTAGAGATCAGGATCTTGAAGAGATATTTTCATTCCTGTGTTCATTGCAGGATTATGCACAATAACTATAACATGGAAATAACCCAAGTGTCCATTGATAGATGAATGTTTGAACAAAACTTATAAATATGCAATAGAATATTACTAAACCTTAAAAAAGGAAGGAAAATCTGACATGTGTGATACAACATGGATGAACATTGGGGATATTATGCTAAGTGAAATAAACTTGTCACAAAAAGACAAATACTGTATGATTCTACTTACATGAGTTACTTAGAGAAGCCAAAATCAGAGACAGAAAGTAGAATGGTGCATTCCAGCAGATTGGGGGAGAGGAAAATAGGGAGTTGCTAATCAATGGATTTAAATGTTCAGTTATGCAAGATGACTTTTTAATGGTGGTAATTTGCATTTTTCTTTTTTTGCTTCTTAATTTGTAGTAATTTGAATATAAAAATTACTAAATCTAAACAAAAAAAATTACTAAATATTAATTTGGAGAAAAATAGTTTCTCATGGCCTGTTGCTATTCATTTTGTTTATGGAGCCATCATTCAAAAGTTATCTTTTTAATATACCAAAGCTGTCAAATTTTCTTTTCACAGTTAAATGTATTCTGCTTTTTGTTTAAGGAAATTAATTAACTTTGGGGGTATATGATAGGTTGAATAATAGTCACTAAGTATTTTAACCCTTGGAATTTGGGAATGTTATCATTCCCAAAAGGGGTTTGCAGATGTGATTTAAGTTAAGGATCTTAAAATGGGAAAATTATTCTGGACCATCCTAATGGACCCTAAATGTAATCATAAGCACCCTTGTAGATATTTGGCACATTAGAGGAGAAGGCAGTATGCCCAGGGAGACAGATGTTGGAGTGATGTGGCATAAACCAAGGAATGCCAACAGCTACCAGAAGCTGGGAGAAGAATGGAATGGATTCTGCCCTACCAGCAGGAAAAATGGTCCTGCTGTTATCTTGATTGTAGCCCTGTGGAAATAACTTTGGGTTTTGGGGCTCCAGAGCTGTAAGAAAATTAATTTGTGTTGTTTTGTGCACCAAGTTTGTAATAATTTATTATAGCAGCTGTAAGAAACTAATGCAGGAGGTATAAATGATAACAGGAGAATTAAACTACAACTTCCCAAAACTCTAAGAATGCCTATTATATTATTTACTGCAGTGATTTCAAATAAATTTCATCAATGGCAATGCTTTTTAGTTGAAATGTTGCCCTATCATATGAAAACTCTTTATATGAGAAAGGAAAGGTACAGAGCTTTTCTTGATCCAGAGACCACCCAAAGCATCTTCTGCTACATACCTCAAGGTGGCCTAAGACTCCCCAGGCAAATGGAACTCCAGCGTACCTCCACATTTTTATGAATGCTTAATTAACTGAAAAGTATTTAGACTGTTTCTCAATCTCATGTGTATTCCTTAAGTCAGGCCAGGAAAGGAAGAGAGCTGAGAGATGTTGGATTAAAATGAAAGGTTGACACTGACCTCAGAGAATATCAAAGTATAAAAGTCTGACTAAGGAAAATCCAAAAAGTTGATGATTACAGTATAGCATGATCAGTACTGAAATTGGGGTTAAGACAGTTTTCTGAGTGTTTACAAAAGGAAGATTAGAAGACTGGTCATTTTTGTAGTATTGTTATATACAGAGGTCGTTTCATTTAGCACTGGCAAAGGTGAACATGAATCTCCACTAACTTTAGCCTTCATGTCACTTGACTTCTCTCTGTAATACAGCTCAAAGTAAAATATTTTTCAGCTAAATGCAGAAATGCTCAGAAGACAACCATTGACTAAAAGATTTAGACAAACTCGGTCAAGCCATTTTTACTTAAACTTATAAAAGTTTAAAGGTCATAATGGACTCAGTCTGTTAGAAAAGTAAGTTCATATTGCCAATCTCATTTTGACATTTGGACAACCAGAATATCACAATCATAAGGGCTGATGATATATGTGGCTAATAAAGTAAGACCTATGTCATGCATGAATACTCTAGGGAGCAATACACAGCCTCATTTTCAATTGTTGTAAAACAAGAAAGCAGTTTTAAAAGCTATTTTCATCATGCAATGATATAAATTTTGTATTATTATATCATGTGACTATTTCCACCATCACCAGTCATCTACATATAATTAGTGGTTTATTACATGCAAATAGGCAAAGAGGAATGACTATTCATTATTTTTTATTTATTTTTATTTGTTTTAAGATTTTTTAAAATAATTTTTTAGAGAAAGGGGAAGGGAGAGAAGCAGGGAGGAGAGAGACATCAATGTATGGTTGCCTTTCACCTGCCTCCAGCTATGGACCTGGCTGGAGACCTGGCTGGCAACCTGGTTATGTGCCCTGGCTGGGAACCAAACCAGAGACCTTTGGGTTCACAGGCAGGTGCCTTATCCACTGTACCACCAGCCAGGTCTCATTATTATTATTATTATTATTTAAAGATTTTATTAATTATCTTTAGAGAGAGTGGAAGGGAGATAGGCACAGAGGGAGAGAGACATCCATATGTGGTTGCCTTTCACCTGCCTCCAGCTACAGACCTGGCCAAAGACCTGGCTTGCAACCTGATTATGTGCTGGGAATCGAACCAGTGACCTCTGGGTTCACAGGCCGGGCCATATCCACTGTGCTACCAGCCAGGGCTCATTATTTTTTTAAAGGCCTATATTAAGACCTCCAATGCATGTGACTAGAGTTATAGTTAAGTATGTGATAATTCTTCTACCAGCTAAAGTAAGCCATATGCCAGAATTATAGATGCCATTTGAAACCATGTCTATTATTGCTCCCCATCCGCTTTGCTGCATCCCTTATTAACATTACTTTGAAGCAAGAAAAGGGTCTAACTTTGAAGTTGTTGATTTAAAGAAGTCTTAGTGTTTTAAATTAAAACATTATTTTATAGTCTGATCTGTCTCAATAAATCAGTATGAAAATTTCTAAGATCAAATTCTTCCATCTCTTAAAAATAAAGCGTTTGAAGAAATTTCCAAATCAAATATAAATCAGGATATTGCATGCTTATTGATTGGATAAACCATTGTAATAACTGCAAAGTTGATGATTTAATAGCGAACTCACAATAACAAAGTATAGAGTTCTGCTAAATATAGACCTTAAGATATATATTAATGCAAAAATTATATAAAAGATGTATCTCTTGAGATACATATGGTAAAATAGTTTTTGTCATAGTAGGAATAATTGACACTTTCCTATTTTGGTAAATGCCTAGACATAATTGTTTGGAAAACTGAATAAAACAGTAAAATTCATTAACATGTATTTCTTGTTATAATTTGGCCTTGCATCATTGAGATGCAACTTAAATTCAACAAAATGCACAGATTTACATATTTTATGAATTTTGACACATATATTCATGATTAACCTACACCCCTAGCAAGACATAGAAACATTCCTTTGTTCCACAATGTCTTCTCATGCCATGTTCAATCAATTCCAATCTGTTTTTCTTCATCAATACTAAAGGCATCTTGATATATGACCACAGATTTGCTTTACCTGAACTAACATTTTGTATTATAACATTTTTAATATATTTTTAAAATATTTTATTCATTATTTTTAGAGAGAAGTGCAGGGTGGGAGGAAGAAAGGGAGAGAAGCATCAATGTATAGTTGCCTTTCACCTGCCTCCAGCTATGAACCTGGCTGGAGACCTGGCTTGCAACCTGGTTATGTGCCCTGGCTGGGAATCAAACCAGTGATTTTTGGGTTTGCAGAGTGGTGCCAATCCACTGAGCCATACCAGCCTGGGCTGAACTAGACTTTTATATAAATGGAAACATTTGTACTGATTTCCTTAGTACAGAAAACTCTTTTTTGATACTTATCTGTATTGTTACACTTATCAATAATTATCACACTAAAATAATGGAATTGGCAGAGTTGAGATTCAGGTGGGTACTAGACCAGAAAAGAGAGTGACATGTGATATCAAACTGAAGAACATAGCCACTAGTAAGCACAAAAAGTTGGACATTTTCACCAGAGCCCAAAGAACAAGGAATCACCACTGAAAGTGACTGACTTAAGAGTCAGTGAATGGTTGCCCTGGGCAAATGCTGGAGACAGTGAATGCTGTCAAGAACCCGAATTTTTCTTGTTCAGTGTAGTTTTTGAGGAAAGTTCAGCTATTTATATGGTAGTAGATAATCAATTTATGTTCAGAGCAATTTGATAATTTCTGATTATAAAAGTAAAAACAGTTCAAGGGTGGAAGTTAGGATCCACTATACACTAGTACAATTAAGAATATAATACTTTGATTTACTGTCACATAATCCAGAACAAGTTATTATCATGAACTTGATGTGCTATTTGTGGCCACAAAAAGCAGGATTTTTTTTGTTAATTTAAATTCTTTTTCACTTTACTTTCATTTAACTTTCACTTAACTAGTTAGGGAGGTTTTTATTGTATTATAAATCCTCATTTCAGGAATGTTTTATTGAGGCTAGTTTGTTTGTAAGAGGTAGAAGCCCAGTCAGGTCTGATAAGTTAAAAGGATTTTGGGAATGCATGTGGAAGGATAGGGAATGCAGAATCTCCAGAAAATCTGAGCAACAGGAAAGGCTTCCCTGAAACTAGGTCAGGCCCTCATTGAAGTTGAGCTCCAGGAACTTCATTTGAAGGATTTAATAAATTTTCTAACAAGTGCTCAATCATTAATATGAATCAGTTATATCCACAAATGTATTTCTACTTACCTATTGAAAAGTAAACCACCATTAGTTTTAGGGTTCTTTCTCTTGAGCCAAAGGCCATAATAAGCTCCTAGCAAGGTTTGGAGTGGTACTCTTTGGTCAAGTGCCCATGTAGTAAGCAAGGCTCATGTGTTAGATGACAGAACCAAGAGGCATAAATAAGCATTCTCTTAATAGGACAGATTGATTTAGGAAAGATTAACTACTAAAAGATAACGTGAGCATAAAAATTTGGTGGAAGTAAGGCTTTAAACTGGTGTTACTTTTGAGTTTCATGTTTTATATAGGATTGTGTTCTAAGTGATCACCCACAGTTTGGGCTAATATTGGACAGCACTCATTAAGTACTGCTTACATGAAGGTTGGGCATTTAAGGGATTGAATGAGGAAAGTGGTGAATATAGTAATGAATTAGAGATCCTGGAGGCAAATCAGAAACAGTCCAGAGAGGGGAAACTAGAGGATTAAATTCTGTGAAATTAATCAGCAATTAGGATATTGTCAAAAGTTGAAGAAGCAGAGCAAGGTAGGTGTTCACAATGCCAGACAGAAAAGTCAATAATCAAGTTACATAGAAATAGTGAAGCCTAGAAAGGTCTGGAGAAAAACAGATATGGTCCCAACATCAAGACAACAATTATATAACTATTGAAACTGGTTTTCTGAATATTATCTGCTTTTACTTCTCTCAGTCTTTTAGGGAGTTTTCCTAAATGAGTAGCTTGAGGACCTATCTATGAAACAGCATTATCTACACTGGCTCCCAGTTGACTAGAACAGTGTAAGAGAAAATTGGGAGGACTAGGCAAGGCCTGAGTGACATAAACTATGTTCTGTTCTGTTCTGTTCTTGCTTCTTTTAATCTACTCATTTGGTTGAACCAAATTATGTGCTCACCTAGAATCTTCAAAAAGAGACCTTAGAAACAGGAAATACAATAAACAAGGAGGAAAATTAAAAATAGCAGCTTATCTTCACTTACAGTCTTTGTTTCAGGAACCCGCAGAATGAGGGTTCTTCCTCGGCGTGAATGAAGTTGGTGATGGACATGATACTAGTAACACCTCTTAGAAAATGGTTTGGCAGGTTTGTTGAAGTCACAGACTTGTTCTTGAAAACGATGGAGATCAAGTTGGAGTGGAATATCATCTGAATTAGCAGACTATGTACCCTTATAGTACTAGTTAGATACCAAGTTTTAGTCCTTAATAGTTCCCTCTCGTATCTTCCATGATCATCATCCCTCTTACTTTTTTTCTATAGGCAGGAGGCTTTTCAACATGGTCCATTGCCCTCATTGAACAAAGTAAAGCCTCATTTCTTTTAGTCTTAGATTATGACTTCACCTGTCTTCTTATAAGTGAGAAACTGGTTTGTATTGGTTCAACTGCTTTATCTTGCTCAGTATATTCTCACTGAATCAAATAATAAATATAAGTTTGACCTTTTATACAAAAAGGAAATGATTTATAAATATTTTTAACATTATATCTCCATTATTTTCCTTTTTCCAGATGTAAGATAAAATTATTTTTGTAATAAATTCCTCCACAGAAGCATTTTCTTCTTAAAGGCATTTTTCTCTCTGTGATAGGCATTTATTCACATTTTTACTGTTTACAATATAACAAAGATATACCAGTCACTGATTATGTCCCATGTATCTGCCTTTAAGAAATTTATAGATAAGCAGCACAAATTCATGCACAATTCATATTGTTGTAGAGAGTACACTTTTCTTCAGAGTTGAAAAGTTCCCATAAGGATGGGCACAATTGATTCTGTGCACAATTGATTTTAAAAGAGTAAAATAATAACTTAAGTAGAATTTTTGGAAAATTTTTCATCATCATGTTTATAGATGAGATAACTGATAAAAGGAGTAACTAAAAATAATTAGTTTCTACTGGTTATCACCAACAATAAAGCTAAAATTAAATTATCTTAGAATTTTTATTTTTAAACTATTGATTCATTAATGAGGCTAAATTCATGTAATGTATAATTTTGTCTCTTTTGATATCCTACACTTCTGAACAGAATCCCAGTGTGTTAAAAAATCAGTTTTACTCTGCACTTTATAGAAATAGCCAATTACTCTACATGGAGCATATTTGTCATAAATAAGTTTGTCAGTGTTTTAACTTTGTTAACGCAGTATTAACAAAGTGTAATGCTTATGATATTATATATCATATGGTTGAATATTTCCACTCTAAGAAAAATTGTGTCTCTAAACCACTTAATACGTCTTTTAATTCATTTCTATTTTCTCTATTTAACTAAGTATAAACAATTACTTTTAAAAACACACATTAAAAGCTTTCTTCCCTTTAAATGCCATACAGTTAGTTGTTAGTTAGCTTCAGGATAGGTTTCTGGTTTTCTTACAAATCTTTGCGAGTAGCACAGAAGTAAGACTAGCATTTTTTTTGTTCTAACCAAAACTAGTAGAAGTAAATATGATCTATTATTTTTCTTTCCCAAAATTAATGACAGATAACCTTGATGATAACTATTGGCAATATTTAAAATCATTATGTCACTAGTTGACATAAAACATTTATTTTTATTTTTTGCATATATACAGAGTGCACACAATCAATTGGCAATAACTTTGCATCTCCTTATTTCATGTGCCTCTTATTAATTTTGAAAAGCTATGTTTCTAAGATGATTTAACATCATTGTTTCAGATATAAAGTATTAAATTCTGAGTGCAACTGTCATGTCAAAGGAATATGATGTTAGAGCAAACATAATTTCTGGGCTGCATGCAGGGCAAACTGCTAAGGAAATTCTGGAGTTCAATAACATCCCTTTACATACAGTTTACAACATTAAGAAGGTGTATGATGTTTATCCTAATGTCACCACACCAACAAGGAAAATGCATAAGGTACGCAAGGATCACACAAGTCCAGATATTGTACACAGAATCCAGGAGATCATCAATGAAGACCCAGGAAAGTCAACGTGCTCCATAGCATGAGAACTGCAGATGTTGGATGCAACAGTTCTCAAGATTATTGCTGAAGACATCACATGCAGATTGTATGTTCTTAGAAAAGGCCAGTTTATGACACAGCAGACAAAGGAAAGGTGCTTTGAAAAAGCAAGGAAACTGATAGCGAAAGGGAAAAGTCCCCCTCCCCCCACCCAAAAAATCCCTCTGATTTTCTTCTCCAATGCAAAGAATTTTCAGCAGGACCAAATAGTCAACAGAAGACACAACAGGTAACTTTGTGAGAATCTTAGTGAAGTACCAATTGTCATGAAAATGAAATTTCCTGCTACAGTGATGGTGTTAGGTGTTGTCAGCAATGAAGGAAATATCATGACCCCACATTTGTTTCCACAAGGCTTGAAGGTGACTGCTGATGTTTACCTGACATTTTAGAGAAGTAGTTGTACCATGGATGAAGCAAGTCAAAATGGATGTCACTTTATCTTCCAACAAGATGGTGCACCAGCACATAATGCAAAAAAGCTACAAGATTTCTCAGTGTCAGTGTTCCTGAATTCTGGCTGCCTAGTTCACCAGATGCAAATCTTTTAGACTAATATATATGCAGCATTTGTGAGAAAGAAGTTAATAAACAACCTCATTCCAATAAAGAGGCTGTTAAAGCTAAGATTGAAAAACATTATGATGTCTATGGATAAAGAAAAGTTAATGAAAGTGTGCCCAAGATTCTGCAAGTGTATTATTGCAGCAAATGGAGACTTTTTAACAATTAAAAAATAATGACTATGTTTCTATATTTACATATGAGAATAAATTTATTTCAAAATACAACACTTTTGTGGTATGTTATTTATTTTAATAAAATTTTGCCACTTTATCACACACATCCTGTATATATGTATATATACAGTATATTTAAAATTTTTCCCATCACCAATTATCTTCCCTATACCCTCTTCCACCTCCACCCACCCCTCCCCTTATAATCATTCTGTTGTCCATGTTTGTGAGTTCTTTCTCTTTTGATTCTTTATTGCTAGATACCCCACACCCTTAGTCTCCCTCCTATGAGCTGTCACCCTGCCCTCTAAGAGTCTGTCTTTATTTTTCATCTTAGTTCAGTTTCTTCATTATATTCCACATGTGAGTGAAATCATATGGTATTTGTCTTTCTCTGACTGGCTTATTTCACTCAGCATAATGTTCTCTAGGTTCATCCATGCTATTGCAAAGGGTAAGGTTTTCTTTTTCTTAAATTTATTTTTAACTTTTTTAAATTTAATTTTATTGTTGTATTATATCCATCCCTTTTCCTACCCTCTGTCCCCTTCCCCACCCACCCAATCCCCTCCAAAGTCAATCCTACTTGTTGTCTGTGTCCATGGTCCTTTCATACTAGTTACTTAACTAAACTGTACCCCTTCTTTGCCTCCTCCTCCCCCCACCCCCTTCCCTCTGCCTACCGAAGGTCTAGTCATTGTATTCATGTATCTGGTTCTGTTTTGCTTGTTTCTTTGTTTTGTTCATTAGTGTCCTGTAATGGGTGAGATCATATGGTATTTGTCTTTCATTGACTGGCTTATTTCACTAAACATAATACTTTCCAGTTCCATCCATATTGTTACAAAGGATAAAAATTCATTCTTTCTTTCTGCTGAGTAGTATTCCATTGTGTAAATGTACCAAAGTTTTTTGATCCAATTATCCATTGATGAGTGCTTAGGCTGTTTCCAGAACTTGGCAATTGCAAATAGCCCTCCTATGAACATAAGGGTACATAGGTTCTTCTGAATTGGTGTTTCAGAGTTCTTCAGGTATAATCCTAGTAGTGGGATTGTTGGATTTTGATCCAACAAGGCAGTTCCAGTTTTAGTTTTTTAAGGAAACTCTATATTATTTTCCATAGTGGCTGCACTAGTCTGCATTCCCACCAATAGTGCACAGGGTTCCCTTTCCCCTACATCCTCACCAGCACTTGTTTGTTGATTTGTTGATGATTGCCATTCTGACAGGTGTGAGGTGGTATCTGATTGTGGTTTTAATTTGCATCACTTTGATGGCTAATGATGGTGAACATTCTTTCATGTGCCTTTGGACCCTTTGTATATCTTCCTCAGAGAGTTGTCTGTTGAGGTCCTTTGCCCATTTTTTTTTTTTTTTTTAAAGAGTGAAACACTCAATTTCTTTCTTTCTTTCTTTCTTTCTTTCTTTTTTTTTTTTTTTTTGCCCATTTTTAATTAGGCTGTCTGTCTCCCTGGTGTTGTTGCATAAGTTCTTTATATATTTTGGATATCAAACCCTTGTCTGAGGTATCATTGGTAAATATGTTTTCCCATACAGTTGGTTCCCTTTGAATTTTGTTGGTGTTTTCTTTAGCTGGACAGAAACTTTTCAGTTTGATATAGTCCCATTTGTTTATTTGTTCTTTGATTTCCTTTGCCCTTGGAGAAGTATCAGTAAACATATTTCTGTGTAGGATATCTACAACTTTACTGCCCATTATTTTTCTCCAGCACCTTTATGGTGGCATTGCTTATGTTTAAGTCCTTTATCCATCTTGAGTTTATTCTGATGTATGGTGTAAGTTGGTGGTCTAGTTTTATTTGTTTGCATGTTACTGTCCAGTTCTCCCAACACCACTTGTTGAAGAGACTGTTTTCACTCCACTTTATGTTCCTTCCCCCTGCAAAGGGTAAGATTTTCTTCTTTGTTATAGCTGAGTAACATTCCATTGTGTAAATGTCCCATAGTTGTCTCATCCACTCATCTACTGATGGCCACTTGGGCTGCTTCCATATCTTGGCAATTTTAAATAATGTTGCAATGAACATAGAAGTGCATATATTATTTTTTAAAGCCTCACATTGCTTGATGAATAGTGATTGTTTGTCACATGCAGCACAGCCAAGCCTAAGAGCTAACATGAGACAAAATTTTATATACAATTTTTGTATTCTTATCTAGAACCTGAGATCTCTTTCCTCATGAGACTCAGCTCCTTTGCCTTTTAAGATGGTTTCATGGAAAAGAGAATTTTTCTGGCATGTGGAAGCATAGTTATTGGAATAAATAAAACTATGTTTTCCTTAAGATAGATTGTCCCATCTACCTGGCACCTGACAGGGAAGTATCCAGGTTCCTCTATGAGCTCACTGTGCATACTGCTATAAAAATAGTCTTACATTCTTAAAATTATGTACCTGTTTATCCACCTAATATATTAAAAAATCATCAGCATTATTTATTGTGTCTTGCTAGTGTTTATCTGAGTATCTGCTATCTGTTTAGCACTTTCTATATTTGTTAAAGTGTATTTACCTTCTTGCAGTTCCCAGAAAAAAAAGTTTTTCTAACTTTTGTCCAACTGTTTAAATCCAGTTGATTTTTGACTCAGTTCAGAATTATCCTTCTCTGTGGAAACTTCATTGACTATTCAGAATTTTTCTTCCTTTCATTTGTGCCCTCTACTTAATAATACATAATTCTTATTATCCTTAAAACTATTTGTGACTGTTTGTTTATATGTTCATCTCTTAACAGTGATCTCCTTGAGAGTGTTCTCTCCTTTTCCCCACCTAAAATAAAATGGGAAGGCACTGATTAAATATAATGTTCATCACTCAGTATTTGACAAATGTCTCTTGAGCATTTACTGTATGTTCTTTACTGTTTTGGACACTGTGAATTCAGTGGTAAATGCAACATATAAATCCCTTTCCTTCATGGACCTTACATCCCTGTATAGGAGTCAAGTAATGAACAAATAAATAGACAGTGTCATCTCATGTGACAATAGGAAGAAAATACAGATAGATAGATAACAGGGACAGATATTTAGGTAAGAGGCCTCTCTAACCTGGTGATAGTTGGTTAATGATCTTAGTAAGAAATCAAGCTTTGAGAACATCTATTGATAAGAGTATTCCATTTCGAGAACACAGCAACTAGAGGCCAGAGACAATAGTGTGTTTGACATGGTTTTAAAAATGGCCATTGTATTTGGAATAGATCAGAGAACGACACTGTGGCCAGGCCCAGTGGTTTGATTTTCTAGACCATAGTAAGGAATTTGGATTTTAAAATGTGCAAAGTGTAGGAAGAAACAGACAGTAATTTACATGAGTTTGTGACTATTACATAATGCAGCTGTTTTTCAAATGTACCAGATTTAAGGTTTTCTAATAAAGGTTGACCTTATTAAGGCAGTTATTTTGGAATGTGGGGAATAATTTCAATTATTTTCTCACTGCTGAAGATATTTTGGAAAGTATGTATTATGTTAATGCCTTCAAAATTCCGTGGTGCATTTTTTTGATATCTCAGATTGATGGAAAAATCATGATTTAAAGTTGGATTTGGTTTTTAGAAACAGACATTAGCCATTGCAAGCCAAGTTTCCTGAATAAAGTGGATAAAAATTCAAGTAACATAGTAACATGACTTTGGCTCTAAAGGAAAGTAGTTCTTTAATGTAGTGAGAATTTAATTCTTAGTGTCTTTTAAACTTTCTCAAAAATAAATTTCAAAAGAAAGTCCCCTCTCTTTAAAAAAAAAAAAAATAATAGCAGTATTGTTGCTTTGAAGAAAAGCGTATTTACTATAAAATATATGGTATATTTGGTAAAGCAAAATTTGATATTTTTTAAAAAATCAATTTCTTTTGCTATAATTTTTAAAAATGTAATTATTGGGTAGGTGTGTGATGCAGTGTAGAGCATATTATTGTTATTGTAATATATTTTTTAAATAGAGAAACAATTACACTATTTAAATCAACCATTATCACAAATGGAGAAGGAGATGGGCACAAAAATCAATGTTTTCCCACCATAATTGCTCTAATCCTAGATATGAAAAGTGTAATTTTACTTTGGATTTAGTATGTGGTGATTTTAGGACTTAAATCATTAATGGACATCTTGCTGTGTTTTTGAAATGTTTATTACATAAGAAAATAAGAAAGTTTCATTGGATGACAAGGAGCACTTTAAATGATCAAATTGACTATAAGATTTTTTTTGTTTTACTTTATTGGAGAAGTCATAGTTTCCCATTATCTAAGCAAAGACTGATTTTCCTTATGTTATATTATTTTTCTCTGAATGAGTTTGATTTAAAAGCAAGACAAAGGTTCAACATCTAGCATGTCAACTTTGCTGACAATGTGAACTGCCAGAAACAGTGAGCAGCTAAGGGAAGAATACAAAAATAACTCCAATTGTGTGAAAACAGAGTCTTCATTATCACTCTAAATGGCAATTCCTGTGTTGATGGTACTTTTATATTATGAAGGAGTGGTTTTTAAAATTGTTTCTTGCCACTAAACATAAGTGACTCTCAAGACAGAGAAAGTTTGTATTTTAATTTTATTTCATTTTATTTATTTATTTATAATAGATTTTATTTATTCTTAGAGAGAGGGTAAGGGAGAAAGGCAGAGAGGGAGAGAAACATCAATGTATAGTTGCCTTTCATCTGCCTCCAGCCACAGACCTGGCTTGCAATCTCATTAAGTGTCCTGGCTGGGGAATCAAACCAGTGAACTTTGGGTTCTCAGGCCAGCGCCTTATGCACTGTGCCACCAGCCAGGGCTTACTTCATTTTAAAACACCTAAACACAAACAATTCTTTTTCCTTCCTCAGATGTTCCAAATTGGCTCTCAGCCTCTAAGTTGACCAGCAAGTTCTTGATTATCAGGAATATGGACATCCAGATTATCTCACAAACCAAGGCTGTACCAAAACAACACTAGTCTATGGCACTAATAGAGAATTGGTTTCAGAAATTTACTACCATCTCTCCAAGCTCTCCTGAAGAAACTTCTAAAACTTGCGTACTTAGTTCATTAAAAATGGTATCTTCCTACCAGATATAAATACACTGGTCACTTGTAATAGGTTGTTCAGTTTTCACCAGTCTATAAATGATTTCTGAGAGCTTCCTTTTAGCTCTACTTTCAGGTTAGTAAAGGCCAGAACTTACCATTTTTCATGTATATGAGATCTTGCTAGGGCGTATTTATATACCCTTGGTTGGATTATGAAGTGATTAGCATTGCCCTTATGCCATCCCCCTCCCGGATGCACACATGGGATTTATCTTTGCACTGCCATACTCATTGGCTCCAGAGGAATGAATGTTGTAAGAGTTCTTAGTCTTTACCATAGGGCATGTTACTAAGTGTGATCTTGGCAATCACTGAATAATTTGACATATTTGAAAGTAGAAACTAATTGCACATATGAAACTTGGCCAACTCAATCATATTCATATTTTTAAAAATACTTCACATGTAACCTGCCATAAATTCAGACACTTAAAAGTCTGCATTTTGCATTAAAAACCTGCCTTATAAAATCAATATTCAATTGAGCTCTGTATTAGAGTGAGCACTAGCCATAGTATCTTAACTATGTAGTCCACAGTAAGAAAAATATTATCTATTTTTCTATCTTCTATTAACCATCTATTTATTCATCTCATCATGTAACAGTCACTTATTGAGGAGACCTTATATCTGGTTCTTGGGATATAAAGGTAAACATCATTTTGTTCTTGTCTTGGAGAAGCTTCTAGTCTGATCAGGACTATACCTGCAGAAAATGTTATTAAAAATAACATCTTGAACTTATTATGTGGTAGTATAAGAAGTGGCTAACTCTGTCTAGAAGAATGAAGAAATATTTCACAAGGGACATAGCATTTAAGCTGCCTCTTTAATTATGAGTAGGAGTTTTCTTGGGGATTTCAGAAATACAAACAAGAATGAAGTTGAAGAAAGGACTTGGACAAGTTATAGAGGGAAATTTAGGGTGATTAGAATACATAGTGTACTAGAAATAATGGAACAGAATCCAGACATAGAATTAGGAGCAATGTTATAAAGAGCCTTGTGTGATGATCTAATCCTGATCATAAAGTCAGTTACCATTCAATGAGCTCCACCCCAAAAAATAAATTAAACATACTATTTCTCATGTTCAAAATGATTCTGCTACATAATTATAAGTATCCCACTGTACAAATGAGGAAAATGAGACTCAGGGAATATAATACCATGCCAAACATCATAAAGCTAGTAAGGAACAAAGATAGGATTTATATCCAGGTCTATGTTACTCCAGTGTCCTTATTTTTAGAATAGCCTAACTCCCATGGGTCCTGTGAGGGATGGAAACTTACAGTAAGAAATTCAAAATGAATTATGTTATATTATAAAACATGATAGTAAAAAGTCAAAGAAATCACTGAGTAGACTATTGCAATAATTCAAGGAAGATCTGATGAACTAATGATGAAATGGAGAATATGTGTTAGGGAGATTGAAGATATTTTAGAGGAGAATTCATGGGATTCCATGACTGATGGTTATAGAAGGTGAGAAAAAGGAAGACTGGCATAGCTCGAAGGTTTTTAGCTTAGCCTCTGGAATAGATGCTCTTAGAAAGTCAAAGCCTTTGGCATTGACCTCCACACACTGATGGTGTCTACTAGGACACCTGCAACTCCATGTTCTTTTATCAGAATGCAAGAAGGAACATGGTTGTCTTACTGTGAGGGAAAGTTAGAAGTGCTGGAGCCTCAAGAAATAGTTCTCAACCAATGTCATTAAAGCATTTGGCAGATAAGCCTCCCCATCTCTCCATGCTTTGTTTTGATTGCTCCCTGGCATGTGATACACTGAGTCCCAGAGATTTCCATTGGGTCTAAACTTCAGTCACCCACAATGGTAATTGTCTGGATAGCAAGACCTTTATTGGCTTAACTCCCTTTCCTGCCAAACTCCTCCACTCCTTCACTGGTATTTCTTGTCATCACCTCCCAAATAAACTACTTGCTCTTGAATCTTCATTCCAGTCTTTGCTTCTGGTGGAACCCAAACTAACCTACATGTCCATGTGCAAAGAGAAGGAGAGACAACCCAAAGGAAGGAGAACCCAAAATATAGGAAAGTAAGGACTACCATCCTTAATTTGTGCTATGCACAAAAGAAATGCTTCTGATTAGAGAGAAACAATGTCCATTCCTTTGAGACCAAAGAAGGTGGGTGAAGAGAAGTACTGTTAAGTGAAACTAAATACATACCACATTTGTGAAATCTGTGAAAAAGAAAAGTTTATCTGTTAAGTGTGAGAGTGTAGGAAACTAGGCATGGCTTATTTATGTGAGAAACTTGAGAGGAATCTTGTGTTTTTTTTTGTTTGTTTTTTAAGATTTTATTTCATTATTTTTAGAAAGAGGGGAAGGGAGAGAGGCAGAGAGGGAGAGAGACATCAATGTATGGTTGCTTTTCACCTGCCTCCAGCCACAGACCTGATTGGAGACCTGATTTGCAACCTTGTTATGTGCCCTGGCTGGGGAATCGAACCTGCGACCTTTGGGTTCCCAGGCTGGCACCCTAACCACTGCGCTACCAGCCATGGTGAGAGAGAGGAATCTTCTTTGTTATGTAGGGTGAACAGTTGGGTGTGATGGTGGGTGCCACTGTGATGGGAGAAGGTTTAGGTAATTAATCCTTGTCTTTTTTCTACTTTCAGTGAGCGTGCCTTGATAGTTCATCTTTTCTACTTAATTTGTGGCTATAAGTATCATACTTTTTTGAATTTCCAAGATCTCTTCCTAACAATTTAGCAAAATTTGATTTAATTTAATTTACCAATAGTAAGCTAAACATTTCCAATGTAAATTATCACATTGTCAATGATTTCATTGACTTTATTTTTAATGTGATATGAATTTTAATGATTTTAAATTTTTATAAAAATATTTTATGTAAATAATTTAAAAGTCACATAATATTAAAAAACTTATAAATAAATATACCCACACTTTCCAGTGGCAACCAGTAACATGTTTTTAGTTATTACTTCTGGATTTTACCTACATATTTCTAAGTAAAAGGAGTGTATTTCTACCCATAAATTTCGTAGTTATAGACATTACCTATGCAGTATGAGGATTTTAGCTTACACCCCTTTTTTCTTTTCTTACTTGCCAGTATGATTATGTACTGATATTTTTAGTTATGCCCTTATTACGTCATTTAAGTTTTAGAACTCTGATAGGATAGACTACTGTTGAGCTATAATTCCATACCATATTTCCATTTCTATTTTGCTTTCACAGTTTTTTATTTTTTGAACTTAACAATTGCTTCATTATTTAATGTATTAAACTTTTAATGCCTGTTAAATCCTCTAAATCCATTAATAATTTGTTAAAATAGTTCTTAATATAAATTTTTATTGGCCAACATGTACCTGGAGCTACCTGTATTGGAATATACCTGTGGCTTACTCTA
Source organism: Noctilio leporinus (assembly GCA_004026585.1). Lineage (NCBI taxonomy): Eukaryota > Metazoa > Chordata > Mammalia > Chiroptera > Noctilionidae > Noctilio > Noctilio leporinus. Next base: position 48,092 of record PVIW01001121.1, read on the forward strand.
ATGTGACAGCTATACTGCTGTCATCCTGGGACTTTCATGGGTCAATGTGGATAATTCCTCTTCCTTTGTCCCATGGTAAATCCTTTGCTTACTAGAGCCTATGCTTTCTTCTTTCTTGGTTTTTGCCCTCATTTCTGGATATACATTTCCCAGAAAACTCTCTGAAAATATATGACTGAGAAGTATCTTTCTCTGAGCCTATGCATAGATGAAAATGTCTTAATTTTAGCCTCACACTTGATTATCTGAATAGAAATTCTCTATAGGTATTATTTTGACTCAGCATTTAAAAGGTATTGCATATTATCTCCTATCTTATATTTACTATTGAAGAATTCAATATGACTGATTTTTATTCTTTATGACAGGTTCCTCTTTATCACTGGTATTTTACTATTTTGATATTGTATCTTGCTGTGGATTTTCCCCCCAATAGCTCAGTTTTTCCTCTGAATTTTTTTTTTGGTATCATTTCTGTTCTTGTTTCATAGATGCAGTATGCAATATCTACTCTAGCTTCTTGATTATATGGTTTAAAATTTTAGAGCAAGTTTATGCTTTCAAAATTGTTTTATTTTTTACCAACTTTCATTTATTGTTATTTCAGGAATGCAGTACAGTTTTCTTTTAGTCTCTACCTTTATGTTAAAAGCTTTTCTCAATGTTTTGTGTAGCTCTCCACTGATATTTCAGATTGATATAACAAATTCTCTGTGTGTTGAGACAGAGTTGGGATAATGGCTTGCTGACTGACATACTGAACAGTTTGAAGTCTGACTGGATGGCCAGCTATCTGTTTTTGGAAAGGCACAAATGTCAGAATTTTAGGTGTTCTCTCTGAGGCAATTTCTTTTTTTCCCTGGAGTATTCACCTGCCTAGGAAAGTATTTTGGAGCTCTCTAAAGGAAGAGAGCTAGGTGTTACATCACTTTGTAGAATTTCCCTTAATTTTCTTGTTTTTGGTACCATAGTTTACCCTCAGGCACCTCTGTGCCTGGAGTTCCAATGTTCAGAACCTTTTGGTTTAATTTCAACAAGGATAATTATACCCCAGACTTCCAAACTAGGTGAGGGATGAATAGCTCTCCAATTGCATATGCAGCTGGTGGAAACCTGGAGGTTAATCGATGATGTTACAGATTTTAATTTAATTTAATATTAATCCTGTCCTTATTTTTATTCATCTCTCTTACCCTTCCCTCTGTTGGTGATGCCACTAGTTTCTTGTGGAATTTTCAGGGACAAAGTAAGCTGTATTTTGTTAGTACCCACCTGATTTCAAGCCTAAGGGGCATAAATTATAATAGATATGATACAAATAAAAATATTAAATAACTATTTTTCCACCAGGTTTACATTTTACCTTCTATTTTCAATGTTATATATTATGATTTGTGATTAAATATATTTTCTACTTTATATTTTATGCTTTTCATGGGATTTAATGGGATTTTCAAGAGAATGAGATAAGGACAGTATCACTACAATATTATCTTGTCTTAATTCTATCAGTTGTCAATACAAAGCAGAAACATAAACATGACTAAAAATAACTATACACTATCCTCATAAAGTAGGAGGTGATGGGCTGAGAATTTTGGTATTAATAAGAAAGAAATTCAAGTTTTAATTTCAGAGGCATACTTGAGAGGGGAATCATTCTAGAGTGTTGGTAGAGGAATGATGTGAGTTTCATGCCATGTTTACAACTGTTGATAGTGGCAGAAAGAGGTTATAGTATTTCAGGTGTGGGTTCCTCTATTTACTGGCCATTTCTCTTTGGTTAATATCTTAAATTACTTGAATGTTTTGTTAGTTCAATTTGTTCATTTGATTCCACATATGAGTAAAATTATGTGGTGATATCTTTAGGCAGACTCATAGATTGGGAGCAGGCTGATTGCTCCTGGGGGTGTTAGGAATGGAGAGATTGAGCAAAAAGAGAAAAAGGACTCACGGACATGGACTCACAATAGTGTGGTGTTTATAAGGAGACGGGTAGAGCAGGTACAGGGGGAAGAGGGCATAAGATGGATAACTGGTAATAGAAAAAACATAATAAAAATAAATTTATAAAGACAAAGGTAAAAAATGTATTAATTAATTAATTAATTAAAATTACTTGAATGTTTTTATCAGGTGCACAGGAGCACTGGTATAGTAAAAGTGACACTCTTCCTGCATTTCATTAATAACCCATTATTTTGCAGTCACAGAGTTCACACTTTTCTTCATTTTTGTCCAAATGAAATTTGCATATAAAACTATTTTTCATTTGGATTTTAAAAACAGTTGTTTTATATGTAACCTAAACTAAAAGATAGAGAAAAAATGTTTTATTTTTCAGCTCTATTGTTTTCTTTTTGAGAGGAAATTATAGAGCAGCTGTCCAAAATAAAGATAGTATTATTTTTAAACATACATGTTAAGATTTGGTATTTGATTAAATCAATTAAGAAGAATAAAATACTCCTGGATATCAAAAATATATCTAATATACTTGCACAATGCATATGTTTTGGCTTGCCAAGTTAGAAAAAGCTTTTTTTACAAGATTATTGCATACTATAATAAAATAATTACATGTATTTACACTAATTATGCACTTATATGTAATTATGCTAATTATATAAATACATGACATTTGATAAAATATTACTTTGAGATTCACCCAATAAAAGCAAAATGAATTGGATGGTAGAACTATGTGCCGATAATAATAATGAAGCAAGGAAAATGAAAGGTCTTAAATGATCACTACAATCTGTTTTTTCTTAAAATTTTTTAACTCTAAAATGTAACAATATAGCAGAGAGCCATTGGCAATAATTTTAAAGTTGAGGTATTTACTTTTGTTGAGGGAGTTTTTTCTGTTCTTCACAATTTCTGCATGGAGGCATCGTGAAAGCAAATGCCATGATTAATTAATTATTCTAAGCAAACCTAAATATACATGAGTGAAAATCAATTTATAGTCTCAACCAGAAGCAATGATTTGACTATTAAAGTCTGAAATATGCAAAGACAGAGAGAACATATCCTCTCACATTTTTTTCTTACCTTGGATATAAGCAATCTGATTGGGTCTCAGGTGGTTAAATTACCCAAGGTTGAAAACATATTTACACATTGTCAAAGCTTCTAAATAATGTTCCTACCATCCATTTTCAAAATTTGGAGATTAAAACGATGATGAAGATGAGGATAAGGTGGTGATTCTACTGTTGATAGCTCAGAATATTCAAAACTTCACTCTGTTCTCAAAGTTGTATTCTCTGAGGATACTGACAATGAAGACGCTTCATCACAAACCAAGTTCAGAATTGTGATCATTCAGGGTAAGGCCACACATCTAAGTTTTATCAGACTAGAGTCTAATATTTCATTTATTTGATAAATCATTCTGCATTTACTATGTGAAAAGTAGAAGATCTACCCTCAAAGACCTTCCAGGATAATATTGACAAAAGATAAAAAATCAACAACTATAGGAATATGTAGCTCAGGTCAAGTGCTATAAGGATGCCAAATAAATTGCTAAAAACAGAGTTTCTAATTTTTTTCTTCTAAATCATATAAACAATGCAACATGTTACCATTTGCAAAAGTTCATCTGTGTTAAAGTCATTTGCAACATGATACATCATCTGCAAGAGTAAGGGTGATGGTGGTTCCTAGTGCTCACTGAACAGATTTAGAATAACTAATATTTGTTAACATTCTACGATACAAAATTTTAACTGGAATTTGTTTTAGAATTGAGAAAATTGTGGTGCTTTGAACTAATTGTATCGAAGTCAGAATGTTTAGGTTACCAATAAAAGGCCAATGTGGGAGATAGAAGGCTGATTGTGAGATGTTAAGTTTTGTGGAAGAAACTTGATCATTCTATAAGCTAAATGAATACTACATATAGGCATTTGAATTCATTGACCTACTTTAAATAGGTGTTTATTTAATCCACAAAACTGAACTAATGATGGAGACTTGGGTCTTTGTGTCCCTGAGGAAAGGCTGGTGGGGTTATATGCATTGTATATTTTTTCACTTTAAGCTTTATGATAGGGTATGGGAACTGATTTATACCTGAATATGAGCAAGTGTTAAAAATAGCAGCCTCAACGTGTGTTTAATCAGTATGTTTAAGAACTATTCTAATATCTATTCATCAGATATTTGGAATGGCAGTTTGATAATCAAAATGCTAATCTGCAGAGACCATTTGTAACCTGGTGGTGCTTGTATTAAATATATCTTGAGGGCTAATGTGTATTCCTTATGTTGTTGTTATTTGGATGGAAAGAAAAAGAGCCTCTCAATTCTCTTATAAAACCAAAGAACCCATCTCCTCCTTGTTTGTATTCCTTTCTCATAAATCCTACCAAGCAGATGTGTACACTTGTTGTCAGCTGTATTTGTCACTGTACAGGCTGTCTCTTGCCAGCTTGTCAGCATGTTGTTAGACATGATTCATTGTGTGCTGTCGGTCCTGTAGTTTCTTTACAAAGAAGCAAATCTGACTTCCGGACCTGAATAAAGAAGTCATCAGGGTGGTAATCAGTGTTGTACAGAACTTATCTAGTCCAATGGAGCTTGACGCCTTCTATGTCACCCTTTGGTGAATCAGTGTTCCAAGTCTGAACAATAGTGAATAAAAAAGAAAAATGAGACATTGAAGTATTTGTCAAATTAAAAGAGAGTAAAATAAATGCATTGATAGGGTACTTTATAATAAAATGGTTAGACTTTTAAAATATGTTTTATTATAGTGGAGTTGACTCTTCTAGGGCTATCAGAATGCTGAACTATTATCCAATTACTATATCATAAAACTGTTCACAGGAAATGATACATAGGACTGGAATAAACTGAGAGTTCAAACTTTGTGACACTTCGTAAATCTAGATCAAAATGAACTCATCAACATAATCTAATTCACCTAATGAGGATGATTTATACTAGAGGAAAATCATGTTGGCTCCAGAGGTGGTGACAAAGGACAAGGTAGAAAAATGTGGGGCAGGGGTAAGATTTAAAGTGTACCTAAATTTCATTAATGCAGAAATGATCTCCTTATGACATTTAGGCAGAGCAACCATTTGGTTAGAAATTTTCTATCCCTTATTCAAAGCATTGTTTTCAAACTGTCTATACTGCAGGGGTGTGGAACTCATTTTTATGGGGGGCCACATCATCCTTGAGATTGTCTTCAAAGGGCCCAGTGTGTAAATGTAACTACTCCTTAACAGTTAAGCAAGCCGGGTAGAAAAAGGTGCCAGACCAAAGGTGTCTGGCAGGATAAGACAAGATGGAGGGCTGGATTTGGCCTGGGGGCCTTGTGTTTACCACCAGTGGTTTATAGCAAAAACTTGGTACTAATATAGTATTTTTTAAAATATAGGACAATATGAAAAGTGATTATCATTTTTTCCTAGATTTATGAACCCAAGGGTCACTGGTTTGATTCCTAGTCAGGGCACATAACAGGTTGCAAGCCAGGTCTCCAGCCGGGTTCCCAGCTGGAGGTAGGTGAAAGGTAACCATATATTGATGTTTCTCTCCCTTTCTTCCTTCTCCCTTCCCCTCTCTTAAAAAATAATGAATAAAATCTTTTAAAAAAATCAAGGTAGACATGGTTATCTTCTCTCAAAATTACATAGTAACAAAGATGAATATTTACATAATATTTATTATTTGAAATAATTTATTCATTTTACTTATTTTTGTTATATATAATGTATGTAATATGTGTATTTATAAGGTTACTTCCAGTTTAAATTTTCTTATTGTATTAAATACCCAGAGTGATCATCTGCCCTGTAGCACTTAAGACATGTATTAGTATGCACGTATTTACATACCATGGAAATCCAACAGAAGACAGTGATTTATATGAAAGGAGTTTATAAAGTAAGAGCAATGCCCTTTCAGACTCCAGGTTGGCCTTCTTTCCATCAGGGTCCTATAATTATTATAACATCTATATTTTAAATACAGGAAGACCAATTCTATAAATAAGTACCAATTATGTTTTTATTTTTTGAATGTCATGTAGGTGGAAAGTCATTGTTTTTCCTTTTTATTGAATATATTGGGATGGCCCTGGTTAATAAATTATACAGGTTTCAGGTGCTCAATTCTACAGTACAGATCTGTACACTGTATTGTGTGTTCACCACCTTAAGCCAAGTCTCTGAAAGTCATTTTTGAATCTGGCAAAAACACTAAAATGAGGCTATTTAATCTTTTATGATTAAATACCAGCTCCTTCACTGAACTTCTGCCTCACAGTTACTTCACACTCCAAAATGAAATCCTATGTATCTTCTGAGCTGTTCTCTTGTTTTCACTAATACAGTACCTGGCCCACCATAATGAGAAAGATCCTAGTTTCTGAGGCTTCACCTAGCTCATCTAGTTCAACACAGGCTTGACTCTCATGGACATGATAATGATTGATGTTGAGGCTTAACTATAAAACAGTTCCATTGATGAGGTATCCTCATCTATCTTATGACCCTTTTCCACCCCTGAATGGGCTTATTGCTAAAACTTTACATTCAGCCAAAATCTCTTCTTGTAACTTTCATCCATTTTACCCAGATCTATCCAACTGAAACCTCTCAGAATAGATGTAAACAATTTCCCTCTGATGAATGCATTTAGAAAGCCACGTTCTCCTCTTTTATAACACATATCAAAATTAACAACTAAGTAATTGCATGTGAAGTTATTGATTTCTTGTCCATTTCCTCCAATTTTATGTCTTTTTCACCACTCTTATCAGCATTAGCACAGTGCCAGGTATACAGAGAACTTTCAATAAGCATTAGTTGAATAAATATGTATGAATGACTCAACATTTTAAAGAGTCTTGTCCTGTGTCTTAGGTTGGGTAAGCCAGAAGCAGTCCCTGAAATGAAGATGTGTTTGCCAGTGATTTATTAAGGGAATAATACAAGGAAAAGTGATAGGAGTAAGAGAAATTGGACAAGGTGATAGAATCCAATTATGGCTAAGATGGCAGGCAAGGTCTTCTAAAAGAAGCTTCCCACAGTGCATCTCTGCAATGTAAGTTACAGTAAGAGTTGGGCATCCAGAAGTAAGATAGCTGAGTTACCTTACCACGACCTTGCATGTGTCAGTAATGGTTAAGAGCCAACACCCCCCAAGGACACTAAAGTCCCAGGTATTTCCAGCCTTCTGTAGGTAAGGAACCAAGGGCAACCTGGCTCCAGTAGTTTGAGACCCATAGGCTGAAGGAGAGCCACAGGTGATTATTGTTATTCAAAGCAATGGCACGCAGAAGTTGAAAAAACAAAGTGATCTGAGGGGTAGGTAAAAAACAAAGTGATCTGGGGGGAATCTAGGTCAACTATCAATATTACATTCTATTCTTGACTGTTCTTCATAGGTTGGACATTCTAGTGCCCTTAACTGTTTCACATTTTGGGTCCATTTCACCTCCTACACAGCCTCCTCTGCAGGAGTGTCTGCTTGTTACAGTGTAATTTTGATAAAAAAGAAAACAAAAGTTAACATGAATTCTGTATGATCTGATCTAATTTGAGGCAAAAGTCTGGTACTTTGGATCTCAAAAGTTGCTTCATTTAAACTGAACATATATATATATATTTAATATTTGAATTTGAAAATTCAAATTTTGGCTTTTTTTCTGAAAGTTAAGCGAGACCCACGTGGAGTTCTGGGATAAAGACTTAAGACTGATGGCTCAAAGCAGAACTGAGGGAAAACTAAGAACATGGAAATGTTTTGTAAGAAATTTTGTAACAAAAACCCTAGGATGCTGGAGAATAGGATTTTTTTTTTTAAAGCAAAATCGGGAAACAAATATATGATCTGACAAACTATTTCAACTCCCATAATTATAAGGTTTGCATAAATGAAGTTTTGATCTACTGATCCCAAGACTGCTAGTGGTAAATTTTAAAATAAATCTAGAAACTGAAAACAAACAAAACAATAGTAACAGGGAACTACAGTCATTACCAATTTGCTGCTTTGAAAAAAAAAATGTGAAAAATGCCAGGTTGTTCAAAATACATTCTCATATGGTACATCAGGCAATATACACTGGAATTGAGTTCTACCTAAAACTTTCCCAATTCCTTCTGTCATTCTTCAGACTGTGATGCCAAATTCTTCAAGGGACGGAAGAAGGCCAAGTGATAAGGAAAATGTTGTAGGGGATTTTGAACTGAGGGTACGTGTAAGGAATTAGTTTCTTCCTGTTACCCACATCAGTCCTACCTTTCTTGATCTATCTCTAGATTTCAGTTTAGGAATCTGACTGGGACTTGAAAAAAAGACAGATAGATGTGGAAAAAATAATGAAAGCAACTCTCTATAAACTTTTTATTCTCCCCTGAGGGAAAAAAAATTAGTTCAGGCTTATATACTATTAAGAGAAGAATACTCAAGGAAGGACAATTTTATTTTGCTTTATTTTTTTCCTTGACATTGTGATTAAAACAGAGACATATTCTGAACTGAGAAAACAAAAGCCCACTGATGATGGATGGAAAGTTGACCCCAGGTAGGCATATTTAGTGAAGCTCTTTCGAGTATCAATGTATTTTCATGGCTATGTTTGATTTTCTTTTTAAAAAGGAATTTTCCACTAAAAACATTTACTAATCGTTAGTTTAAATACCAAGAAGGAGTTTTCATGTAAATTGTATTTTGTGTGTGTATTATGTAACATTTATCTATTTTTAAAAGAAACACTTTAAAGCCTGGGCTGGTGTGGCTCAGTGAATTGGTGCCAGTCTGCAAACACAAAGGTTGCTGGTTTGATTCCCCAGTCAGGGCACATAACCAGGTTGCACACCAGGTCTTCAGCCAGGTCTATAGCTGCAGGCAGGTGAAAGGCAACTGTACATTGATGCTTCTCTCCCTTTCTTCCTCCCTCCCTGCCTGTCTCTCTGAAAATAATGACTACAATCTTTAAAAAAAAAAAAAGTAAATAAAATAAGCACTTTATATTTATTCCTATTTGACTGCCACAGCTATGCATTTTACATGTTACTTCATTAAATGTTCATATTAAATGTTTAACTGGCCCATGGTCATACATCTACTAGCCTGGATTTGAATGTGGGAGTTTGGCTCCAGAACTGTTGCTCTTAATTATCATGCTTACTACTCTTTATATTTTAAAATGTTCCCCATAAATATGCCACACTATCAGTCACATCAAGCTGGCAGTGAATTATTCCCTCTCTGTTTGCTTCTTTTGCCCAGAATGACAACTGATATTTAAATTTTGTTCTCTAGAGTCAGAAATAAGTCACAAATGGAAACGTGGAATATTGCAAAAACCAATTTATGGAGGTAAAAAGACTCTCCAGATGATTAACCTTAAAGTTCTCATTTTAGAGATCAAAATGATGGAGGTCCTGAAAGATGAATGACAGTTTTATTAACAGGGGAGGCTCTGAAAGCTGAGTCTCTCGGCTTCCTAGAGGCTGCTCTGTTTTACTCCTCTTTAAAAACACAGCAGACCACAGAGACAAACACAAAAATAAACAGTTCAAATTATAATTTAATCCCCACAGTTTCCTTTTTAAGTTACCTTCTTTATTCCTGTGTATTATTATCTTGTTTAGCCTATGATCTCTTCATCATGTTCAAATCAGAAGTTGAGTTTGTAATCCTAGTGTTTCACATCTTCACTAATTTTTAACCAGGATTTCAGGTGCCGTATCAAAAAGATTTGGCATGTGGTACAGGCTTCTACTTTCATGTTAGATAGGGTGGCATCTGAAAACTCAATAGTCCCATTGAGAACAAATGGAAAAGCTGGAGAAAATTTCAAAAGATGAATGGCATCAAAGATCTTCTCAAGTAATGAGGACTAGAAATTTTTCCAGAGTAGAAGGTTACTGCTAGAGGTCATGGGGTGGGAAAACTACAAAACACTGGTGGCTTCATGGGGCTAGAGTGACAAAGTTGGTGACTCAGGGGGCTCAAAAAATGGTAGTCTTTTGCCCTCTGTGCCCTTGCCAGATTTTGAAGCTGTGTGAGGTGGGAACTTAAAAAGTTTAGCCACTAAATATTTGGGAGGCAGAGCAGAAGATAGAGTGCTGGGCAGGCAAAGTTGCTATAGTGAAAAGACCTCACAGAATGGGAGAAAATATGTGCAATACATATGTAAAAGTGGCAAAGTACCTGTACCAAACTGTAGTATATTAATCATTTATTTGTCAATCAAGAAGTAAAAGACAGCACAAAAGTTAATGACTCACAAAAAGAGACTATCCCAAGGCAAATGACAAATTAAAAGCACAATTCAATGCTACTACACTTCCCCAGAATGACTAAAATGGAAGAAAATATTAAGAATGAGCAACAATATGAAGACACTGAGATACTCATCTGTTGGTATATGAAGATTAAATTAGTACAGCTGGAAATTGGAAAGACTGGTCTCTCCTAAATCTCTTTAAATGGCTGTGTTTATTTAATAAAAGTTCATTGCCTAATATGTTTTATACCATTCTCAGTCTGTATTATATTTCAATAAAAATTTCACAAAGTGCAATTGTTATATACAATAATGTTACTTGTTTTGAGGGATTCTTGACCATACTTATAGTAAAAATATTAATACAGCCTATGAAAGTAGAAGCCTGTACCATGTGCCAAATCTTATTGATATGGCACCTGAAATCCTAATATAACCTAAATTAATCATTATGGTTGTTAAAATGTCACTATCATATGTATTAATTTTGATTAAAATTTTTTGATCTGCAATTTAATACTGATTAAAAATAATTTTAATCAAGATTGCAAATATCTTGATAGAAACTACCATCAAAATGAAAAAGAAACCACTGTATGTATGGAAGAACTGATTTGCCAATAGTACACCTGACAAGGGTTTAAATCTTCAAAATATATAAAGAACTCATATGACTCAACACCAGGATGACCAATGATCCAATTAAAAAAAAGGGCAAAGGACCTAAATAGACACTAGTCCAAGGAGAATATACAAATGGCGTATGAAAGAATGCTCACTAGCCATCAGAGAGATTCAAATTACAACAACAATGAGATATCACCCCACACCTGTCAGAATGGCTATCATCAACAAATCAACAAACAACAGATATTGGGGAGGATGTGGAGAAAAGGAACCCTGGTGCACTGCAGGTGGGAATGCAGACTGGTGCAGCCATTATGGAAAACAGTATGGAATTTCCTCAAAAAACTAAAAATAGGACTGCCTTTTGGCCCAGGGATTCCACTGCTTGGAATATACCCTAAGAATCCTGAAACACCAATTCAAAGGAATTTATGTACACCAATGTTCATAGCACTGCTATATGTAATAGTCAAGATTTGGAAACAGCCTAAATGTCCATCATTAGATGAGTGGATTAAAAACTGTGCTACATTTGCACAATGGAATACTATGCAGTGTAAAAACAGAAGGAATTCATTTTTTTTTTTTTTTTTTTTTTGTGACAGCATGGATGGAACAGGAGGCTATTATGCTATGTGAAATAAGCCAGTCGGTGAAAGACAAATACCATATGATCTCACTTATAATTGGAATATAATGAACAAAATAAACTAATGAGCAAAATAGAATCAGAGTCATAGAATCATGGAATATGCTGACAGCTGTATGAGGGGAGGGTGATATGGGGACTGTTTAAAAGAAGGTGAAGGGATTAGTCAAATAACATATATGAAGGACCCATGGACATGGACAGCAGTGTGGAGGTTGACTGTGGAAGCAGTGTTTGACTGGGCAGAGCAGAGTGAAGGGGAGCTATTTGGGTCAACTGCAACAACATACACAATAAAACATTTTTTTAATTGTAAATATCTCTTTAAAACTCCACTTGCCCAGGTCCTGGCTGGTGGCACAGTGGATAAGGCACCTGCCTGTGAACCCAAAGGTTGCTGGTTTGATTCCCAGCAAAGGGTGACATAACCAGGTTGCAGGCCAGGTCTCCAGCCAGATCTGTAGCTGGAGGCAGGCGAAAGGCAACCATACATTGATGTCTCACTCCCTCTCTGCCTTTCTCCCTTCCTCTCTCTCTGAAAAATAATAAATTAAATCTAAAAAAAAATCTGCTTGCCCAGAAACAAAGTATTTAAGTATATATATAGTATGTTATTTTTTATCAGAGAAAGGAAGGAGAGGAATACAAATACATAGAGAGATATATCTATATACTTTTTTGGCAGGTGTGGCTTTAATATCCATAATTAGAATCACTAGGAATATTCCCTGAAGGCCAATAACACATACTGATTTGGAATTTTGCTGAGACACAGATTCAAACACTCTTAGCCTACTGAGTCAGTTACTCAGCCAGAGTGTGACTCTTGGAGCATTTGTTATGTCCTCAGTGTTCTCCAGTTTGATAGCACAGGGTGGTTTTGTGAGTATTCAAATACTCCCAATAACATGTAAATTATTTATAAAACTTTTTCATTGCGATGTTGCAGTTTGTAATGACATACTTAGTGAATTAGTTGATTAATACCTACCTTCCCCATTAAGTTCCATGAAGACAGGCATAATGTACTTTATTTTAATTGACTATTTTATTATTAATGCTTAACAGAATGTCTGTTTCACTGATTAAGGAATAGATGAATTATGTGCTAAAGAGCAATTCTCAAATTTGGGGCTTCTCAAACATTTCAGCATATGTTGATTTTTTTTTTAATGTCAATTTTAGATATCAAAAAAAATCTACTGTTCATTTAGCAGCATGATAGTGGTAAAGACAAAGAGGCATTTTTGTTTTTACCACTAGGCATATTCTCTTCCTTTGCCTATGAATCCAGAACACGTCTGAAGAGTTAACAAAGGGATCTGGACAAAATTAGAATTCACCAAATCATTTAATATATATGATGTGTTTGTCATATTTTTGTTCCAATAATTTAAAAGAAAAACTTTAGTATGAGATATAGAACACTAAGCTTTTACTGTGCTCACACTTAATACCAAAGCAGTTCATATATAATGTCTAAGTTATCTACACGCATCCCTGTGACTTCCACTAATGATTCTTGGTTAATCTGAACCTTTGGCTGAGATCTCCAACACAACTTGCCTGGTTGTTGGACACACCACAAACTGCTTTTATGTTGGAGGTCTTGCTGAACTTCTTATTTCCAGACTTATTTGTCCCAGAGCCTGACCAGCAGCCTCAGCCTCACCAGGGAACTTCTTAGAAATAGAAATAAAATTCATAGTCCTGACCCCTTGGAATCCTGGAGAGAGGACCCAGCAACTCTATATTTTATTAAGACCTCTAGCTGACAGAACTATTCACCCAAAGAAACTTGGTTCTGTGAATTTCTGCCAGATAATGCCTTTATGTTTGATTTTAACAAGTGCTATAAGATTTTATTTTTGGAGCATGTATTACGCCCACAAAGGGCTTTACTGATGTGGAGTAGCAATAGGTAGCCATTGTAACCTTCTCTTGATTTTTCTGAGTCATATCCTGATCCTGTTGTTCAACTCCAGAGATTGACTTCCAAATCTCCAACTAAAATAACCCCTCAAAAACTAGTGCAGTTGATCTTGCCTGCAACGATGAATCAATTTCATTAAAAATGTGCATGACCAGGCCATACCTTATACCATTCAGAATTTCAGGGGGTTGTGAGTGGGCAGTTGATGGCAATACCAACAAAGAATTTGGTAGTGTTTTGAACAGTGGAAGAGATGCTGGGAGAACTGTGAGAGGTCCCAGGTTGCCTACTTAGAAGGCAACTGAGCCATCATTGCCCTATGCACAATATTTCTTGAATCTTGAATCTTATATATTTTTCAATAAATGTCTCTATTTTCATATTGCAAGGCTGGATATTTTCTGGATAGATACCTATATCCAGAGAAATTCACCTTTAAAGGAAATTTCTTGACTAAGGAGACATTTGTTTTGGGTCTTGAATAATATAATAATGTATAGAAAGAGAAAAATGACATGAAATACCAAGACAAGGAAGCAAAAACAACATGGAGTACATTAGGAATATCCTCCACAAAAACCAAAACACTTGGCAAAATGTTTGGAGCCAATATCATTGAAAAGCTTAATGATCAGGTCAAGGTCTGTACTTTATTACATATGCAGAGAAGAAACATTATCTTTTTTCCAACAGGAATTAAGTATTCTTCAGGAATATGTGTATGAAAGAATATTGTCATTAAAATAGATTTTGTTTCTACTCAGAATGAAGGGGGAAATAGATTTATGGAAGTCAATTTAAAGGTTGAAAGATAAAAATGCTTGGCCTTTTGTAATAGTGGTTAATTCAAGTGATGAGAATAAGTTTTAAAGCTATTAATAAGATAAGATGGCATTGTTATGGACAAAAAGATGGGAGAGTCTAAGATATTCTGAAAGCTAAGTGAAACAGTAAAAGAAAGAGAGCAAACCCTGGCTGGTGGCACAGTGGTTAAGGCACTGGCCAGCAAACTCAAAGGTTGCTGGTTCAATTCCCAGCCAGAGCAGATAACCAGGTTGCAAGTCAGATCTCCAGCTGCAGGCAGGTGAAAGGCAGCCATACATAGATGCTTCTCTCCTTTCTTCCTTCCTCCCTGAAGTCTGCTTGAGGGGACAGGCTGTGAGCAATATTTGGATAATGAATCTGAAGTGCTTATGGGATAACAAATGAAAGTGGAATGATGAATGAAATTCAGCCTAGTTAGATTTGTGTTGTTTAACTTTTGTTTATGTTTGAGTTCATGGGTTTTTCCAGAGTGCCAAAAACAGATGTTTCAAAAGGTTCTATTTTGAAAAAGATTTTATTCATTATTTTTAGAGAGATGGGCAGGGAGGGAAGAAGAAAGGGAGAGAAACATCAATACATGGTTGCCTTTCACCTGTGTTCAGCTGGGAATCTGGCTGGGAACCTGGCTGGGGACCTGGCTGGGAGTCAAACCAGCAACCTTTGGGTTCATAGGCCAGTGCTTTATCCACTGTGCCACCAGCCAGAGGTAAAGCTTCTATTTTTAAGAGACTTAACAGAGGCAGCAAATATGATGGATGAAAGCTGATTAAAAAGGTGGAGAAGACAACCAATTGATATTTCACTCACATCAATGTTACTCTCCCTCTCTTCCTCCTTCCCGTCCCCTCTCTCTAAAATCAATTCAATAGGCCTAGCTTCAGGTGAGGATTAAAAATAAATAAATGAAAAATAGAGAAGAAAATAGGAGTATCCAAGCTCAATGAGACAAAGAGATAGATTCTAGTATCAAGGAGATAGTAAATGGAAAAAAAGTCCCTGAAGATATGATCAAGAAGAGTCAGAGTACAAGATGATCATTTGGGAGAACTAAGATGGTAAAGGAGTAAGTGAAGCTACACCAATCTCCTCCCAACACCAAACTGGAATTACAACTTAAATGGGGAGAAATCATCCAGCATAACCAACAGAACACCAACTGGAGAGAAGCCTTATTACCATGGACAGAACAGAAGAGCCAATTCATCACAACATGCTGGATAGGAAGTACGAAGATAAGAGAGGCTGGCAGGGCTCCTATGGGGGCAGCTGAAGGGACAGAGAAACATCTCAGCAGCCAGGGGTTCCACCTGAGAAGAGGGGGATCTAAACCCCCAACTGGGCTTCCCAGCCTATAGCAACATAACTGAGAGTAAAACAGCAACCAGCTGTGAAAAGCAAAACGCTGCCAGGTTTAGGCAGCTTGACAGAGAGACCAAGTTCTTAAGGGGACAGGGGGCCATGCACAAAAATACAGTGGTACCCACCTACCCGGGGCTGCAGCAGAGGGGGGGCACAATGGACTAGAGAAGCTTGGGGAAAGTGTGGGTCAGTGGCTTCAGGGGGAGAGCTGAGGGAGCAGCCCATGAGTCCAGCGCTGACCCAGCCCCCATATAGCCAGCAGACCACTCTTCTCCGAAGGGCAGGAGCCTGAGGGGAAGCCACAGCTCCACCCATAGGAATAATTTGCCCCACCCAGCAGTGCCTAAATCTGACCTCAGATCAC
The DNA here is from genome assembly GCA_004026585.1 of Noctilio leporinus. Taxonomy (NCBI): domain Eukaryota; kingdom Metazoa; phylum Chordata; class Mammalia; order Chiroptera; family Noctilionidae; genus Noctilio; species Noctilio leporinus. The sequence goes on from PVIW01001121.1 coordinate 64,116, forward strand.
AGGTCGATTGGATTAACAACTGGATTCATCTGCCCTGCCCAGAGGTGCCTAAAACTGACCACTGATCACAGACTGATTGGATTAACAACTAAAGGAGACAAAGACTGTGGCTCTCTAGTCGTCTCCTACTGGCTGACTAGGCCCAGACTGGGACACGAGCTGATGTCACCAAGCAGATCCAGGAAGTAAAAAAAAGTGCACCTCTACACCACAGAAGATCACACTACTAAGACAGTAAGTCAAAACAGACCAATCCAAGAAGCAGAAACAAACAAGAGTCACCTAAAATGGGGAGACAAAGAAATCAACCCTCAGAAAATGGAAAGGAGGAATCCCCAGGAAGAGTGCAAAATGAAATAAAGGCAAGCACTCTGTAAGACATGGAATTCAAAATAATGATGATAGAGAAACCAATGAGCTCAGCTAGTTCAAAGAAAACTACAAACAACTCCAGGGGAACTATGAAGAACTCCAGGAAAGCTACAAGGAACTTACTGAGAACTACACCAGCATTAAAAAGGACACAGAAACCATCAATAAGAGCCAGGTGGAAGTGAAGAATACAATTTCTGAATTGAAGAACACAGTAGAAGGAGTCAAAAAGCAGGCTAGAGAAAGCAGAGGATCAGATCATCAAGCTGAAGGTCAATGTAGAAAAATATTCCCAGGCAGTGCAACAAAATGAAAAAAGACTAAAAAAGAATGAACGGGTTTTAAGAGAGCTGAAGAACAACATGAAATGTAGTGACATCCATATCATAGGGATATCAGAAGGAAAAGAGGAGGAGCAAGGGAGAGAAAACCTGGTTGAAAAAGTAATGACAGAAAACTTCACCAACTTGAGGAGAGAAAAAGTTATGCAAGCTCAGGAAGCACAGAGGGTCCCAATGAAGAGGAACCCAAACAGGCCCACTTCAAGACATATCATAATTAAAATGGCAAAATTCAGAGACAAAGAGAATCCTAAAACAGCAAGAGAAAAACAGCTAATAACATAAAGGGAGCTCTGATAAGGTTATCAGCTGATTTCTCAACAGGAACACAAACCCGAATGGAATGGCAAAAAATATTTCAAGCAACGGAAAACAAAGGCCTACAACCAAGAATACTCTACCCAGCAAGACTCTCATTCAAAATGGAAGGTGAAAGAAGGAGTTTCCCTGACAAAAAAAAAGGCTAAAAGAATACATCTCCACCAAACCAGCATTGCAAGGGATGCTAAGGGGTTTGCTTTAAGAAGATGAAGAATCTCTACCTCAATAGACTCTTAAATAGTTCAGCGGTTAGTTTAGAATCACATAGGAAGTCAACCACAAGTTAAAAAAATAACTATAATATTATTCTACAAAATGATTTAAATTCTAAGGATTTTTATTTTTTACCTCAACTTAGTAGACATAATAATTTATACTCTGAGGACCAGTTGAGCACTGCAAGTGCAATTAGTTCTGAAGGCTTCAACTTGTAAAACACATGTAGAGGAAAAATAGACGGTATTGAAAGAAGTAAGACCCGTGCACAGCCAAAAAAAAAAAAAAAAAAAAAAAAAAAATCAATCTACTATTTAAGATAGAAAACTCCAAAAAGAATAAGTTGCAGTTCCAGTAGCTTAAAATAAAGTTGAGTTGTATAATTGGCGAGGGGAGGATCGGAGTCAAAAGCCAAATTCATTTTTTACTATAGGTTTGGCACTGTCTCTAGGACAACTTTCACAAAAGTAAGTTCTGTAATATACCATTTCGGTGATGTATTTCACAAAAATAGCATTCCAAGTAAAATAAGTATTAAAGAAGGCAAAAACTGCTTAATTTGCTACAATATATCTAAAACACTATCATTAACATATATAAGCTATTGGCATATTTTTAATTTTTTGTATTAACTCTTCAATATCCAGTATGTACTTTCAATATGTATACAAATATATATGTGTGTAAATGTATTTTTGCATGTGTTTGGTAATATTGCAATTCATATTACTTAAAAGAGTAATTCTTTAAACAAGTGAATTAACATAGGCATTTTGAAAGAACAAAAAGAAAACTTTGTATTAATATGATTTGAGAAGCTGACAGAAGGCAGTAATTAAATGGTGAATTGTCTGGATGTGAAAGGAAAAAAATTAAAAAGTACACATTGGTGGTTACAGAATAGACAGGGGGATGTTAAGAAGATAAAGGAAATGGAGAAGCCAAATAACTTACAGGCATGACACATGGACATGAACTAAGGAGGGCATTGCTAAAGGAAACAGGGTACTGAGTGGAGAGGGGCAAAAAGGGAAAATTGGGACAACTGTAATAGCAAATTAAATAAAATATATTTAAGGGGAAAAAAAGAAAAAGAAAAAAAGGAAAAAAAAAAATGACCATTAGGTTTCTAAAATCATTGGCAGATCAAAAATTTTCACAGAACGTGAAGCCAGAAGCCAGATGACAGTTAAGCTATGTGCAGGTCAAAAGAAAAAATATAAAAAATAATTTTAAGAAATTGGGTAGGAGCTTTGGCTGGGGTGGCACAGTTGCTTGAAGTATTGTACCTTAAACCAAAAAAGGTTATGGGTTTGATTCCCAGTCAGGAAATGTAAATGGGTTACAGATTTGGTCCCTGCTTGGGGCACAAATGGGAGACAACTAATCAGTGTTCCTTTTTTCTCTCTTTCCCTCCCTTCTCTTCTCTCTAAAAATAAATAAACAAATAAAACAAATAAATAAAAAGCCTGGCTGGGGAAAGATTAAAAAGAAAACATGAAAGAATAATGCTGTGTAAGATATTTGTGGGGTATTAAAATGCACTTATCTTCACTTTATCAATGTGAGCATTGTTTTAATGCTATGAAATTTAGGAGATATTTAAATATTAAGAGACAATATATAAAATTCATAAGGATCAGAGACTTTTTTAAATGTAATTATTGATATTCAACATAGGTAAAAAATACTATAAAGAACATTACTTGGTTCAGTTGACAAAACTGCAATAAAAATAGTAAATTAGCAAATTTCACATCAATTTTAAATTTACTGAAGTTGATAACTATATTGTGGTAATTAAGATAATGCCCTTGTTCTTGAGAACAAAGTCCTTTACTTAGGGGTAAAGGACCAAGATATATATGCATTTTTACTCCCAAGTGAGAGAATGCATTTAATAAGCAAATGGAATAAAATGTTTCTAATAGGTGAATGATTAAAGGTTTTCTTTGTATTATTTTTACAATTTTGTGCAAACTGAAAAATTATTTTAAAATTAAAAACATAAAAACAAAAGTACCCCAAATCTGTGGTTGAAATTCAAGACTCAAAGCTAAAGTTATTAAGTAGGTATCCCTGGTGTCCCTGAAAGAACATTTCTTCAGTCAATATTGTTAAACTAGTCATCCTTCTCAAAAAAGTCATTTATTTCTGAAAAATCTCTTAAATGATATGTTATATTAAGTAAAATGTACATTTTTCAATGAAAACAGTATTTAATGTGTTCCAGATCTCACAAACTAGCATATATTACAGTAAACAACATAGATGATACCAATTTGATAATAGCAATTATTATAGTGTTCCCCCAAATCATTTTTCTATCATGAATTTAATTGTATTATATCTTTTTATCAGCTCTTGTAAAGCTTTTTATTGGTTATTACACAGAAATTTAATTGACAAGTTAATATTCATGGGATATGATACCAAATATTACTGCTACAAAACAATAATCTGTAAGTTCTCTAAGATAATTGAATGGGATAATTGCAGCTATTCCACAACAAAAGACTATATCATGGCACTAGATTTGAAGAGTTCAACTGCTCCATTAAAATGTAATAAAAGGTCTACTAGAAAACGTAAGTAATAAATAGAACTTCTGATTTCTTTTAATTTCAAGAGATGTACTATGGGGTATAACTATATAAATTTGCATACTTGAAAATAATTTACATTAATAGATTAAATATATTTTCCAAAAATATAATAGATATCAATTTATAATGAGTAGATATATACAGCCATATCCAATATTTACATAATGTTGAAAATAAGAAAAATAAGACCTGACATTTTTCACTTTAGGCATGTTTTTTCTTATTCATGTCTCTCTCTCTCTCTTTCACACGCACACACACACACTCGTGATGGTTTGTAGATACAATTCCTGTGGTATTTCTCAGACTTTCCCTTTAGCTGTGAGCAGTCCCCTCGACTGAGGAAGTGGATGATGAGTATGTAGAGTGTAAGAATATTAAACCGATAATGTTTTTAAATATTTTATTTATTATTTTTAGTGAGCAGGGAAGGGAGAGAGGCAGAGAGGGAGAGAGAAATCAATGTGTGGGTTGCCTTTCACCTGCCTTCAGCTAAGGACCTGGCTGGAGACCTGGCTTGCAACCTGGTTATGTGCTCTGGCTGGTAATTGAACCAGCAACCTTTGTGTTCACAGGCTGGTACCCTGTCCACTGTGCCACCAGCCAAGGCCATAACAAATAATGTTAAGAAACAAATTATCTAACTGTAAGTTTATGGTAATAAAATCACAAAGATTATATAATTATCCATTTGTAGAAAAGTGAATACCATTAACTCCAACTCTTAGAATATAAAGTACTACACTCTTAAACACATCTAACAACTCACTGATTCATAAGGCCTGAATATCTTATTTATGCAACTAGAATTATCTTACAGTTTTATTCATTAATCCAAATATATCTGATTTTAACTCCCCCCACTGGTGTTAATTTTACACTTAGAATTTATTTATTTACTCACCCTCCCATGTGTTAAAACCTCATGTACTTAATGACAGCTTCTAGGGACCTAATGTCCCTCTAAAACTAGTTTCTAATTCAGGTTTTGTATATCTAGTTTTCTAAATACTTATTACATAATATCATAATATATTAAAACTCCAATATGAGCCTGGAAAATTCCTCTGCCTAGTCCTTTGACAGGTTATATATACAATAGCAATAAACACAATTTTTAAGGCAAACTATCATTAAAAAGGAGATACTTTCAACATAAATTTATAACATCATGCTTTGCCATCATTCTTGTAGAAAAAAAAGTGAAATATTGTCGAATCAGTCAACAAAATAAAACAAATTTAGAGCCATTTCCTTAATCTAAAAGTCTGCAAGAATTTTCTGTCTTGAACTTAGAGTAAATTATTTTATAAACTATAATAAAATAAATTTCATATTTGATACATTTTATTATGAATTATTTCAAATTAACAGAAAAGTTCACAAAAAGTTTAATGAATACTTTTATAGCTACCAAGATTTAACTAATATTAAATGTTCTGATTGTTTTCTCTAAAATAAAACAACACAGATATAAGAACCCCCTTTATAACCTTTCCTGAGACCATGTGCCTCCTTCCCTCTTTCATTGCCTAAGGTAACCACTATCCTTTCTGTATTGTTAAGTTTTTACTACATACACATATGTCCATGTATAGTAAATAGCACTATTGTCTTAATATTTCACTTATCCACATGTTATCATTGGATCATGGTGGCACAATTTTCTTTTTCATCTTTCCTTTTCTGATTCTTCTTTTAAAATAGAGTTACTTTCAACTCCTCCCCCCTATAGTATAAACCTCAATAACAGAAAATTATTATTACCAGCAACTAGATTCTACCCACACACTGATACCTGTATGATTATTTCTCTCATAGAGATCATTTATTGACTGAATTGAATGGCAACAACTCATTTGTTTGTATATCCTTTATTTTTTTTTAAAGTTAGATATTTTGAAATGTCTATTGAAATGCAGTTTATAGTAAAGATATTGCCAAACTAAGAAGTGATTTAGTGTAGGCGGTCCAGCTTCACCTCTTCATAGTAAACTGCAAACATAGTTTCTTTGTGTTGTGAGAAAAAGTTCCATGGTCTCATGCTGGGGAGAATTCAAAACTTACTATGGAACCAAGGGAACTTGGCATTTTCTGCGTTTGATCACTCTTGGTGTCTAGTTCAGTAATTGAATGTGTGGACTACCCTTCAATGAACAAATGGCAGCCATTTCTGTTATTTAGGATTTTTTTTTTTCTTAGCCCTTTTTATAGCAGTAGATTCTAAACAACTCCCAAGCATTGCTCCATCATTGGACTTGTTCAGATTCATAATATAACTCATATTAAAGTTTATTTAAAATATGAATTAAAGGTCTGGCAAAAAGGGAGAATAAAGAATCATGCAGGAAGAAGATAGGTTTCAATGAGAAAAAATAGATATAGTAATCTGAATGCAATGTAATTAAAAAAAAAAAAAAGGGACTGATATTTTCTGTAAAATCACTCTGACCTCGTTAAAAAAACGGCTTGTGAAGTTTGCTGGGCTGCCTCTGTCCTTCTTTGGAGGGTAGCTATCTTTCATTTTTGATTTAATTGTTCAGAACATAGCGGTGTGCTAAAAGTTTTTTATGGAAATTTCTCACAGCAACACAATCAATCATATTTCCAACTCATGTGCTGTCTTGAGCCCCTGAGCCTCAAAGCCTTTTTTCTGGGGAGCTTACTTGTTAAATTAGCACTGATCAAAGGCTAAAACATTTATCATGCTTATTAGTGAATAAACCTAGCAGCAGGTATCCCAAGTGAGGAAGCAAATCCTCATTTCCTGCAAGAATGAATTGGAAATTATCCAAACTGCTTGCAAACATTTTTCAGGAGTGACGAATTGTCAAAAAGAAAGCAGCTGCTAGATGTGGCAGAACCAGGAGTGGGGGGAGAAAAGGAGCATCGTTCCAAGGTATCTTCCAACTCACCCAAGGGGATGTTCTGCAGTTTGATTTACTCTAATTGCCTTTGAAACCCTGCATCAGCTGACCTTACCAATGCGCTCCAAAATAACACCCCAACTAAGACCATTTTGAAATTGCAAATTCTTCACCTTTGCTCTTCCTACCCCTTGTTGTTGTTATTGTTGTTTATGAGAACACAAATTGACAAGTACCAAATTGATAGACTTTTGTTTCCGTTTATTGCAAAATGATGCCCAGTGCCGGTTTTACAGGAGCGACTGTCTCATTAGCATAATTTAATCAGTCGGCAGATGTAACAATGGAGGAAAATACTCACTGAAAATCCTTTTTTCCCATTTTAAACTTTGTTAATAAAAATCTAAGAATATTAAAATCCTTGGCACACTTGGGTTTTACATCACATTTTAACACGTTAGAAGTACTTAAACTCAGGCAAATTGTTAATGAATGAATGAAGTGTTTCAAGCTAAAATTAAACACAGAACTATGTAACACAAGCATAGATGTTACAAAATTGTGTAGGGTTAAAATGAAGTATTATTTTATCTTTAAATCTGATGGTGCTGCACGTGTATTCCCTTTGTCTCTGAGAATTTTGATAAATTATATACTTGTTAAGATTACTCAAGAACAAGATAATAGAATCTTTCCTTTGCAAATAAATCCAAATTGCACTTAGAAAAGGAAGAATCACCATATGTTTTTGGCAAACTTTAAATAATTAGATCCAATGTAAATATTTTGAGTCAGACGTGTTGATAACATAGGTTAGAATCACAACTACAACTGCATGATGAGGAGAAGCAAGGTGGTATTCTGAGAATGAGTTACTAATTCATAATTATAAATTATTAGACACCACTTGGCTCCTCTAAGTTAAAATGCAAAGTCACTTTACTGCTTCCAACACTTTTTCCTGCTCTGAATAAGTATAGGCACCCCTGTTTACAAAGGACAGATTCCTCAGTCTTTCATTCACCTTGAAAAGCCAATTAAAATCTTAGGTTAATCCTAGAAGCTCTGTCCCTTTTCTGTCTGGATTTGGGCACACTGCAGGTCTTTCTTTTCTGTTTGGTGATAGTTACACTCATGCAATTGAAGCTAATTAGGAAAAAAAAAAAAAAGGAGTCAGAAAATAAGTAAGTCCCATTCCTGGTTTGGATGATTTTTTCCTCTCACTTGAAACAAGATTTCATGTTTTACAGCCTAGAAAAATATCCAGAACTGAATCTCTAGCTTTCTTATACATTCATACATTATCTATTTACCCCAAAGCTTGGGACTTGGTTTATAAGAAAGGCTTTCTAGTTACAGCATTTTATACAAGCATAGGCTACTCCATCCTTTGTAGAGTCTCTTGGCTCTGCAAATGTCTCTCAGAGTCACCCCTTCCTTATTCTTCCTTACTCCACAGCGCTGTCTATTAAGCTAGACCCTCATTATTTCATACCTGCATTCCTATAATTGCCATTTTGTTGTTTATTCCTTTGCTAGATTCTCCCCTCAGGAACAGTATTGTTCAAATAATTTCTTCATGGAAGATCCCAGATAAGAGCATACCAGAATTTTCTTTTTCTGCCATTCGAGCAGGTATAAATTCGTTTTCCCCTCACACGATCCAGCTCACTTCTCTATCCTCATCATGAGTGCTGTGTTCCAGACTAAATTGTTTCCTCTCCTGTGCAAGTGTGGCTTGATCCTTTCAGCAAGTATACATAGAGCACCTATGGTGTGTATACGTGTCCACTTGCATTCTTATTCTGTTAGGTATTCCCTAGTCTTTCTTAGACCTCCTCTGTTCCTTAGGTTGAAATTCTTAACCAATAAGAGGCCTTCTACCTTTACTGCCATCCACCATAATTTCTCTCTGCACTAATATTCTCTTGTCTTTCTTGTATATTTGATTGAAGATAATAGTTTGAATTATGTATTTCCTATTTTATTCTTTACAACTTAAAATAAAAACTCCTTGATGGTAGTGATTATACAGGGTGGGGCAAAAGTAAAGCTACTGTTGTTCACATGGAAAATAATAGAATAATTATAATAATAAATGATAATACAAGAATAAGCTCTGTGTTTTACATACAACTATAAACCTGCTTTCGCCCACCTTGTATTTGTGCTGAAGTTTTAAGTATTTTGCTTATATATTATTTATTATTTTTCATTTTACCATATCCCCAGTGTTCAACAAAATCATGCTAATTGAGTCATGAATATGGAGAGTATCGAACAACCCAGGAATACATTGGGCTTAGAATAACTCATTCACATTTTTGAAGGAAATATTAAAATTTTCTGGTCTGTATGTTAGGGTGGTTAGTGACATGGTGGTGAAAGAATTCACAAAGAGAAGAAAGTCTAGAGAGAAAAGCTTTCCTTTTCCTTTCCCAGGAGAGGAAAAAGGGTTAGGTGCAGAGATGCGCATCAGCCCTGAGAAGTTAAGGCTTTTGGCTTTTATCAGGTAATGGGCTGGTAGCATGTTAGGATGTTTCAGTTGGTCTGCAGCTTGTTTTGATGTTATCTTTGGGTGGAGGGTAGGTCTGGTCTTTGTGGTCTTTGTGTTCTGTTTTGCAAGTTCCCAGAGCTGTCTGTGCCTTCAGGTGCTTCCAGTAACTTTCTAATCCTGAGGATAAAAAGCTCAAAACAATTAGGGTCAGTCATGCTTTATGGGGTCCAGTAGCTCTGGGAAAGAGGGCCTGAAGAAGAGGCTTTTGTCCTATTGCTATAGTCTCATCTGATGCTTCAATTCTTCACTAACATTTTTGGAAGTAACCATGCTGCTCATCATTTCATTCCACATAAACTATGCTGTCCAAAGTCTTTGTTAAAGCTCATATTGGCATTTTCTTTGTCTTATGGATCCCTATTCTACTCAGTCAGTACACCATGAAGGCAGGAATGGGGGTATTGTTAATTTGTCATCATCCCAAATCCTAACATAAACATAGGGAATTTACAAATCCAGACAATTTATATTGGTACCAAAAGTATTAAATACAATAGGATTTTAAAATTCTGTATTTTGTAAACCCTATAATTACATTAATTCTACATATACACATTAGATCTAAGCATTTTTTGGTTCTTACAATCATAGTTGTAATACATTAAGGCCCCATTTTGAAACACCAAAACTATTTTTTTTTTTTCAGTAAAAATGTGACACGTAAGAGAAACAATGTTCTCATTTGTTTCTTGTGTACTTAGTACTCAGCTCTTCAGTACCATGAAGTAAAATGATAGATTTTATGTTTGGATATAGTTTAATTTATTCAAATGAAAAGTCATTGTTTTGAGTCATTATAGTTTAGACATCAAAAGTGGACCTTCAGGGTCATGCAGGCTAAACATGTCGCCCAAGTCAGAACAAGAGAAATAAATGCATTGAACATCCCCCTCAAAAATATTTTGAGTGACTGTTCTTTCTTATCCTTTGTACTTAGTACTTGTTAAATTAGAAACTTCTACTTTATCTAAATTTTCTACTACCTATTGGAAGTAGTCCTTCTGGTTAGGGATATGTATTTCCTTTCCTGAGCACTCAGATTTTTGCTCACTTTGTCAGGAATGTAGCTTTAAAAGTGGAAGGTGAAAAGAACAGCATGCATTCAAAACATAACAAATATTAAAATTTTAGCAATAAAAACAAACAGTGGATGTGAAATACAGGATGTAAAATGCAGTAAAAATGAAGAAAACAGAACTTAAACTCTAAACATTTACATTGTTTTTTGGTTGAAGTTTAAATAAGATAAATAGGGTTAGTGAATGGATACAAAAAATTGACAGGTATCTTTGGTACAGAGAAGGAAGGGTGGGAAGGAGGAAAGGCAGAGTCTCTATGAAAGAAAAGCCATTTCCTGGCAGCAAATTTAGCCCACTGATAATCTCACTAAAGAACCCGCTCTGGATAATTATTAGGTTCCATGGAAGGTGGACTGTCTTTCCTCCTGTAAAGTCACATACACATTCACACACAAATATAATCCCTGAGATTTTCTGCAATACTTAATTATAATTTTTAGTTATTTTAGCAATTATTTTATTTGCCATACATTCTGATAACAAAAATATAGTAACATTAGGGATTTTGAATGTATTTATTTCCAATATCCTCATGGAGAAATATCTCCAGCAAAATTAATCCTAATGCAAGATTTGAATTATTAATCACAGAGCTTTAAAGATGAAAAGACCAAGACAGCAGTGATAACATATTTGCCAAGTGAGTTTTACATGTATTTATTTTTCTTTAAAATTTCATTCTAACCCCTTTATATTTGAAAGAAAGCTACTTCCTTTTCATTAAAAATAAAAAAGCATGGCATGAATCATTCGTTTAATATATCTCCCTTCACAACATGAAGTGCTGTACCACATGCAGCAGACGCTTAGGAAAAACACACCATGATTTCTGTCCCAGCGATTCAGCGCCAGTGAATTATCCCTTTGCTGAAAGACAAATAAACGAAGGCACAAAAAGACTACAGAAAATGGATTTTCGTCAGTTGGTGGCGGGGAAATGAAAGCAGATGTGATAAGTGAAATGAATTTGATATGTAGCTAGGTGTATGCATTTGAAATACTAGGAACTAAAGTGCAAGTGTTCTGTCGCAGGCTAGTGCCTAGCAAACTCTCCCGTATGGCATATTTTTTCCCTATACTACAACTTCAAATTTTGGTTAAAATACATGTTATCTCCATAGTCTCCTTTGAGTGATAAAAAAATACATGATCCATCCTGTCTCACTGGTAATTTAGTTTAAATGTTGGGAATGGCCCGCTCTGTCAATGAAGTGGCTGTAATGGCCATCACATGAACCATGGAAGGTGGTGAGTACTTATGGACTTAGGACACTGGGTGGAAGGCCAGCCAAAAAGAAGGACCCTCCTTGTAAGTTCACACAGATGTTGAACAAAAGACTGGGAAGCATTTTCTGGAATAAACAACCCACAGGCAATCAAGAACTGGCTAGGGCTGTCTGTAGCAAAATGCAAAAAAATTACCTTCCCTTTAATAGCAAAACCACATTGCACTTAGAAAACAACAAAGAAAAAACAAACAAATAAACAAGAATCTTGAATAAGAAAAAGAATTGGGAAGTAATTTAACAAAGTATAAAATAATTTTGAATAAACCCAAGCTAGCCCTGGCTGGTGGATCAGTGGATTGAGTACTGGCCAGCAAACCCAAGGTCACCAGTTGGATTCCCAGTCAGGGCACATAACCAGGTTGCATGCCAGGTCTCCAGCCAGGTCCTTAGCTAGAAGCAGGTAAAAGGCAACCATATATTGATATTTCCCTCCCTTTCTTCCTCCCTTCCTGCCCCTCTCTCTAAAAATAATGAATGAAATCTTTAGAAATAAATAAATAAATAAACTCAAGCTGTGAACTGAATAACAAATATTAAATGTTCACATTTTGCATTTATTTCTACTCACTGCCTGCTCCCACATTTGACTTCATAAAATTAGATCTAAAATACTAGATTAGAAATCCTACCATTAGAGTCCTGGCTGGTGGCATAATGAATAAGGTGTTGGTCTGCAAACCCAAAGGTTTCTGGTTTGATTCCCAGCTAGGGCATATAACCACGTCTCCAGCCAGGTCTCCAGCCAGCTCTGTAGCTGGAGGCAGGTGAAAGGCAACCATACACTGATGTCTCTCTCCCTCTCTGCCTCTCTCCCTTCTTTCTGAAAATAATAAATAAAATCTTTTTTTTTTTACAGAAAGAAATCCCACTATTATTTCATATCCACTAATAAAGAAAGCATACTGCCAATTAGATTTGACATAGTATTTTTAAAAAGAATTTATTTATTCATTTTTAGAGAAAGGGAAAAGGAGGGAGACAAACACTGATATCCAAGGGAACATTGATGAATTGCCTCTCACACGCCCCCAACTGGGGATCTGGCCTGCAGTCCAGGCATGTGACCTGAGTAGGACTCAAACCAGGGACCTTTCCATTTATTTACAGGCCAGCACTCAATCCACTAAGCCACACCAGCCAGGGTGAGATCTGGCATAGTATCTTCTCATGACAAAATTTTTATATTTATCAAAGGAACCGTTTTCCTTTCAATTAGAGAAAAGTATTTATTTTGAGTGTGTATATTTTATATATATATATATATATATGTATATTTTATATATATATATAAAATATATATATAGTATATATTAAAATTAATTAAATTAATTAAGTTAATTAAATAAATTGGCTAAGGGATTTAACGTATTCACATTTAGAACCTCCATTGAGATACTGCTCTTCTCCTTTTTTCATGCATTATAGTCTTCTGTCTCATCAAGGATATTTTTTGAATATTTCAGAAGGAATTAAATGTCAGCAAGGCAAGGACCTTAAGCCAGCTTGATATTATCAGGAGCTAGACTACTTTTGATTCCACATGCAGCAAAAATGATAAACACCTCTGATTCACCCATCTCCAAACATTCCCTACAACTATCTGGTTTCTAGGAAATAAAATCATGCTTCACAATTGTCTCAGACTTTCTTCCAAACCACTGACATTTAGTTTGTAAGTTTTGATGTGGCCATTGTTATTTTCACTGAAGGGTAGACAATGACCATCAATACTACCAATAGTATGTTGCATCCACATATTAGAAATGTTACAGTTATAAAAAGATTTGTATTTTAGAATAGTTGGATATATAATTATTTCCCTGATAAAATGGCTGCAACTGTGGACTATAACTAAAATCCAAACAAAGTATTTACTTTTGGTCTGATCTTAATATTTTCAGAACAAGATGGAAGAGACAAAAAGTTTTGGCTAATTTCCTGAAGTTTCTTGACCTCAGCTTCACTCAGTAGTCCACCCTTTTCCAAGTTATAAATCAAAGTATTACTTTGTACATAAATGTGAGTTTGCCTGATTAGCAAACCACGGAACATTTAGACCGGTGGATGAAGGAAACTTTAGTCTACTGATTTGCAAACTCAGTGGACTATCCATTTCTTCATTCATTTGTTTTGGGAAAATTTAATGACCATGTGCTCTATTTCCTGTGAGGCAATGGATGAAATAAAAGTCATAGTTTCTCTCTTTAAAGAATTCATAGCATAGTCATGAGGAAAGACAATTTTAACAAAATTGTAGCTAAGAAGGACAAGCACTTTGCCAACGGTGGATAAATCTGGCCTTTATGCTCATTACTTTGAGAAGTATCTAAACCAGCCTGTGGAAAACAAAGTCTGGGGGTATGGGTCCTGAATTTAACAAGACTTTAGTTGAGTTAGGATTTAAAAACTTTGTAGATTAAAAAGAGGAGAAGTCAAGGAAGTCGCTGTTTAGCAGGAAGCATGAATATGTATGAATGTACAAAGGTATGAAGATGAGTAAAAAGCATGAAGAATTCTGGGAATTGTAAATATAGTAGCTTAAGAAGTTTGGGCTTTTGTGAGGTGTAATGGATAGTGTGACTAGAGAGGAGAGCCTCAGGACCCAGGTCATAAATGCTTTTTGTTTTTGGTTTTTCTTTTTTTGGCTAGGCCATGGAATATAAATCTTACCCAGGAGTCTGAAAAATTAAGTCTATGTTTTATAAAGATTCACACTTCATCACCCTATTAGAGTAACAAAGTGAAAAAAAGCAAAAACTTTTGGCTAATTAAAAAAAAATGAGCTTGATATATTCATGTTGCAATGTTATTGCTTTAGATATATTGAGGTCAATAAAACATTGCAAAAAAAAAAAGGAGCTTGATATATTTTTTGTTGTAGAAGTGGGAAATCCCAAATCTAGGTGTTCAGCACAGCCCTTGCACCAGGTTCAGTTCATACTGATAAGAAACTAAAGATCAAAAAGGTCAACACACTCAGAGGGCATTGATGTACGAACACCATATGTAAATCCCATCTTCAAATCCTGAGTCTAGTCTGCTCTCTCTTCACCAGGGTATCTGTTCAAGCTTGCTGAATCATGTCTATATTTGGAACACAAGTGAAAGATTCAACCTGTTTCTCCTGAAACATGAAATCCTTGAACTTCTTCCTATGTAAATGCAAAATATATCCACCTTTTCATTGTTTGCATGTTTGTTTTGGTGACTCTCAATGGTTTTTAGTCTGCTACTTATAAACTAGATTTCTTTTCCATATCACTTCTTCCTAGGGATGTACTGGAACAGAATGTTTGGGAGACAGAGAAAAGTGCTGTCAAATTTGCCTGTTTGGTTTTCAAATATAATTTTCCTGAAGGTATCCTAATTTGTATTCTCCCCTCTATTCACAGTTTATTTATTCAGTAACACGTTTTTGAGGCACAGTGGATTTTGTGTGTGTGTGTGTGTGTGTATGTGTGTATGTGTGTGTATACATGTTCATGTATGTTTGGTTACTGACTAGGTTTGTAGGAAGGGATATTGATGGTGAGGAGATTAAAGAACATTAATCTACTTTTTCTCAAATTGCCTAGGAAAATTGTATTAATATGGCTATATTGATGATCTCCAATGTAATGTTTCAACTAAAGGAGATAGCTCTATCTTATCCACATTTAATCAATTTGATGGAGTCACAACAAACATCTACTTGTTGGAATATTGGTAGAAAAGAAATTAATCTTTATTTATTCAAATAATTTCTAATTTAAAGTAGTTAAATATTAACATTGAAAGACATTTGAACATTTTTTTCTTTTTTGAAAGAAAGCTCCACTGAAAATTATTTGGCTTTCATGAAGTTTACCTTAGCACCAAAGGGGTTCTTTTAAATATGGTTAAACAAAACAGAATTATTGTTGAAGATAAGGTGAAGGCAAAGAATTAATGAAAAAACTATTGTGTTGTGAGACCCAGAAAACTAGGAGCTATAAAATGGCTATTGCATGTAGCAGTTCTGAAACTATTTCAAGCTTGTGAATTTGGAGACTTCCAAAAGCCTTAATATATGTAGTTTAATGTTAACTTTGAAAAAATTAAAAAGCAGAAAAAGGAAATGTATATTTTTTAATTTAATGAAATAATGCCTGTGGAAATATCTAAGTTTTATTAAATGTGTATGACAGAGACTAATTTTGGTCATCATTGTAGCCTTTTAAGCAGAAACACATCTGAACTCAAACCTTATATACCCAAATATTTTTATTTAAAAAATCAGATACATGTTAAATGTATTGGTTCTCCATTTCCAGTCATTTGTTCTTTCTTTAATTAATTTATTGGGGTGACTTGGTTAATAGGATCGTATAGGTTTCAGGTGTGCATTTCTATGATACATGATCTGTGTAGTGCATTGTGGGCCCAGTCATTTGTTCTAATCTTATAAAGATTACCATCCTTTAATGGTCATTTCTAGGGAGAAATACCATTTCACAGAAATACAGAAAATTCTGTTGATATTTTAATTTTCATTTTTTGAGTATGTGGGAGTTTGACATTCACTTGATTTGCCTCCAAGATCCAACTACAGAAGACTTGCAGAACTGCTTGCCCTCTTGGTAATGTTCAGGAGAAGACAAAGATTTTTCTCTCTCCAGAGCTATTGTTCCAAATAACACTGTCAGCTTAGGACCCAAAAGGACTAGTGATAAAGCTTTGAAAACATTTTTTTCAATTGCAGTACCTAAATATAACACCTGCCATATTTGTGATACATGCATAAAATAGAAAATATGCAGCTGTAAAGTGTTTGAATATACTATTCAAAATACTTACTGTGTGAGAAAAGCAACATAATGAACAAAGTCTAAACAATCCTGTAGGTAGTTTTTGCAAGTAAAATACTTTATATTGTATTTGCTCCTATAGGCATAAAATATTCAGAAAGACTGTGGAAGAATTGGGGACACTCTCTTCTACTGTACCAACCCCTGAAGGGGGATCGGTGCTAGGTGACCAGAGTTGAGAGAAATTTCTTACTATATATTCTTTTGCAGCCTTTAAATATTTTAAACAGCCCTGGCTGGTGTGGCTCAGTGGTGCCAGTCTGCGAACCCAAAGGTAGCTGGTTCGATTCCCCAGTCAGGGCACATAACCAGGTTGCAAGCCAGGTCTTCAGCCAGGTCCTTAGCTGGAGGCAGGTAAAAGGCAAACATACATTGATGTTTCTCTTCCTTTCTTCCTTCCTCCCTTCTCTTCTCTCTGAAAATGATAAATAAATTCTTTAAAATAAATAGCTAAAATATTTTAAACAATACCAATGTGTTAACAAAAAGTTCAATGTTAAAATGGACCATATTTAATGAAAAGTTAACTTGATTATGATTTGTTTGCCTGAACCCATTGCCCTATCTAGCATAAATGTCATACCTTATTTAGGGAACTCTGACTGCCAAGACACCAGGAAATGCAGTGTCTTTAAAATGGAAAGTCAGAGTTGCATTAGGAGCAGTGGTATTTTACCAACAGCTGAAAGTGACAATAGAGATGATATCAATTAAAAGTATTAGCCTAAAAATGAAGTGAAATGGCCTCAAAATCACAGAAAAAAAATCAGACCTTTAACAAAATAGAGAAGGGGCAGGGGCAAAAATTAAGAGCATGAGTGAATTGTTAAAGAATTGGAGAGCCAGCTACAGAATTGCAAAGGATGGAAAATAAGAATAGTAGAGGACAATGTAGTTCAGGGTTCCATGTATCAAACATCTATTATACTATGGGTCAGACATTTTACATATTATTAGATATATTCCTCATAGCAAATCTGTTAGGTTATGCATTGTTTCCTTTGTCATTGCAAGTATTTCAATCAGAAGTTGGAGAACAGAACACTTGTAATCTTAATGCTTCTGTTGTCATGAGCAAGAGATAATCAAGGCTTTGATCTTTCTGTTTAGTATTGGATTTAGGGCACCTGTCTGGCACAGTTAGTAGGTAGATAATAAGCATTTATTTAAGAAACAAAAGACATATTATTTTCCCTAAACCTCCTTCTCTGATTTACTACCCTCAGAATCATTTTTTAAAATATTATTCTAACAGTATTCCTATGTGAAAGACCCATTTCTATGCACTTGCTTTGTGTTAGGTACTTTGCTAGGTGATTTATTTGTCTTTATCTCACTTAAACATCACATTCATTTTTAGATAGGCATTGGGGTTAAAGCCATTTAAAAGATAACCCTGCAAGAGATTATTTTACCAAATTCACGTGTCTAATGGTAAAGATAGGAATTGAACTAAATTTCTTTGACTAAAACTTGTTCATTTTCTCTGTTGTGCAAGTCTTTTTATTTTTCAATTACTATTTGAAGAACATGTATTGTGTTAAAGTCACTCACTATACTTTCATATGCAATAGATTTTCATTTATATAGCATGTATTTATTCCAAAGCAGAAAATGTTGACATTCACTTGGTTAGGTAATTTGCCCATGTTTATATAGTTAATAAGTAATCACAATCACATATGTCTGACCCCAATATTTGTTATTTTATCATCTTACCACAATGGTAAAAACCTGTTGAAAGAATAAGTGGATGGAGACATGTATATGTCTCCATCATATACAGATCAAAATGTCTGTTTGTACAAAAATCTCAATCCCAAAGCACTATAAACCCCTTAGTAGAGAAGTTTGGAGATTTTAAGTGGAAGGAAACTTTATAACTCCCATAGCTCTGCTAGACAAAAGGGAACAAAAGAAATGCAGAGACAGACATACCCTCCCAGTGTTTTAGACTCACAAATGTATTTGTCAAGAAGGTCCCACAGTAGAAGAAAGAGAACATTATAATCAGTGAGAAGATTGTTTACTTGGGAGGGAGTGCCTTGAATAAACTTTCAATCGATCCTATCAATTTTTAGGCTACTGCATTATGATTTTTCCCTGTAACCCTTTAACTTGCAGAATGCCAAGATGGGGGCACAGAAAGATAGATTTCAATGGAACTTTGGGTTAATTTTAATATTTTTTTAGTCCGTGACACCCAGTAAAATCTCTGTTTGGGCACATAATCCACTTTTGGCTGGAGATTCCTTTTTCTTTTTCTTTTTTTTTTTTTTAAAGATTTTATTTCATTATTTTTAGAAAGAGGGGAAGGGAGACAGGCAGAGGGAGAGAGACATTAATGTACGGTTGCGTTTCACCTGCCTCCAGCCATAGACCTGACTGGAGACCTGGCTTGCAACCTGGTTATGTGCCCTGGCTGGGGAATCGAACCAGCGACCTTTGGGTTCGCAGGCCGGCGCCTTAACCACTGTGCTACCAGCCAGGGCGGAGATTCCTTTTTCTTAAAATAAAAGAGAAAAGAATACAACAATCCCAGAGAGTATTTAAAAATATCCCATATGTGAAGGTCCAAAGATCCACAAACTAAGGCCCACCAAAGTTTATACTTTCCCTAGTTATTCCAGAAAGTGAAATAATCTTTTCTTTCTTTTTCTATAAGAAAACTAGAAAACCTGCAAAAGGTTTTAAGCATTAGGCATATTATTTATATATTTCATAGTTCCTTAATTCTTCATTTAGATCCCAACATTAAAGAACTTTTAGCAGGTGAACACCTTCCAGAAGGTAAAGTACCTACTGACAGGTATGTGTCACAATATTGTAGCTTTCATATGCAAATGGAACTACGGAGCTAGGTTCTCATCAAGGATTCACAACCTGAAATGCATGCTTAAAAGAAATTAAAATGTTTTAACAATAAAATATGAGAATATTAATCTCCAGTTCACTTTGATGTGACAGCATATAAAAATCAGCAGCAATTTCCCTAATGGGGCTATGGCTCCCCCTTTTCCCAATAATGGATTTTAATGTCAAATAAAAGATCAACATTTTGTCAGCAAGGACTGGAAGCTGCATACTGCACTTGAGCGTGTTTTGAGCTAAGGTGTAAATCTTAGATTGGGTTGAATGGTCATATTTTTCAGATAGTCATGGACTGCAAGTTAGAAGCTTCACTTGGAAAAAGATTTATTTGAACTGTGGAACAAGTAGACATTGATAAATAAACACATCTCCTTAAGGGAGAATAATTGCTAGGAACCTGAGTTTCCATATGAGGCATGGGCTCAATTACTACATTTATTTATGTAATCAGGGAAAGTTTTTGATGTATTCCAGCTAGATACTGCATATACACACCACCCTTGTGCTTTACCATATCTTATTGGCAACAGTGAAATTTTAAATAAATGCTGATGAGCAAAGTTGATTATTATTTTTTAAAGATTTTATTTATTATTTCCAGAGAGAGCAGAAGGGAGAGAGGCAAAGAAGAAGGGAAGCATCCATGTATGGTTGCCTTTCACCTGCTTCCATTTACAGACCTGACTGGAGACCTGGCTTGCAACCTAGACATGTGCCCTGGCTGGGGAATCAAACTAGTGACCTTTGGGTTCACAGGCTGGCACCTTATCAAAGTTGATTACTTTGCATTCAAACTTTCATGTAAGATTATGGGTTACCTTCTAGTCCTTTCCATAATTCAAGAATTAGTATGGAGAATCAAGGCTATTGTGTTCTAAACAGCAAATCTGGTATTATGTAATTATTCAAAAGCATACTTTCTCTTCAGAAATTTGAACATGCATTTTGAAGAGACACATGTGGTATCCTAACTCCATCACTTACTGTGTGACTATGGGTAATTCACTTGCAATTTTTCAGTATGTCAGTGCTGTCATTTAAAATTGGGGATAATAATATAATAAATTGTAATTTTATTACAATTTTCTTTCATTGTTCTCTCCACCCTCCCTGCCCCTTCTCCTGCAGTCAATCCCCACTTTCTGTCCATGTCCATGGGTCTTTCAAACTAACTCCTCAACTGAACCCTTCCCCCACTTTTCCCCTTCTCTCCCTCCCCACCCAGTCACCATCATTCTGCTCCTCCTTTCTTTCCTTTTGTCTCTTGTTTCTTTCTGCTTGTCTGCTTGTTTTATTCATTAGTTTCCTGTATTAAGTGGGAACATATGGTATTTAACTTTTGCTGCCTGGCTTATTTCACTAAGCATAATACTCTACAGTTCCACCCATGCTGTTGCAAATGGTAGAAGTTCATTCTTTCTGCTTCATAGAACTCCATTGTGTAAATGTATCACAGGTTTTTTTTTTTAATCTTTTCATCCACTGAAGTGCATATACATTGTTTCCAGCATTTGGCTATTATAAATAGCCCTACTATGAATATAGGGATGCACAGGTTCTTCTGAATTGGTGTTTCAGGATTCTTTGGGTATAATCCTAGCAGTGGAATCACTGGGTCATAAGGCAGCTCTATTTTTAGTTTTTTGAGGAAATTCCATATTGTTTTCCATAGTGGTTGCACCAGTCTGTGTTCCCACCAACAGTGCACCAGGGTTCCCTTTTCTCCACATCCTCACCAGCACCTGTTGTTTGTTGATTTGTTGATGATGGCCATTCTGACAGGTGTGAGGTGGTATCTCATTGTGGTTTTAATCTGCATCGCTCTGATGGCTAGTGATGTTGAGCATTCTTTCATATACCTATGGACCCTTAGTATGTCCTCCTTGGAGAAGTGTCTGTTCAGGTCCTTTGCCTATTTTTTAATTGGGTTGTCTGTCTCTGTGGTGTTGAGTCATATTGGTTCTTTGTCTATTTTGAAGATCCAATCCTTGTCTGAGGTATCATTGGCAAACATGTTTTCCATATGGTTGGTTCCCTTTTCATTTTGTTGATGTTTTCTTTAGCTGATCAGAAACTTTTCAGTTTGATATGGTCCCATTTGTTTATTTGTTCCTTTATTTCCCTTGCCCTAGGAGGGATATCAGTGAAAATATTGTTGTGTGGGATATCTGCAATTTTTTCGCCTGTCTTTTCCTCTAGGACTTTTATGGTGGCATTGCTTATGTTTGTCTTTTATCAATCTCGAGTTTATTCTGCTCTATGGTGTAAGTTGATTGTCTAGTTTAATTTTTTTTTGCATGTGCCTGTCCATTTCTCCCAACACCCCTTGTTAAAGAGGCTATTTTCTCTCCATTTTATGTTCCTTCTCCCCTTTGTTGAATATTAGTTGCCCATTGAGTCCTGGGTTTATTTCTGAGCTCTCTATTCTGTTTCATTGAATATTCTGTTCTTATTCCAGTAAAAGACTCTTTTGATTACTATGTCTTTGAAATGTAGTTTAATATCTGGTATTGTGATTCCTCCAACTTCATTCTTTTACAGATTGCTGTAGCTATTCTGGGTCATTTTTGATTCCATATAAAATTTTAAAGTTCTAAGTCTGTGAAATATGATGTTGGTATTTTAATAGGGATTGAGTTGCATCCGTAGATGGCTTTGGGTAGTATGGCCATTTTTATAATATTAATTCTTCCCATCCATGAACATGGTATACACTTCCATTTATTTGTATCTTCCTTGATTTCTTTCTTCAGTGTTCTGTAGTTTTCCAAGTACAGTTCTTTTATCTCCTTGGTTAAATTTATTCCTAGGTACTTTATTTTTGTTGTTGCTATAGTAAATGGGATTTATTTTCTAATTTATTTCTCTGACCTTTCATTGTTGGTGTATAAAAATACCTTCAATTTCTGGATATTGACTTTATATCCAGCTATACTGCCAAATTCACTTATTAGGTTGAATAGTTTTTAATGGAGTCTATAGGGTTTTTTATGTATACTATCATGTCAATGTTATTTCCTTCTTTCTACTTTGGATGCCTTTGATTCCTTTTTCTTATCTGATTGCTGTGGCTAGAATGTCCAAAACTATGTTGACTAGAAGTGGAGAAAGTTTACACTCTTGCCTTGTTCCTGATCTTAAGGGAAAGACTTTCAGTTTTTGCCTGTTGAGTATGATGTTAGCTGAGGTTTCTCACATATGGCCTTTGTTATATTGAGATATGTTCCCTCCATTCCCACTTTGCTGAGAGTTTTTATCATAAAAGGGTGCTGTACTTTATCAAATGGTTTTCAGCATCTATTGATATGATCATATGGTTTTTGTCTTTCAGTTTGTTTATGTGATGTATTACATTTATTGATTTGTGAATATCGTACCATCCCTGTATCCCTGGGATGAATCCTACTTGGTCATGGTGTATGATTTTTTAAATATATTGCTGAGCCCAGTTTGCCAGTATTTTGTTGAGAATTTTAGTATGTATGCTCACCAGAGATAGTTTCCTGTAGTTTCCTTTCTTTGTTATGTCTTGATCTGGTTTTAGGATTAGAATAATACTGGCCTCATAGAAAAAGTTTGGGAGTCTTCCCTCTTTTTGGATTTTTTTGGAATAGGTTGAAAAGGATAGGAGTTAGTTCTTCCCTAAATGTTTGGTAAAATTCACCTGTGTAGCCAACTGGTTGGGGGCCATTGTGTGCTGGGAGTTTTTTTTTTTTTTTTTTTTTACTATTTCTTCAATTTCACTAGTTATTATCGATCTAATCAGTATTGCTTCTTCTGGATTCAGTTTTGATAGGTTATACATTTCCAGAAATTTGTCCATTTTACCAGGTTGTTAACTTTTTTGTCACATAGTTGTATGTAGTAATTTACAATCCTTTGTATTTCTGTGGTATCTGTTGTGACTTCTCCTTTGTCATTTCTGATTTTGTTTATTTGGGTCCTCTCTTTTTTTCTTGATGAGTCTAGTTAAATAAAGTCTGGTCAATTTCATTTATCTTTTCAAAGAATCAGCTCTTAGATTTATTGTCCTTCAAACTGTGATTTTAGTCTCTATGTCATTTAGTTCTGCCCTGATCTTGATAATTTCCTTCCTTCTACTTACTCTGGGCTTTGTTTGTTGATGCTATTTTAGTTCTTGTAGCTTTATGGTTAGGTTATTTGTATGAGTTACTTCTAGCCTTTTTAGGTAGGCCTGTATTGCTATGAACTTCCCTCTGATTACTGCCTTTGCTGTGTCCCATAGGTTTTGAGCCGTTTTGTATTTATTTTCATTTGTTTCCAGAAATGATTTGATTTCTTCCTTGATCTCATTGTTAACTCATTCAGTACTTAATAGCATGTTATTTAGTCTCCATAAATTAGAATGTTTTGCGTTTCTTTCCTTGAGGTGGATTTCTGGTTTCAAGCCATTGTGATCTGAGAAGATGCTTGGTACAATTTAAATTTTCTTAAATTTATGGAGGCCTGTTTTGTGTCCTACCATGTGGTCTATCTTTGAGAATGTTCCATGTGCATTTGAAAAAACTGTGTGTTTTGCTTCTTTGGGGTGAAAAGTTCTGTATATGTCAGTTAAGTCCATCTCATCTAGAGTGTTGTTCAATGCTACATTACCCTTGGTTTTTTTGCTTGGTAGATCTATCCATTATTAATAATGGGGTATTAGAGTCCTCTACTATTAGTATGTTGCTCTCTATCTCCTTCTTGAATTCCTCCAAGATTTTCCTTATATATTTGGGTGCTCCTTTGTTGGGTGCATATATGTTTAAAAGGGTTATGTCTTCTTGCTGAATTGTTCCCTTAAGTATTATGAAACGTCTTTCTTTGTCTCTTCTTATGACCTTCATTATAAAATCTGTATTGTCTGATATAAATATTGCTACCCCAGCCTTTTTTTCATGTTCATTTGCTTGAAATATATTTTTCCATCCCTCCACTTTTAGTCTGACATCTTTTATTCTAAGGTGGGTCTCTTTGTAGAAAGCATATACATGGATCATATTTTCTTATCCATTCAGTAACCCTATGTCTTTTTATGGGCACATTTAATCTGTTTATGTTTAAGATTATCATTGACAGGTACTTCTTTATTGCCATTTTTCCCCTTTGTTCCTACATTCCTTTCTGTCTCTCTCTGTTCCTTCATCTTTTTAAAGCAGGCCCTTTAGCATTTCTTGCAATGCTGGTTTGGTGGAGGTGTATTCTTTTAGCCTTCTTTTATCTGGGAAACTCCTTATTTCATCTTCCATTTGAATGAGAGTCTTGCTGGGTAGAGTATTCTTGGTTGCAGGCCTTTGTTTTTCATTACTTGGATTATTTTTTGCCATTCCCTCATGGCTTGTATTGTTTCTGTTGAGAAATCATTTGCTAACCTTATATGTTATTAGCTGTTTCTCTCTTGATGCTTTTAGGGTTCTATCCTTGTCTTTGAAATTTGCTGCTTTAATTATACTGTGTTTTGGAATGGGCCTCTTTGAGTTCATCTTCCTTGGGACCCTCAGTGCTTCCTGAAATTGAGTGACATTTTCTCTCCTCAAGTTAGGGAAGTTTTCTGTCATTCTGTTTTCAAATAGGTTTTCTATCCCTTGCTTTTCTTTCCCTTCTAGTATCCCCATGATATAGATATTATTGTGTTTCATGTTGTCCTTTAGCTCTCTTAAAACCTCCTCATTCTTTTTCAGTATTTTTCATTTTTCATTTTGTTGCACTCTCCGGTTATTTTTTTCCATATTGTCCTCTAATTTGCTGATCCAATCCTCTGCTTCCTCTAACCTGCTTTGGATTCTTTCACCTTGTGTTCTTCAGTTCAGAAACTGTATTCTTCATTTCTTCCTGTTTCTTACTGATAATTTCTATGTCCTTTTTAATGCTGGTATAATTTTCAGTAAGTTACTTGTAGTTGCCCTGGATTTCTTTGTCAATTTCTTTGAGCTTGTTGGGCTCATTGAGCTTTCTTACAACAGTTTCTTTGAATTCCATGCCTGGTAGTTGGTTTATTTCTATTTCATTTAGCAGTCCATTCTTTTCAGTGATGGACTTTCTTTTTCTCCCTATTTTGGGTATCTGTTGTTTGTTTTTGTTTCTCAGATTAATCTGCTATGACTCCTTCATGGAGTGCCCTTCTGTGGTAGGAGACTTGTGGGGCTCAGTGTTGCAGTCTCCTAGATTTCCTCATCTTATTGCTCTTTATGTCATTTATGTCATTAATTTGGGCTGTCTGGTTGTATTTTGGTTTTAATTTATATGTTGCTCCTTGATGAGTATTTTACTCCAGCTGGCTGATTGAGAGACACTCCTTCTACCACATCTCATATACTATTATTGAGCTGCTCCTAAAACAGTTGGGGATTAATAATTCATGTAGCTCTTGGTGTAATGCAGATGCTTGAGGTTTGAAGCTATTCATTTCCTGAGTCTGCCTCTTTTCCTTTATTAAGCCTCTCTGCAGTCTGTAGTCAGGCTTAAGCACCTTGGGAGGGGCAGGGCCTAGCAATATGGGGTCTGTCACAATCAGGGCTATTTCCCAATGCTATGCCCCTGGTAGGCAGAGCCTCGCACCTCTGGTTCCACGGGTTGGGAATATGGGGGAGACCCCTCTCTTCACCACTGGTTCTTCAAAGCAGGCTCCGGGCTCCAGGTTCTGAGGGTGGTAGTGAGCTGTCGCTGGCTTTGCAGGCTCTGAGCCTGGCTTCGCTGATGGGGGCATGGCGCTGCTTGTGGGAGTAGCCATTTGCCTCCCACACTGGCCCTGCAAGGCGGACTCCAGGCTCCAGGGGTAGTGGTGTGCTGCTGCTGCTGCTGCTGGCGGGGCATCTCTTATCCCCCAGCTCTGGTCTGAGTTCCCTCTCTCTCAGCCACAGAACCTGGCTCTCACACAGTTTCTCTCCTGTAGGAGCTCAACTCCTCAGTCCTCCTGAGTTTGTGGCCACTGTCCACACTATTTGCTGCTCAAATATCCAGTCAGTGGGCAGCCTGAAGCTGCCTTTAGTCAGAGCCGCCTCTCTGGGCAGAGCCACTCCTACCCAGAGATGACCTGGGCCCCCAGCCTGGCTGGCTCTGTGACTGTCTCACCTGCTCACTTATAGATCTCTGTAGCCTCTGGCCTGTGCGCCTTGGGACCTAGACTCTTACCACACTAATTCTTGGGGACTTGCTCCAGTCCTGTGTTCCATACCCTATCCTCCAGCTGCTCTGTCACTTGAGAAAGCCATCAGCGCTGCCCACTGCTTTGCCATCATCTTTCTACCCTCTCATTATAATTATTAAAAGTGTTCATCTTAGAATTGTTTCCAGCACATGGTAAGTGCTACTGTCATGTATTATCTTTTATTTACCAAATTGCATGTTTAGAAAAGAGTCTGTTTCTGAAATCTAAATTCTCTCTGAAAAGTCAGTAGATCTACAATTTATTAATAGATGAAAAACCAGTATATTAGGATACTGATACATAGTCCATCATCAAATGATTTTTAATATAAAGAAAGTTACAATAATTTGGATATAATTCACACCAGACTTAATAATTAATCAATAAAAACAGAAGCTTCAAATTGTTAAATTTTCAGGATTTGAAATTCAGGTAATATTTATTATTGCAAATATACATAATTGTAATTCAAGCCCAGTTTAACTTCTGGTTTACATCTGATTCTTTGGGAATCTGACTCTACTGGATACACGGTATCCAAACTTTCAAAATTTATACTTTCAAAAACTATACTACATATAACTTTCAAAAATTATACTACACACTTTTTACATAGGTCACCTCAATTCATTATCACAAAAATCCTGTAAAGCAGATATTATATTTTTGTTATTCTGTAGGTTGTTAGGACATTAAAGTTTAGCAAAATTAAGTAAAATACTGGTTATTAAAAGCTCAGTGATAACTACAAGAAACTCCAAGGAATTACAAGGAACTCCAGGGAAGTTATAAAGGACTTACTGAGAACTATACCAGTATGAAAAAAGACATAGAAACCATCAAAAAAATCCAAGAGGAAATGAAGAATACAATTGCGGAAATGAAGGACACAGTAGAAGGAATTCAAAGCAAGCTATATCAAACAAAAGATCAAGTCAGCAACCTGGAGGACTAAGTAGAAAAAAAAATTCCCAGACAGAACAACAAAATAAAAAAAAGGCTAAAAAAGAATGAAGAGGAGTTAGGAGAGATACAGAACAACATGACACATCATAATATCCATATCATAGGGATACCAAAAGGAGAAGAAGAACAAGGGATAGACAACCTGTTTGAAAAAATAATAACAGAAGACTTTCCCAACTTGAGGAAAGAAAACCTCACACAAATCCAGAAGGCACAGAGGGTCCCAATAAAGAAGAATCTAAAGAGGTCCACTCCAATTCACATCATAATTAAAATGGCAAAATTCAACAACAAAGAAAAATCTTAAAAGGAACAAGTCAAAAACAAATAATAACATACAAGGAAGATCCAATAAGGCTATCAACTGATTTCTCAACAGAAATACTACAAGCTAGAGGGAGTGACAAAAAATATTCCAAGCAATGGAAAGCAAATTCCTGCAACCAAGAATGCTCTACCCAGCTAGGTTTTCATTCAAATTGGAAGGCGAAATAAGAAGTTTTCCAAATTTTAAATACTTGAGCAATTGGTACAATTGACTTATGCCTCAACCCATTGTCTTTCCAGATACTGCTTTGCTTTTGAGGGAAGGATAGAAATGGTTTTCTAGTCCAATCAGATTCAAGCAGGTTCTAGGAGGAGGTAGTGATATTTGTTTGAAAGGTAAAATGAATGAAACATTGTGATTTGAAATTCAACTCTTCACTAAGTGGGATTATTTATCACTTTCATCCAGTATATGGGTTTGCTCATCATTTGTACATATATGGGGTTCATGCAATCAATTGGCAATTAACTTTGCATCTCTTTATTTCTCATGCTTTTTATTAATTTAGAAAAACTAAATATTTCTAAGGTTATGATTTAACATCAGTGTTTCAGATATAAAGTATTAAATTCTGAGTAATTGTCATGTCAAAGAAATATGATGTTAGAGAAAACAATTTCTGGACTGCATGAAGGTCAAACTGCTAAGCAAATTGTGGAATTCAATAACATCTCTTTATGTACAATTTATAACATGAAGAAGGTGTATAATGCTGATCCTGATGTCACCATACCAACAAGGAAAACACATAAGGTACACAAGGATCACACAAGTTCAGATATTGTACACAGAATCCACAAGATCATCGATGAAGATCCAGAATGTTTACCTTGACATTTTGAGAGAAGTAGTTGTACCATGGATGAAGCAAGTTGCAAATGGACATCATTTCATCTTCCAACAAGATGCTGCACCAGCACATAACACCAAAAAGGTGCAAGAATGTCTCAGTGTTAATGTTCCTGAATTCTGGTCAAAGGAAATCTGGCCACCTAGTTCACCAGATGCAAATCCTTTAGACTATTATGTATGGAGCATTTGTGAGAGAGAAGTTAATCAACAACCTCATTCCAATAAAGAGGCTGTGAAAGCTAAGATTGAAAACATTATGATGTCCATGGAAAGACTACACTTTCAGGGATCATTTCTTTAGTTTTT
The DNA here is from genome assembly GCA_004026585.1 of Noctilio leporinus. Taxonomy (NCBI): domain Eukaryota; kingdom Metazoa; phylum Chordata; class Mammalia; order Chiroptera; family Noctilionidae; genus Noctilio; species Noctilio leporinus. The sequence continues at coordinate 93,060 of PVIW01001121.1, forward strand.
TATTATGATGTCCATGGATAAAGAAAAGTTAATTAATGCATCCTCAAGATTCTAAAGTCAGAGAGAGAGAGAGTATTATTGCAGCAAATGGAGACATCTTTGAACAATTAAAAAAATAATGACTATGTTTATATATTTACATATAAGAATAAATTTATTTCAAAATATATCACTTTTATGATATGTTGTTTATTTTACTAAAATTTTGCCAATTGATTGAGTGCACCCTGTACTTAGTTATCTGTGTGTGTGCTAGTAAGTGAAATGGGTATAAAAGCAGAATTGAGGAAAGATCTGTTTTGCTCTAGAAAACAACAAAAATTAATTACCTTGACTAATATATCCCTCACTTTCCATGCAGAACACAATGGGAAAAATCAATAGCCTAGAATCAATAGAAAGGATCCAGATTGAGGCTAAGGAAAAAAAATTTTATTGGCAGAATCATTCTCATAATGTACAACAAAATCAATGAGTATATCTCATATTATTTTGAAAGGGCAATGCACTTGTTAACAGAAATAAAGTGTTAGTAGCTTGAAAATGGAGTAGAAGTAAATGGGAATTATTGCTAATGAATACTGGACAAGGTGTATATGATGTGTGAGTTTGTTCATTTTTTTTGTTAGATTTAAACTTAATAAAACAAGGTTGCTTTAGATAGTTAGAATTGAAAATGTACTTGAGGACCTCAATACCATTATAATTTTATAAATGCTGGTTTACAAATGGTCAAAAAGTTTGTTAGTTTTATTTACAAATAATTGTCTGTGTATTTTGTGCCTTAGAACTAAGTTTACCCAACTTGGGTCATCACTAATAGATGGAAGATCTATTTTTATGTTGTGTTCACCTTACCAACCCAACTCATTATGGAAAGATGACCAAAAAAGAAAAAGAAAAAGAAAGAAAGAAAAGAAGAAACTCCATCTACATTTTCTCAAAGGAAATTTGTATAAATATTGACCTCTTTAGTTTGACATGCTTTGCTATCACTTTTAAAGGTAATTCTAAGTGTAAATATAGCCAAAATGAAAACAAAGTCAATCATTGTTTTGTTTTGACTGTAGTATACACTCTTAAATATTTTATGAAGCCAATGATTGATGTCAGATGTGCCTTTCTAATTCACCAATAACACAATATTTAAGAAATCTAAAAAAACATATTTAAGAAATCTGGACCTATCCACTAGAGTGGATGTCAGGCAGGAAAACTGGTTGCATAAATTGACCCCAGTATAGAATTTAGATAGTATTGAAAAGAATGTCTGTAATCTAAATGTTGCCCTTCTCTACTAGGTCACTTTAAGGTATCATAAAATTGAATCATCTGAATATTTGAGATGAAAGTTCAAAGACCACATAGTTGATCAGTGATAGAATCCACAAAAAGATTTACTTCTTTTCTGTGTGCAAACTAAATACTATTTCAGGATGAATGATTAGATTATAAAATAATGGCATTTGTAAAGAAAGTACAATATAATATATGTAAATACACTTAAAATATAAGAAAAAACAAACTTTTTAAAGAAGCTCTCTTTCATATAAATTATGTTTTTCAGATTGCATCACTTCCTTTGTTTACTTAGTTAAAGAAAACCTTGAGAGATAGAAAATGAAGGGAGATTACAAAATAAACTAAAAAGGGACCATAAGAAATAGTTGAGAAAGAACATAGAAAACTAGATATAGCCATAGTAGTATGAGGATGACATTACTTGAAATCAAGAATTAGCATTGAGGAAAACTGAATCAGTATAGAAAATAAGCAAGCAATTATTCCAAAACACAAAAAGCAAAGATAAACAGAAGCTATCAGAGAAAACAAAGCATGACAACAGCCAAAAATATATCTAATGTCATTTCTAATAATACTAGAACAAATAGGCATGAATCCATGGTTAGTTATAATGGAGGAAGAATTTTCTGACTTACAGAATGAAAAAAAAACCCAGTATATAAAATAGGCCTATGGTGAACAGAAAAGAGATACACAAGTGATAAATATTACAGCACAATCTAGTGATATATTTTAATTTAAAGAATGAATTAAAAATCTAAATATCCAGGGGAAAAATTGATTATTAAAATGAAAAATAGAAGACAACTGTATCTAGAAGAAAATAATGGAGCAATATTTACATAATTTGAACAAAGAGGTTGTTTCTAAATATTTTACTTAATGAAAGCCTATTATTCACATCTGACTCTGAGATAGGCAAAGAACATAACCTATGTAATTAAAAATTTGTCCCAAATAAGTGAATGCAATTAAACTTACAAATGAAGAAGTTATATGAAAGATATAGAAAAGTTATGAAAGAACTAGAAGTAACCATATAAATATGGAATAAAATTTAAATAGCATATATATGGGTTATAAAACAATAAAAATGTCAACAAATTTCTGAAAATTAAGATGTATTATAAAATAATAATTAAACAATAAAAGTGAAGATGAAATAATGGGAATTCAAGGTCAGGATTAAGTGGTAAGTAATAATGGTTTAATTGCTTAATTTTACATAAGATAAAATTGAAAAGTGCTTTCTTACCATTAATGTTGAGATATTTTAGTCCAAATAATTTTTTAAATGTGTAGGTCTTTACTACCAAATCTTCAATCAGGTTGCATACTTTCCAGATAACTAAATTAAAAATAACAACTAACTAACTAAATATATAAATAGTACTTTTTATGTTGAACAAAAGAGAAAATGTGAGGATAGAATATGGCAGTACACACAGCTCATCTCATACAACCACATCAAAATTACAACTAAACTATAGAAAATCCATCATTTAGAACCATCACAAATAGAGCTGAAGGGAAATTCTACAACTACAAAATTAAAGAAACCAACTTTAGAATTAAAGAAGAAAACACATCAAGACTGGTATATGGAGCAGAGATGTGGCTTAGGTGGTCTCACATCCACATGAGGCAGATACAAATTGGGAGAGATATCTCTCCCAAGGTAGAGGTCCCAGCCCAGGGTTCCAGTGTCAGGAAGACAAGTCCTCACAACTTCTGTCTGTAAAAACCAGCAGGGATTGAAGCTATGGAAGATAGAAGCTGTTAGCATCTTAGGCAGTTCTCACAAAGGGCCACACATAGACTTGCTTAGACTCACTCCCTCTGAGCTCCAGCACATGGGGAGGCAGATTGAAAGGCATCAGAAACACAGAGAAGAAACTGAATTGTCTCACATCAGGATGAGAGCTGAAGGAGGGAGCAGCTTTCTCCCAGAAAAAAGTGCTGGCAGAGGCTATTGTTCCTTTTCTGAGCTCTCCAAATACAGAGCCACAGACAACTGTAAGAGCATAAACAATAAACTATAATTTTTTTAAAAAGAAAACATGGGGGTAAAGTGAAGCCCCAAAAAGAAAAAATCTGAATTAGGATAACCAATAACTAGGATAATAAAAATAAAACTATGTGTATTCATTGTAACAATAACAAAATGAATTTGTTTTTGTCAAAAGTGTGAGTATATCAAATTGAGTCAGAAATAAAATCCAACTCTGCTTATTATAGAAAAGTTACTTGACATAAAAATGTTTAAGAGTATTTTAAGTAGGGACAAAAATATTGGGAAAAGGAAACAGGATTTGTAATTTTAATACCAGAGAAATATTATACACTAAATACCTTGCTTCAATAGTAAACATTTAACATGAGGTTATCAAAGTTATAGAATTTTACTTATGTTAAATATATACACATATTTTGAATGAACAATTTATTTCTAGGAATTTACACCTTTTAGTCCTTTATTCTTTTAGAGTAATCAGTGGTGGGTATGTATGTATGTCTATATGTATTCATTATACACGTATAACAGTGAAAAAGTATAATGTCATACAAATCTAATGGTAGACAATTGGTTATATATTCATATATTGGACTATTTTATAGTTAATTAAAATGTGCTATAGGTTAACATTTAATGGTATTTTACCATGTTTATGATCTATTTCTACCTTATAAACAGCAATTACATGTATATACAGCATGATATAGATAGCTTTGTGTTCTTAAAAATAGACTAGCAGGGTTTTTTAAAATTATTTTTTTGGTTGTAAAATAATGGGTGTATATGACAGAATTCTTTTGACTGCTTGTGACAGAACTCTTAACTGAAATGGACTTAACTAAAAATAATATTTAATTGCCCTATATAACTAAAAAGTCCAGGAATAAGTTTGATTCTTTAGCAAAGGTGGAACCAGAGATGAAAACAATATGAGAAAGACTTTGTTTTTCTCCACAATTCAGCTTTGTTGTTGCTGTCTATGTGTGCATTTTCTATTTATAAGTGAGAGCCCTGGTAGCTGCAAATTTCTGTCTTCTCATGATTGAATCCAGAAATAAAGAAACATCTTATTCTAGCAACTTCTATATAAATTAGAGGAGTTACTCTATTTGAATCACTAGGTGCTGCCTCTGCAACCATCAGCTTTTCTGAGGGATCACGTACTAAGCTGATTGGTCAGATTTGAGTAACATATTTTGCCCTTAAAGTAGAGAGTTGAGCCCCATCTAAAACATATACAGTAAATGTTGGAAAAATTTGGCCCCTTTCAAATTAGGTAGAAATGTAAGTAGAAAAGAATATTACAAGCAAAAACACCAGAACACCAGGACATACTTCCATTGCTAATTTCTCCTTGGTGTTTTTCAGTGTATTCCAAATATTATTCTGTGACCATGTGTTACTTTTATAATTAAAAGCAATATCTATTATTAAATATGTTCACATATATCCAATATTCTTATATCTTATCTAGTCCTAGAACTATATCCAAAGGAAATAATTTAAAAGGAAAAAAAACCCTTATATGCCAGTAGATATGAATTTCAAGAGTATCCCAAAGAGTGAAGCCAATCATAATGAAGAACAACAATCATTCTTTTCCATATGTTAGGATGTTTGTCTTGTTTCCTAAAATTACAATTTCCATAAAGAAATAGAAACACCAAATTTTGGCTCACAGAAACTCAGAACCATACCAATATATTAGTTATTCAATGTCTTTAATGTTAAAATTTTAAGTAAAAAACTCTCTAAACAACTAGAGGTACTTTTCATCTTACTGGACATCGATTAACCAAAAAATACATACATACGTATAACCCACAGACACAGAGAGTAGTGTGTTGATGGCCAATGGGAAGGAGACTGGGTGTGGGCTAGGGATTGAGGAGAAATGGAGGTATCTAGCAATAGGTCAACAATAAAACTAAAGTTAATAAAAAGTGTCTGGTAATACTTCAGGGTCCATGATGGCTTGCTCCCTTAAAAAATTAACAGCTTTAGTGGCCAAGCATAAGCAAATGCTGGCAAACAGTTATCCTTCTCTCACTTTTCTACTCTTTCAATTAAACTGGATGGGATGAATTGAATCCTTACCCTTCTGATGATGTAGAAATGGCTGAGGAGGGAAACCATTTCTGGGAATAGTCATTATTTCCCAACTAGGGTAAACTGACAAAGAGAATGAAAGGTCATTCTAGAAGAACAATCCAAATGAGCTCTTACTACCTAAGATGTCCCAAAAGATTCTTTCGAAAATGAAAAAGAAAGTGACAGAAAGAGCAATGGTGTTAATATGTTTCCAAAGTAAAAGGCATATGCATTTTCTAATGTGTGCAAAATGGATACTCCCTCTGTAATCTCTATTCCTCTGGTGGTGTTCAATAAGTGCTTAATAATGGCAAGAATAATGTGATTATTTTTTTCCCTTCTGCCCTTTGAAGAGCCTTCTCTAGTAAGGATAGTTTATAATCTCTTAATACTTTCAGGTGACTGTGTTAAGTAGCATTACCTGGAGTAAGGAAAGACATAGTGTGATCAAGGTCATGGATGGTTGACATTTGCGCTTAGGTCTTTTTGTCCCACAATTCTGAATTTAGTGAGGCCTCTTGTCACACAATCACCTAGAGAAAAAGGCACCGGAGAAATAGAAGTAAGCAATTAAAATCCTGTTTGCTGCCCTAGGCTTGTTTTGAGTTCATTGTTCAGCATATGAGCTAGTTCAGGAGTTTCATTTTCAGCAGTTCATTTGATTGAACTTGGGACCAATAAAAGCAAAAGGCCAGATAAAGCAGTAGGAAATGGCTGTGACTTGGGAATGTAACTAAAACTGGTAGAGATAGAAAGTAACCTCTGAAGTGACAGATTGCTTTGATTTTTAAATTTTAGATTGTAAAAAGAAGTCCTAACTTTTTGCCTGTCTTTATTACCAGGTCTATTTCAATGAGTCAATTCTCAGAACACGATGGTTTTAAAATTCAGCACTGTATTTTTCTTCTTTCTTTCAAGCACAGGTTTTAATAAATTTTCCCTAGATAAATCTTCTGACCACTCTTCATGTTTAATTTGGTACCCAATAAGCATCCTGAGTTTCTAAGCATTCAAATGTGTCATTTATTGAAAAGATGTATAAACAAATTTTGTTTGAAAAAGTGATGAAAGAGTAAAATATGTAGAATCTCCCACCACAACTATTTTTTTTTTTTTGATGGTTCAGAAGATCTACAGTACTTAAATATTGGTTAGAAAGGAAATATTGAATGAATATATATGTAAATGTGTATACATTTTTTAAAAAAGAAGAAAAATTTAGATATTTCTGTCTGATGCTATTGGATGAATTTTTTAGAATAGATATATTTTTAGATAATGCTTTTAGTATAATTCTTGACTTGCTCTCTTGGTTCCTTATAATAATGTGTTTTTAAGTAGGGTGTACTATTTTTATTGTAAGCATAAAAGATGGCTTCAGCCAGCTATTTGAGATATCCTTAGCAATACTTTACTTCCTGGTATTCACACCTTGGTAAATCCCCTCCCGCAATGAATACCTATGACATGCATAACCACAAGGATTTTGATGGAATGACAGTGTGTGAAGTCTAAAGTTAGGTAATAAGAAGCCACTGAAGTTTCTATTTTGCACTTTCTTGAATTACTCACTTTTGGGGAAGACAGCTTTCATGTAGTAAGGGTGCTCAAGCATCCCAGTGCAGAGGTCCATGTGGCAAAAGATTGAGACATTCTGATAACCAGTAGGTGAGTGAACCAACTTAGAAGAGTACCCTGCAGTTCCAGTCAAGCTTTCAGGTGGCTCCAGCACCAGCCAACAGGTTGACTGCAACCTTCTGGGAGAAACTGAGCCAAAACTTCCTGACCAAGCCTTTTTAAAACTTCTGATGTGCAGGAAAAAAAAAATAAAATAAACACTTTTTGTTTTCACACACTAATTTCTGAATTACACAGAAATAGTGGAATACAATTGGTAATAGGAATTTTATCATCATTTAATTAGCATCATTATTTTCAGAGTTACTTTGAGAATACTTACCTAAATTGAAGTCGCTTAGCTTTATTTCGAATATGCTCTATACTTTTTTTGCAAGTTCATTTTTCCTGCCATTCCTTTCCCTAGGGATACTCTTGTATCCTTTGTGCTTGTCAAAATTCCACCTATCCTCTTCAGTTTGCTAAAATTCCACATTTCTTCTCCATGTAACCATCTGCTCCAGTTAGAAGAAAGCTCATTCCTCAGAGCTCTTGCAGTGCTTTATTTGTGCATATCTTATAATACATTATGTATGGTAATGTTTTTTTTCTTCTTGTCTCAACAACAGCCAGATTAATTAATATACTTGGGACCTTGGGCAATATCTTTATTGGTCTTTTCTGTATCCCTGTTAGTGATCTTGAGGCTGCAATAGTATAAAAAGTAGACTTGGAGATGAGAAAAAGCTAGCTAAAGCAGGATCCAAATCCTTATTTACTGTATCAAAAAATAAATTGCCTCATTTATGGAATGAGTATAAGAACAATGAGGTTGCAATTATCATGAAGATGATAGTGTAGTATAATTTAGAAAAAGTACCTGGTATGGTGTTAGCATAAGTGTTTAAAAATAATTAAAATATTATGCCATTTTAATTTTCTGGTTAGATAGTATACAATAACATCCAATATATATTGGCCATTTTTTATGTGTCAGGTTGCATTTTAAGCTCTTCATTAATGATTATCCTATTTAATCCTTTCACAAAACTCATGAAATATCACCACTCAACATGAAGAAATCAGAGCATCAAGAATTTGGAAAGCTTATGGAAATCCTAAATCAGTAGGTGGTAGTCTGGATAATTAAGAGATGTGCTGAGCTCTGAGACCGGGTTCTAACCAATGTAGTATATAGCCCTGCCCATAGATATAAGCTGAGTATGTGAATTTACTGGACAGACTCAGGAAGTGTGATTTACTTGGATATGTTTGTCTTTGAATTATTTATATTTTTTGATAACTCACATTAATTAGGAAACAAATCCAGATAAAAATAACACATATGAAGACAGGGGTATAGCTATCTCTTCCATATTTCTCTTGGAATAACTCACTCCTCTGCAAATTTAGAACAGCCAGATAGAGACATACACAGAATAAGGGTAGTTTTTGATTATTTAGGTAATTGTTTTTTATTAAAAATATGAATACATACAATAAACTTCATTGATGGAACTCATCAGAAGTGGAGTTAAGGGGTGTGGCACAGCATTAATGGTGCCTGTGACAAAGTTGCTTTGACAATTCACTTGTAAAACAGGGATAATAATACCAACCCTATAATGTTATTATGTTATGAAGAGTGATTGATGAATCTTTCAAAAGCTTATTACACAGTATTAGGCTCCCTCTGTAAATATCAGTCCTCTTATTTCTATACTGCCAACAGGCTAAGGACAGGATAGGTTATGCTCAGTAACAAGAAACTCCAAAACCCTCAGTGGTTTAAAAATAAGAAAAGCTTAATTCTATATCACACAAAGTCCCCTAAAAGTTTGAGTGACTCTCTATGTTAGCTGTTGTCTATATGATCATTTAGTATTGCCCTTCCATTCAACATGTGTTTTCAAGATTGCTGAGGTAGAAACAAAAAGAGAAATCCAACAACAATGGCACACTTGTCACCTTCACTTTCATTCCACTAGCCAAAACTAGACATATGCCCATGCCTAACCTACAGGGATAAGACATTTACAATATTTTCAAGTCCCACAAAGGCAGAATATCTACATATATAGTAAGCAGCTTCATTGCTATCACATTATTTTGTTTTATTTGTACTTACTTGCTCTATCATTGACTCAAGGTCACAATAGTCAGCTCCAGATAATATTTAACTGTTTTGTTTTTGTTTTTTTTTACCATACAGAGGGAATGTAGTCAACTGTTTTGTTAATTAAAAGAGAAATAACTTGCTATGCATTTTTGCTGTTTTCATGAGTAAAAATTCACCTTAGTATGTGTGTAAATATGTGTGTGCAAGCATGCAGTCCTCTCAGTGCATAAAGAAAAATGTCATAATGATGGATGCACTTCTAGAGTCCGCACTTCTAGCTTCATAGTATTAATAGCTGTCCTTTTAAAGAGTGAGAGAGAACATTCAAAGTCACATACAGAGATTTTCTTGCCAAGTATCCATTGAAACTAGTTGAGATATAGTGGATGAATTTCTTATACACTGGGCCAGCTCTTTCCTCTTCTGCCTTGCTAGGTCAGAAACAGCTCCACCTGTGGCATAAAACTAAATGGAGAAGAAAGTTGGCATCATAGGTAACAGTCACATAAAACAGAAAACATGATCTTTTATAGAACATAATTTTTTCAAATACAACTTGGCTTCATATGGCTTCAAATAAGCAAACAGACAGACTGCATGTTAGTAAACTGACATCTTTAGAATAGGGTTTCATGGGATCTTTAATATCTTTATAACCCATAATATTGTATCAGACTAAGCATCAGGGAAAGGATATCATGTAAGCAACTGATACATCCTCAACCAGTACTATTCTCTCTTATTCTCAAAGAGGTATGTTTTTCTTAGCTTAAAAAAACCCAAGCCCTGACTTGTAGCACAGTAGATAAGGCACTGGCCTGCAAACCCAAAGGTCACTGGTTCGATTCCCCAGCCAGGGCACATAACCAGGTTGCAAGCCAGGTCTCCAGCCATGTCTGTAGCTGGAGGCAGGTGAAAGGCAACCATATACTCATGTCTCTCTCCCTCTCTGCCTCTCACTCTCCCTGGAAATAATAAATAAAATCTTTAAAAAAAATCCAAGCCATCTTTCATCCTTCATTTGTCTTAACATTTGAATGATGATGCATGACTTGGGTATAATAAACACAAACATAAACATACATTTAGATGTATGAGGTGATTTCAGTTTGTCTGCATTTTATCCAGATAAAACATTGAATTTTATTTAGATTCTTTCTCTAAATAATATAAATGTCTTTTAGAAATCCCATGCAAATCTTTTTTTTTATTTCTCAAGTAAGAGTTATAATAACACTGTGCAACATGTGTTCTATATATACATTTTTTAGTTAAACATATGTGTATTGTATTAAGTAAATAATTATATCAAATAATTAACTTATATAAAACACATAATGTTATAAAGGAAATCAGTATGCATGAATTACTAGTTTCTAAATAATATGTAGTCATTAGGAGCAATGTGAAAACTTAACAAATTAAGCCTTACTAATAGTTATTAATGGCTATGCATTGTAAGTTACTGATGCTAATTTTAAAATGTTGTGGCTTTGGAACAGATATTTTTCTGAGAAAGAATATTTCAACACTCTGGTGTAAAGCTTCTGTGGGGTTACTTGACAGATGTCCTGTGAGTTTCTTCAAAGCAGGGGATAAAAGTATAGTGCTCCAAACGGGAAAGTGTGAGCAGAACAGCTTTTAGGCATGTGGGTGGGGAAGCTGGCACTTTCTCATTTTAATTAAATGGAATTTTAAATTGTGAATTTACACAGAGCTGAAAAAAGGCATCCATGTGGAAGTTTGTTTTCATTCTTAAAGTGAATCCTGTTCTGCCCTTGATATACTCATGTAGTGCTCAGAGCTGCTAATGTAGACTCCTATAATGTGAGTTGTTGGAACACATATGTTTATGTAGAAAGTTCATTCCCAAAAACTGAGGTATGCAATAACTAGAATCAATTTGCTTTAGAATGACAAGATTAGCATTCTAAAATCCATGAGTTTCTCATGATGTAAGGGGCATGAACTAGAAATGGCCTTAGATGATGATTTTGGTTTTAGACAAGATGGAGTGAGCATATTTCACCAGGCCTATTCCACTAATTACAACTAAAATTCCATGTGGATACCAAATATAAACTATCAGAAGACTAAAAGGTGGAGAGAATAACGTGGACTGGCTAGAGATGACCATTGGAGAGTGCCCTGGGGAGGATATACATATACATCCTATCCTATATATGACCTGGCCTGGGTACTGAAATAGCCCATGTTCCAGAAATTCAGACCAAAAAAGAATGGAGAGGGGTGGGGCTAAGAAAAGCCCAGTCTCAACACAAGGTTAACCTGAAGGACAGAAACCTTTTGACTATTCAGCTACTCTGGAAAAATGTTTGGCAGTTTCTTCTGAAAAAACAATATATTTATCACTATTATTCAGCATTCCTATTCCTGGATATTTCCTCTAAGGAAATGAAAACTTCTATTCACACACCAGAAAACCTCAACACTATGAATATGAATGTTCATAACAGCTTTATTTGTAATCAGTAAAAACTACAAACAATCTGCCCTGACTAGACTAGGTCAGTGGGTTGTGCATCATCCTCCAGACTGAAAAGTAACTGGTTCAATTATGGTCAGGGGACATGCCTGGGTTGTGGTCCAGGTCCCCAGCTGGGGGTATGTGAGAAGCAATCGATCAATGATTTTCTCACACATCAATGTTTCTCTCCCTCTCTTTCCCCCTCCCTTCTAAAATTAGTAACTAATCTTTAAAAAAAACAAAAAACAATATAGGCCCTGGCTGGTGGCACAGTGGATAAGGTGCCAGCCTGTGAACCCAAAGGTCACTGGTTTGATTTCCCAGTCAGGACACATAACCAGGTTGCAAGCCAGGTCTTTAGCCAGGTCCATAGCTGGAGGCAGGTGAAAGGCAACCATACATTGATGTCTCTCTCTCTCTCTGCCTCGTTCCCTTCCCCTCTCTCTGGAAATAATAAATAAAACAACAAAACAAAACAAAAACTAACAATCTATAGTTAAATATATGAATGATTCTATGATGTTATTTTTATGTGATATTACATTTGGTCTTTATTTTTTATGCATCATCAGTTAGAACTATTAACATATCTGAAATCTCATAGGAGGTGATTTTATTGTACTGGCATATTCACAAGAAGCATTATGGGAAAGTCAGTGCTTAAGTCCATGAAATCAAAATTTTAAAAAGGGTAACATTAAAAATAAGATATTAGAATTTAACTGAACCTGTAATTCACCTTTTATATTTTAGACATCAATATCACTGTCCAGGACTCTCCTTTGAGATGGTGATATAAAATTAGTGGTGCTATAAATTTTTCTTTTCCCATAGTCCTTTGTAAGGGAGTTAAAAGAACATGCCAACCTAAAAGAGTTGTTGACAATAGTAGCTTATTTATCCAATGCTCCAATAATAGCCAATTTATCAAAGTTCTGGTATACACATTACTAAAAGAGACTCAGCTACAAGGAACATTGTCAAAAGGAATTCTCTCCTTTACAAACTAGTGTTTACATGCTTTCTAAAAGTATCTGCTTGCTATTCTGTATACAAATAAATCTTATCTTTTCTGTATCTTAATGCTGCTCTTTTTTTTTAATGCTTTTATTCATTATTTTCAGAGAGAAGGGCAGGGAGGGAAGAAGAAAGGGAGAGAAGCATCAATGTATGGTTGCCTTTCACCTGCCTCCAGCCACAGACCTGGTTGGAGACCTGCCTTGCAACCTGGTTAATGTGCCCTGGCTGGGAATCGAACCAATGACCTTTGGGTTCATAGGCTGGTGCCTTACCCACTATGTCACCAGCCAGGGCTTCAATGCTGCTCTTTTGAACTGACAGCAGGTAATTACTATATCCAGGGGTCAAGGCTAGGTCCTGCCAGACATAAGAAGAAATAATCGCCCCTATTGGGTCCCTCAAGGACTTTGCATTTCAAATGGCTAGATTAGCACTTTAAAAAGTTAGTGGTACTGGCCCTGGCTGGTAGCACAGTGGTTAAGGTGCCGGCCTACAAACCCAAAGGTCACAGGTTCGATTCCCCAGCCAGGGCACATAACCAGGTTGCAAACCAGGTCTCCAGTCAGGTCTGTGCCTGGAGGCAGGTGAAACACAACCATACATTGATGTCTTTCTCCCTCTCTGCCTCTCTCCCTTCTCCTCTCTCTAAAAATAATGAAAAAAAAAAAAAAAAAAAGCTAAAAAGTTAGTGGTACTAAGCAAATCTTTAAATCTATATTATTTACCTTAAAGGAATTGAGTACAGTGTAACTGTTTTATATTTATCTTTAATTGTACTATAAAATCAGGGTGATACTGTAAATAATAGGATTCTATCAATGAAGAATGGCATGAGTTTACAGTGTTGAATAATAAAAACAATGCAAAGACAGCTTCTGAAGGTTAAGAACTTAAGAAGATCACCACTCCTATGAATGTATAATATCTGGTTAGTTTGCTAAAACAGACTTATCTCCTATGAGTATACTTTGCTATATATCATGGTATATATTTCTACTTTAAAATATAGATCTAATATAATCTAAGATTAAAATCTTTATCAGCTTTTCAGTGAAAGTCAAATAAATAACAACTAGGGGAGAAATGTCAGAGTTTTTTTAAAAATAAAGGCTTAGACCACAAATTTTTCTATCTTTCCTCAAAATCTTAGTTTGGAACTAAAACTAAATATACTGTTGTTACATTTTTAAAAATTTCTTAGTATGCACAGGGAATTATCATGTTTCAACTTTTGATTCCCTTTAGGACTCTTTAAAAATGCCACCGTATCAGATCTTCTCCAAGAGTCCTCAGAAAAAATTGATACATTGACTTTAGTATGATGAAAACCATATTCTATAAAACCATAGGATAATAAATTTGTATTTTTTAGCCACTAAGTTTGTGGTAATTTGTTACAGTAGCAATATAAAACTAATACAAGGCTAGTGGACCCAGACCAAAGGACCAAGTGACAAGTTCTTCAAGTTTTGTGGGATGTGTTTTTCCATCTGGCGTTCATTTACCGTACTGTGACAGGGCGGGGCAGGAATCCCCAAATTCCCCACAGCCCATAGTTTCGGGGATGGGGGAAGGATCTAACACAGCTTTTAAGATACTTTGCATATCTGTGGCAGACAGGTAGCTAGGGTCAGTAAAAGGGCAGATGATACTGTTTAAGATACTTTGTATATTGATGACAAGGAGCTAGGGAAGCATTTCCTGAAGGAGAGAGCCAGAAGGAAAGGGAAGAGTGAGAAGGAAAGGAACAGCCAGAGGGAGAGGGTCATGTTGCTTGAAAGGATGAAGAAGGGCCCTGCAGTCCACCATGAAGGCTGATGTGAAAGAAGGGCTCCACCATCTGCCATGAGAAGAAGCGCAATGCAAGGAACATGTTGGAGGAGCATGATGGAGAAGCAGTTTGTAGCAGCCACGTGAGAGGAAGCAGCTATGCAGTTTGTAGCTGGGATTCAGCAATACGGCCTGGGCTAGTAAGAAAGCAGGTGTGCTGCTGCTTTGATCGTGCCCGCTCCAGCTGACCCTGAAGCCCCCAAGGGTCTCCACCTTGCAGACCCAGATTCTACCTTGGAACTTGGACCATGTGAGGAGGACACTCTCTTAGGACTTATGCCTAAGAGAACGAGCCCCTCTTTGCTTGGTAACATTACAAAGGTTTCTAAAGTAGTTGCTAGCTACTGTTCACTGAGTCTGTGTGACATGGTATCATCAATGTAATGGACTGGTATTGCATCCTGTGGACAACAAGCAATTGATAACCCTGCAAATTAGACTATGACATGACTTGAGAGCTTATAGAGCTCTTAGGTTGGCCTGGGAAGGGATGGTCTTACAAGGAGAAAAAAAAAAGAAAAAATGTGCCTGATTTTCTCTTCTAGCCGACATAGAAAATAAAGTATCCA
Organism: Noctilio leporinus; assembly: GCA_004026585.1. NCBI lineage: Eukaryota > Metazoa > Chordata > Mammalia > Chiroptera > Noctilionidae > Noctilio > Noctilio leporinus. Next base: position 108,116 of record PVIW01001121.1, read on the forward strand.
TTAATTCAATGACTGTATACCAGGCATCAGAGGTATATGTTGACTCATTCAGAAAATGAAACTACATCTTGAAGAGTAGCTGACTTTGTTGTCACCAACTGATTAAATTTACTCACTTGTCAAAATAAATAATAAATACTCATAATGGGTGAAAGGCATAAGAGCAATGTTGCATGTAAATTTTTAAGAGTCACCTAATTAGGGGAAATTCTTAATCATCAGGTGGTAAGATGATCATCATGGTCCTTTCTTCTGCAACTGGTCATAGAAGTTGTAATTATTATTTATGACTATCTTTTTGTGCACCCATTCCATATTCCCTTTGCTTAGTAAAGGGAATGTGATTTTATGCTTAGCAGACTGTCACTTATTGGTCAATGATTTAGGTGATATATCCTAAAGGACATCATAAAAAATACTATTCCATATTTGCAAGGAATTGACTCCCAAATGGTGCCATAACTGAATTTTCAAAATCCCACTTCACAATTCTTTCAGTTTAGCTGCTTCAGATTAATAGGTAACATGGTAATACCAGTTAATCTTGTGAGTATTGCTACACTTCTTTTTTTTTTTAAGTGGAATTCCTTAATTAGACCATGAATTTCTTGATCAGAAGCAATCCTCATAGAATATCGTGACTGTGCCATTCTGTGAGTCAAAGAATGATGGTTTTGCAAGAAAAAAAAAATGTAGGTAAGGAGGGCAAATATTTTTCAGTGTCTACCCCAATGAGAATAATGTACTGCCCTCCAGCGATTGAAGTAGTCTGATGTAATCAACTTGTCACCAACTTGTCCCCATCAGACAGGGTCCCTCCTGTGGGAAGTTTGGGCATTTCACAATGGCTGTAGCTAAAAATGGCCTGTAAGTGAAATTCTGTGTTGCAGAGTGACTTCTAGGAGAAACTGGTACCTTTCACCAGAGCTGACCACACTTGACTCTTGGACTGGAGAAAGTAAAAGATATCAGGTGAGAACTGAAGGAGCTGTGGCTCTAGAAGCTGTCCCACACCAAGTAGATGAACTAACAGATAGATCAGTGACTGCATGCATGAGCTGACACAGGCCTGGCATTTGTCATCAACTTTCAAAACTTTGAAAAATGTAGATTTTGCTTTACTTCTAAACATTGTAAAAACATATCTTTTGTTGTTTTCACTAACCAGGAAAATAACTCTGGAAATAGATTTCTCTGTTAAGTTGACAAATAACAGAATTTTACTATTTTTTTACATACTTAATGTGCTGCTTTTCTTCATTTGATGCTTTTGTGGAGAAAATTGTGTCACCTGGATATAGGGATGATGGGTTTAGTCCATTAAATGGATGGTAGTTTTCCTGGTTGATAACAGAAAAAAGGGACCAATTTAAGATTATTTTATATTCACAAAAAGAGCAAAGAGGGCCATTACTAATCCAGTGAGTTAGAGAGTTACTATTGGCCTTTGAGTGACAATTAGGTTGTCTTAAGGCAAATATTATTAGCAGGGTGCCACTTTCAGAAGAAACACAAGGCTGATATCTCCCAAAAGTCCTTGAATTTTATTAGCTGCCTTTTTTGAAGTTTGCTCATGAATAAATTAGAGGCTATATTTTAGGCATCACTCAGCGTCTAAGAAGGGAATTCTTGTACAAGTTCTTATTGAGGGAGTGTTCTCAGGAGAAGGGAAGTGAAAGAAGCTGGATAGGGCAGGAGAAGCATAAAAGGCAAGGATATAATCTCTGCAAACTCCATCTTTGCCTAAACTCACAAGGAGTTCTGGAATGCACAAATTAGGTCCCAATTTGAGGTTAAAAGGCCAACCTTTGTGCCCCAGTGAACTATTAACGGCAGGTTTTAGGCACTGGGAGATAGCTCTGGTTTGGCCAAGGACAGTTCTCTTGAGAAAGAGACATCTGCACAATCTTAGCAGTCAAAAACACCCTACTAGTTTATGCTTGAACCTGCCAAATTGCTAAGGGAAATTAGGGTAGAACATCATCACGGCATTTGTGTTTTACATGTTTCATAATGTGTAAAAGAACACCAACTTTCAGTTCTGGTTCCCCATGTAAGGAATTTGGAAATGAACACTCTGTCCTAATGACAAGTAAAAACTTTAACACACTGGAAAAAAAAAAAATCAACAAGTCCTCTTGGATCATAAAAAGGGGAAAAACACAGGCAAAACTGCTTTCCCCAAGACTGGAGAAACAGACACATGAACACAGAGAGCTGTGGCTTGCTGAAGCAGAGACTCGGGAACAGAAACTACCGTAGGAACCAGGACAAGGATAAGGAACTATGAACTGTAATCAATGAATTGCTGGAGGTTCATTGTGGACGATTCTAAGTTAAAAACTCCAGGAGGACTCAATCATATGGGAGCCCATACGAATTGTGAGGTTTACCTCCAGGAATTTGACCAGGTTTCCACAGTAAAAGTTTGGAAAAAATCCCCTCATGCTTCCTTTAGGGGGGACAGAAAAGAACTATTTTAAAAAAAATATGTTATTCATTCTTTTCAGAGAGAAGTGCAGGGAGGGAGGAAGAAAGAGAGTGAAACATCAATGTACGGTTGCCTTTCACCTGCCTCCAGCTAAGAACCTGGCTAGAGACCTGGCTTGCAACCTGGTTATGTGCCTTGACTGGGGAATCGAATCATCAACCTTGGGATTCACAGGCTGGTGCCCATCCACTGAGCCACACCAGCCAGGGTAGAAAAATAACTATTTTGAAATACACCTGAGTACTCTGTTATTTTTAACAAGACCTGCCCTCAGGGGAAACTATTTACCAAAGTCTAAACTCCTGGAGTATTGTTACAATCAAATTGACCTGGGACCAGAGAAACTCACAACTATATAGCCTCTTTAGGTATCTTGTCCTTATCTAAATAAAATGAAGAGAGAGAGAGAGAGAGAGAGAGAGAGAGAGAGAGAGAGAGAGAGAGAGAGAGAGAGAGAGAGACTTGTGAAATTTGCAATCCTGAAACAGCCTCACTAACTGCTGAGAACTAATCATAGGACTGTAGAACATATTTCTTCTCTTACATATCACTTACACATTATTAAAGGCCTATTTAGAGCAATTTCTTTTACTTGGTACAATGTGCCTAGTTATCTAGAAAATCATACAAAGCATACCAAATGGCAAAAAACACAATTTGAGGAAACAGGACAAGCATCACAATAGGGCATGGAGGGGAGGTAGGAATTATCAGACTGGGAATTTAAAACAATTATGATTAATATGTTAAAGGGCTCTTACGGATGTACTAGAACATAAGAACAGATGGACAGTGTAATCAAAGTACTGAAAATCCTAAGGAAAAAACAAAACAAAACAATAAACACAAAATACTGGAACAGTAATGAAGAATCCTTTGACTAGCTTATAAGTAAATTGAATGTGAATGAAGAGAGAGTCTCTAAGCTAGAGAACATAGCAATAGAAAATTAAAAAACTGATATCAAAGAAACCGAAGACAGAAAAAACTAAAATATATCTAAGGATTGCAGGACAACTACAAAAGGTATAACATATAAATAATGGGGCTAACAGAAGGAGAAGAAAAGAACAGAAGTATTTGAAATAACAATAACTCTAAATTTCCCCAAATTAATGTCAAACACTAAAAGCACAGATCCAGGTAGTTCAGAGAACACCAAGCAGAATAAATGCTAAAACCAGATAAATAATTAATAAGTAAATAAATAAATGCAAGAAAACAAAAACCTATAATTAAGCAGATTCTTTTCAAACTACAAAAATTCAAGGATTAAAAAACAAACAAACAAACAAACAAAAAAAAAAACCCTGAAAGTAGCTAAGGGTAAAAACAGAGGAAATTGCCTATAGAGGAGCAAAGACAATGACATGTGAGACTTTCTCAGATGCAGTGCAAGCAAGATGAGAATGGAGTGAAATAGTTAATATGTTGAGAAAAAACCTACCAACCTAGAATTTTGTACACTATGAAATTATCCCTCAAAATAGGAGAAATTAAATTTTCTCAGACAAACAAAAATTGGGAATTTATTACCAGTACACCTGCCTTGTAAGAATGTTAAAGAATTCTTTAGAAAGAACTTACTCTATAGATTCAATGCAATTCCTCTCAAAATCACAGCAAGCAATTTGTACATATTAACAAACTGATTCTAAAGTTGATACAGAGAAGCAAAAAAATCAGGCATAGCCAACGCTATATTGAAGGAAAACTAAGATGGAAGACTGACAGTACTTGACTTCAAGACTTACTGTAAATCTACAGTAATCAAGACAATGTGGTATTGGTTAAAGGATAGAAAAATAGATCAGTGGAACAGAATAACCTGTAAATCAACCCACATAAATATAGTTAACTGATCTTTGACAAAGGAGAAAAGGGAAAACATTGGAGAAAATAGTATTTAAAACAAATGGTGCTGGAACAGCTGGATATCCATATGTTAAAAAAAAAAAAAAAGAATCTAGATATACACCTTATCCCCTTCACAAAAATTAACTCAAATGGATCGTAGGCCTATTTATAAAAGACTAAATTATCAAACTCCTAGAAGATAATATAGGAGAAAACATAGGTGACTTTGTATATAACAATAATACTTCAGATCATAAAGGCATTATTCATGAAAAAATAATTGTTATTTAAAATACAAACTTTTACTCTGTGAAAGACCATGTAAAAAACTGAGCAGACATGACACATCTGATAAAAGATTGATATCCAAAATATATATTTTAAAATTCTTAAAATTCAATAAGAAAAAACAAACACCTGCAATTAAAAAATAGGTCAAATACCATTAAAAAAATCTCTCCCCAAAACATTTTTTTCACTGCTTTTATAGAGAGAGAAAGGGAGAGAGAGAAACATTCATGCATGAAGGAAGCATGAATTGGTTGCCAACCTTATGTGCACAGGCAGGGTATCATAGTCATCCAGACCAAAGATCATATGCACCCAGACTGGAGATTGTATATGCTGAATTGAGGATTGAACCCACAGCCTATGTATGTGCTCTGACCAGGACTTGAACCTGCAACCTTTTGATTATGGTTCAATTCTCCATCCAACTGAACCACACCAATCAGGGCTAGGCTTAACACCTGAATAGATACCCCTCCAAAAAAGAGATACACAAAGCAACTAAGTATATGAAAATATGCTGCACGTCATATTCCATCAGGGAAATGCAAATTAAACAATGAGATACTACTATACAACTATTGAAATGGCTAAAATTTAGAACACTGATAATACCAAATGCTGGATAGGATGTGGGGCAACAGGAACTGTCATTCGCTGCTGGTAGTTTCTTATAAAAGTAATCATACTAAAACTAAACATGTGACCTTGCAATCCTACTCCTTAGTATTTACTCAAAGGAGTCAAAAACTTATGTCTAAACAAAAACGTGCATGTGGATATTTAAGTTTAAGTTAACTGCCAAAACTTGGTAATAACTGATATGTCTTTCAGTATGTGAGTGGATAAACTAAGATACCTGCAAGTAATGGAATGTTATTGAGCACTATAAAGAAATGAATTGTCAAGCCATGAAAAGACATGGAGGAATCTTAAATGCATATTGCTAGGTGAAAAAGCCAATTTGAAAAGGCTGTATACTTTATGATTTCAATTATATGACATCTGGAAAAGCCAAAACTATGGAGACAGTAAAAAGATGAGTAGCTTTTAGGAACTGGAGTGGGGATGAATGATCAGCGCACAAATATTTTTAGATGAGTGAAAATACTCTATATCCTGGCTGGTGTGGCTCAGTGAATTGGCACTGGCCTGCAAACCCAAAGGTCATTGGTTCAATTCCCCAGTCAAGACACATAACCAGGTTACAAGCCAGGTCTCCAGCTAGGTCTGTAGCTGGAGGCAGGTGAAAGGTAACCTAACCATACATTGATGTCTCTCTCCCTTTCTTCCTCCCTCCCTGCCCTTCTCTCTAAAAATAATGAATAAAATCTTTTAAAAATTAATTAATAAAAAATACTCTACTATATGATACCATAATGGATATGTCATTATACATTTATCCACACCTACAGAATGTAAACAATAAGAGTGAACAGTAATGCAAACTATATTTTGGGTCATTATGAATTGTCCATGTTTATTAACTATAATAAATATGTCACTCCAGTAGGAAATGTTGATAATGAAAGAGGGTATGCATTTGTGGGGCAAGGAGTATATAGGACATCTCAGTACCTTCCTACTCAATTTTGCTGTGAACCTAAAACTTCTCTAAAAAAATAATCTTAATTAGGGGGAGGAACCTTGTAGATATTTCTAACTTCTTATATCCTCTGCTATGATTGTTTACCTCAACACACACGTCTCTCTTACTGCCATTTGTTAATTTGTATTATCACAATGCACACCTTGTCCCATATCCCCATCCCATTCACTTCTCACATTTTTCCGAAACATTTTCTATATTGTTAACAAACTGACATTGGACCCTACCCACTATACAGAGAGCCTTGGGGAATGTGGACAGTTTTCTATTCTGATTGCTTTTTCCTGTGAAGAGAAGTCACTTTGGTGAATACCTTTTCCATTCTACTTTGTTCTAACTGAAGATTGCATTAATGCAGAGTAGGTTAGGAAGGATCTGAAAAGTCACTTGGTATGGATAGTATTCTTAGTCTACACTTAGATTTTCCCTACATTCTTCAGGAGAGATATCTATATTATTTTTGCATCCTTTAACTTCAGTTGGGCTTTTTAAATTTGTAAAATTGACAGAGAATCACTCACATATGAAGGGGCCCAAACAAGTACTGTGGACTGGTGACATAATTTGGCAAACTCTGATTAGGAGCAGAACTCAGAAAGTGAGCAGCTTATTCCTTTCCCCAAATCGAGAGTGCTTGTTGATTGGATGCTGTTGTGTTGACCATTTGACACTATGAAATATCATAGGCATACATTAAATCTTCATCTGTACCTGGATATTTCGCTCCTGGTTTCCTCCTCCTCTCCTTCTTCTTCTTCTTCCTCTTCCTCTTCCTCTTCCTCTTCTTCTTCTTCTTCTTTAAAGATTTTATTCATCATTTTTAGAGAGAAGGGCAGAGAGGAAGAAAGAAAGGGGGAGAAGCATCAACGTATGGTTGTCTTTCACCTACCTCAAACTCCAGACCTGGCTGGAGACCTGGCTTGCAACCTGGCTCAGTGGTTATGTGCCCTGGCTGGGAATCCAATCAGCGACCTTTGAGTTTGCAGGCCGGCACTTTATCCACTGAGCCACCAGCCAGGGCATGGTTTCTTCTTAAGAATAACAAGACCCTCATGATTTCCTGATTCAGTTGTGGCGTCCATTTTGAAAACAGTATTTTTTTGTATTGTTTTATTTTCCATCTAAAAGTTAAAAATATACTCCTGAACTCATAATCCCCAATGGTGTAATGTGAGTTGGGTTTCTAAGCATCAAAATAATTTTGTTTCATCGTTTATAAAGTCACCCTGGAAAAATCTATTCTCTTGCTTTGTAAATACTGGCCAGTTATAATAGTTTACTGTGAGAGATAAGCAAAGAAAAAATCTTAGTAAAAGAAATAGTAAAGAATGTGATTTTCCAGTATTTACAGTGACTATTCCGTGCCTACTTCCTTGACTAGTTTAATAGGATGAAGGTTCTCATGGGGAAAAGCATGCTAACATTAAAGCCACCCCCCTATTTTAAAACAAAGAAAGGTGATGCTTTTTTAATGGATTGTTCTGAAATCTTTAATTTTGAACATTTTAATGATACTGTGTATCGTATTTTAGAGAATACTGATGTTATATTTAAGGGAAAAGAATACATTCTTTGAAACTAATGCTCTAATATATCATTGACTTCTATCTTTAAAAGTCAACTTTATTTGTAATACATAGAAATAAATGCATTGCTTGCACTTGAAAAGATGAAACTGTGGTAGAAGAAAAGATTTTGAATTGACACTTTGCATTTAGGAAAACCACTACTGTCACATCAACAATTTTTAACCATTTGCAATAAAGAAGAGGAAACATGATTTAGTTATATCTAGATTTGTATCATCGTTTCTATCTTTTTGCTTTTTCTTAGATTCATTTCCTTGGCATTAGTTGTTGCTTCTATATGGTTAATAAGTGAACATATTGTCATTTCTCTTCCAAGTACCATTCCAGCTTTTCACCTTCACACTGGACATTTCCAATTATCGTTCCCACCACTGCCTCGAATTTAGAATTTATTATCTTTCTCCATCAAACCAGTATAAACTGTTCTCATAATTTCTACTAATAATTATTACTCACCAGTTATTTAAAACTGAAAATATGGAACATATTTACCTCTACATATGATTAACCTCAAATCCTGTTAATGTTTCCCATACTCAGTTTGCAGATTAATTTCTTACTTACCAATTTAAGGTCTTTTGCTCTCATGATTTCTCACCTCATGTATAAAACTTGTACTATATTCTCCTTTCTAAAATCTCTTAAATCTGCACATTACTATGATATGAAAATTATCAGTTTCTCATCCAATTCCTTGTTCAGGGAGTTTTAAGGAACCCCATGATTTAAACTATGAGAAGAAGCCAAATACCTTAAATTAGTGGGAATAGCCTAAGTGTCCTTACTCAGTTTTCCCATATTTTCTCTCATTTCTCCCTAGTAAAAGCCTTTCTTTTTAGGAAGGCTAACTTTCCCTTGTCTCTTAAACACTGTTTGCTTAACCTCTATGTAGTTTCCACCATTTCTGTTTCCTTCTGGCCCATTTCTACTCTGGTTTCCAACTTATAATAAAAGCATGTAAACCACTTTTATGTGGTTTTAAATAAATCATCATGTTAACCTACTCTTTATAAAATTTATTCTAGTAATAGCATCAATAATAGCTAGTTTTAGTATATCATTTCATTAGATTCTAGAAAAGTATACTTTAGATATAGGAGATATTTATTCATTTTATATATTATAACAAATGAAAATCAGTGAAGTTCCGTGAATATCCCAAAGTCACACAGCCAAGAATAGTTTTTTTACTTAATGGTTCTTTTTCTTTTTATTGAATTTATTAGGATGACATTGGTTAATAAAATTACATGGATTTCAGGTGTACAATTCTATAATATATCATCTATAGATTATATTGTGTATTTATCATCCCAAGTTGTCTCCATTTTTCACATTTATTTCCTCTTTCCCTTGTCTACCTCCTCCCACCACCCTTCTCACTGGTGACCACCATACTATTATCTTTCTTTTTAGTTGTATTCCCACTATCAAATGCATCAGTTCCAGGTCTCATCATTTATACCTGTTGCTACCAAGGAATATCCCTCAGTTCACAACCTCCTGGCTGGTGTGGTACAGGGGAACTGTGTTTTTGCACATAATAACTGAATGAAGAATTAATACAATATTAGTTAAGAACTAGTGCCATGGAGCCAACTATTCCTGGGTTTGTAATGAACTCTATCACCTTCCTTGCCATATAAACTTGGACAAATTACTTAGTGTTGCTATGCTTTAGTTTCCTTGTCTCTAAACCTGATAATTGTTGTGAATACTTTATAACACTGGATTATGAGTGTTCAATCAGATAATGCATGAAAACACTTATAAACATAATACCTGCCATCTAACAGATGCTATTTTATCACTGTTACAACAGGCTATGTGTGAGTGGTTCAGAGTGAAATTTATTCTCAAGGAGACCTCTATGATACAGAAGCACAGAGATGATGTATAATTGAAAAAATATATAATGATGAAATTGTGTCCACTCTAATCAACCAAAGTGTTGATATTTGATAAAGGTGCTTTTTTTTGTTAACCTTAAATTCTATCTGTATTAAATACATTATGTTAACTGAGTTAACTGTATTCTTATCATGTATGTCCAACCAGGCCATGTGTGATGGTTAATTGTACATGTCCACTTAAGTAGGACATAAGATGCTAAGATATTTGGACAAATATTACTCTGGATATGTCTGGGAGGATCTTCTGGGTGAGATTATCATTTGAATCAGTAAACTAAATAAAGCAAATTGCCCATCCTAATCAATTGAAGGCCCTAATAAAGCAAAACCATTGAGTAATAAATGGGAAACTAAGTAAAGCAGATTACCCATCTGAAACTTTGCCCACTTGACCATATGAGTTGAGATTTCGGTCTTCTCCTGTCTTCAAACTGGAATTTAACACCATCAGCTTTCAGTTCTGTTTAGTCTTCAACTTGCCAGCTGCAGCTCCTGGGACTTTTCAGACTCTGTAATTGTGAGCCAGTTCATTCCCATTCATATTCTTTTTTTTTCTCTCTCTCCACCCCGTCCTGTCCTCCTGTTTTATGTTAGGTATAGTCCTAGGTATAACTAGAAAGGAATCTATAGGAAAGTATCTGATCCTGTGATATACCTGTCACTTAAGAGGTACTCAATACTTTTTGTTGAATGAATGACAAAAAGTGCCTTTTATAAGCAGAGATTTACAAAAAAAAAAAAAAAAAAACAAGAAAAAACCCCCACCTGAACACCAAGAATAGAGTGACCTTCTGAAACATCAGAACCAAAGTCAAACATTGTATGGGGAAAAAAAAAAACAAGGCCAAGAATCTGGCTCAACTCAGAGGCCAGAAAGGCTCCCTTTTGAGGTTTAGAGCCTCCTTTCCTATGAAGCTAAGGAGAAAGGAAATAAGAAAAGAAAGGGGACACATTCAAACTCTAAAAGGAGTCATTCTCCGCTTTGAGTGATTATTTTTCTAAAAACAGCTCCTCTCACAGCTCTAACATGCAATTTATTAGAAAGGATGCACGTATCAAAATTAAATTATTTCTTGAATATTTTGTAATTTTATTTGGTATTAGCTTCATTTCATAAATTCTATATGTTCAAAAATGTAACTTTTATAATTCAGTGAAACATGGCTTAAAGATAACTAGCTTCCCAAAGTAAAAGATAATTAATAAAAGTATTTAGCTTGAAATTTTAAGTTTAGAATATTATGTTTATAAATCTACATTTCTGAAAGCATTCATGTAAGCCTTTTATCCGCTAATCTCCCAGGGAGGTAAGCTAAGTTTCCTAATGTTAAAATAATGTTAAATGCATTTCTTTTGACATATGTAAGGAAACGTATGGCTATTTTAACAGCACTTTGGAGTTGTCTGTGGATACTCCCATTGACCAACTCCTGCAGTGACACAAAGTCCACATAAAGTAGTTCAGGCAATTTGCCTGCCAGATGCTCCATGAGCTTAAGTGATTTTGACTTGCCTGAGGAGGTAGAGGAAAGACAGAAACAGAGTGGTCAAAATTCTACGTCAAAACCACCAAGAACATTCCATTCATTAGACGCCAAATTGGAGGACTTATATTTTAGTACTCATAAATTGCCTTACAGTGTAAGGTCAATTTTTTTTTTTTGGTACAGTTGTTCAGGACACGGCGTTTGTTTTAGTTTATGATACTTCTTTTATCTCTTTTTAAAATAAACAGCTCTGTCTTCACATAACAAAGAACATAATTTTAAGAGGTTTGTGTGTTCGTATTGACTTTTCATGTTGTGGCTGAATAAACTTTCCTTGGTTAGCTAAATTCATCTGAACACATCTATTTCTTTTCTTTTCTTTCCTTTTTTTGATTTTATTGTTATTGTATTACATCCATCCCCATTTTATTTCTTTTATTTTTATTTAATTGTTTTCCTTTTGAATTGTTGTTCCTTTACAGTTGTCCCAATTTTTCTCCATTGCTCTCCACTACCCCACCCACCTTCCCTGACTCCCTCACCTGTGTTCCCAGAAACAATCCCTGCTGTCCATATCCAAGGGGCATTTATAGTTGTTCTTTATCTAAACTCTTCCCCTTCTTTACCCCTTATCCCCTTTCCTCTCCCCTCTGGTCACTGTCAGTCATTTCCTTGTTTCCAAGCCTCTGGTTCTTTGCTCATTTGTTTGCTTTGCTCATTAGGTTTCTCTTACAGGTGAGATTATATAGTATTTGTCTTTTGCTGCCTGGCTTATTTCACTAAGGGTAATACTCTCTAGTTCCATTCAGGTTGTCACAACAGGTAGGAGTTCCTTCTTTTTTTCTGCTGTGTACTATTCCATTGTGTAAATGTACCAGTTTTTTGATCTACTCATTTCCTCATGGGCACTTAGGCTATTTTCAGTACTTTGCTATTGTAAATAATGCTGCTATAAACATAGGGGTGGATAGGCTCTTTTGACTTGGTGTTTCAGGATTCTTTGGGAGTCACTGGATCAAAAGGCAGTTCCATTTTTAGTTTTTTGAGGAAATTCCTATACTATTTTCCATAGTGGTTGCATCAGTCTGCATTTCCACCAACAGTGCACTAGAGTTCCCTTTTTTCCATATCCTCTCTAGCACTTCTTTGTTGACTTGTTAATGATGGCCATTCTAACAGGTGTGAGGTGGTATCTCATTGTGGTTTTAATTTGAATCTCTCTTACGGCTAATGACGTTGAGTGTTGTTTCATATGCCTATGGGCCCTTTGTATGTCCTTGGGGAAGTGCTTATTCAGGTCCTTTGCCCATTTTTTTACATTGGATTGTTTGTCTTCCTGGTTTTGAGTCATATGACTTCTTTATATATTTTGGAGATCAAATCCTTGTCTGAGGTGTCATTGACAGATATGTTTTCCCATACTGTTGGGTCTGTTTTCATTTTGAAAAATTTTTCTTTAGCTAAGCAGAAGCTTTTTCATTTGATATACCCACATTTGTTTATTCTTTTCCTTGCCCTAGGGAATATATTGGCAAAAAATATTTCCGTGTGGAGTATTCCTAGGTACTTTATATATTTTTTGTTGCTATAGTAAATGGGATTTTTTTCTATTTCTGATATTTCATTGTTGGTGTATAAAAATGCCTTTGATTTATGATTATTGAATTTGTATCACACTATTTTTCCAAATTCACTCATTAGGCTTAGTAATTTTTTAGTGGAGCCTATAGGGTTTTCTATGTACGCTATCATGGCATCTGCGAATAATGACAGTTTTATTTTCTACTTTCCAGTTAGGATGCCTTTTATATCTTTTTCTTGTCTGATTGCTGTGGCTAGAACTTCCAAAACTATTTTGAAAAGAAGTGGAGAAAGTGAACTCCCTCATCTTGTTCCTGATCTTAGGGGGAAAACTTTTAGCTTGCCCATTGAGTATGATATTGGCTACAGTTTCTCATATATGGGTTTTACCTATTCCCACTTTGTTGAGTGTTTTTAGCATAAATGGGTGCTGTACTTTATCAAATGCTTTCATAGCATCTATTGATATGATCATGTAATTTTTTCCTTTCATTTTGTTGATTTGGTGTATTATGTTTATTGATTTGTGAATATTATACCATCCTTGCATCCCTGGGATGAATCTCACTTGATAATGGTGTATGATCCATTTAATGTATTACTGGATCCAGTTTACCAATATTTTGTTGAGAATTTTAGCATCTATGTTCATTAGTGCTATTGTCCTGTAGTTTCCTTTCTTTGTTGTGTCTTCAAGGTATCTATTTCTTACATATTAAGGTTATCACTGTAATTTATATGGCATATGGTCTTTAGGCTTGCTTTTCTTGCATTCAAAATGCAGAATGTACTTGTGATACCTTTAATTTCAGATTGATGTTACCTATCAATACTTTAGAAAGCAGGGCTGTTCTTAACCTTCCCATCCCCAATGCAGAAAATTTTTATTAGTGATTGGCTATTGTTTAGCTCTCAAAGACTCTTCTGGATTTGTATAAAAACCATGGAAGGGTGGAAGTTCTCCTAGACATTCATGCAGTCATTCCTTCAATGTGATTGTCACATACCTACTTCCAAACAAGAATACACACACACACACACACACACACACACACACACACATACATACAGGGTAAGGTAAAAATAGGTTTACAGTATTGCATCTAAGTATGCAAAACAGAGTTTATAATTATACATAGTATTATGTATTAATTATATTATTTCTATATGAACAATTGTAAACCTACTTTTACTGCACCCAATATATATAAGTACATATATACACATCTATGTATACATTTTGAACAAAAGCATTTTCTAGCCCTCCTTCCTGTTGTTACCACTATGATTAAATGCTGGTCTGTGAGATGTAAGTTGTTCTATGTGTATTATGGAATGTATTCCTAAATATGCAATGAGGAAAGAGAAGTGTTCTTTTGTTTTTTCCTTCCTCATGCTAACCAAAATTCTGTCATCTGAGCTATAACTTTTGCCAGGAAACACTTGCTAAGATTAACAGAATGGCAAGATAGAGGCCACTGTGATTTTTACACAAGATAGGAGAAAACATCTATTTAAGTTAGTGTGATCCACCAAATTCCTGCTGTTTTGACCTCTGTTTTATCTTGATCACACTGGCTGAATATAGGTTGGTTTATCGCTTCCTAGCCCATTGTCAGAGGATAGAAATGTTCTACTCACTGCTCTGTGCAGTCTGTGACAAGTGTTTTAATCTCTGCCATGGTCATAGGTATATGTTTTTCTCCTTGGATTACTTCAATATTTGTCAATGATAGGTAGAAGAGCAGGAACAATTTTTCAAAAGGAAATCCTTAGTTTTGATTCTGTGCTAATATTCTGTCTCTATAGTATCATTTTTAGACTTATCAAAATTTCATTATGCAATTAAACTACAGGCTCCTCCTTCATAATGGTAATCATGGCACCACATTAAGTCTACATGATCAATTCCATCATGGTTAGTTGTATGCTGATTCATAATAAGCATATAGATATTATATATTATAGTGAGAATCCAAGTAAGATATTTAAGGCTCTTTTTTGTTAGATCCTGGAAGAGCAGAGCTCTCTTTCTGCAATAATAAATTAGGTCTAATTTTGGCAAATTCTCCATTTTCACAAAAGCATACCTGATTTGCCAATTACTTGATTCTGCCATATTAGGAAAATAAATAAAAGGGTTTCTTTCTTACATTTCATTTTTTCCTTAGAAACATACTGACATATTAAGGTAATTTCAGTGTGTGAGCGTTAAACTACATCGGAATATCTGATAATAAACAGACGAAAGAGTATTGGGAGCTTTAACACAGTATGTGGAATAAAGTATATAGAACTAAACATCAATTATCCAAATTCATAGATAAAGTCTGATATAACTTTTCTTTTGACCGCCCAAGGTGGTCCATGTAGCTCAAGAGCACAAAATCCTCATAATGACCACAAAGTATATAAGTAAATAAGACCTTTCTCTAAATGTGGAATCACTTTTAACCAGAGTAAGATTTTGTAAATTAGATATTGTGATAAAGAAGAAAAGCTAGTACTTTTAGTATAAACCTTGAATATTGGATTATGCATTTGTATTTAAAATTTTGAAAATCAATTTGTTTTAGTCTATCACTGCTTTTACCAGTAAAATCATCTCTTTTAATTTCAAAAACTGACTGACCATATCAGCTATCTTGATTTCAAGTTTTTTTGTTATTAACAATGATGAAGAAAAGGATAAAGAGAGGGAAATTGCAAAACACACTGGAATTAACACAATATATACATCTCCATGGCCTGGCAAAAACACAATCACAAAGATATTTAGATATATCTCATTGCATATGGCTGCAACTATTAGTTATTATGTTCTTAATCTGGAAGCAGCAGGCTGAGAATTAGGCTTCTGTAGTGTAACAGAGGTAAAGTATTCCACATGAGATGGGAGACTGGAGTCACTCTGGTTGCTTCACTTTTGGAACTAGAATACAGCTTTCCCACTTAAAGAAATAAGCTAAATAGCCCATTTGCCTGCTAGCCAGTACTACAGTTTAACAGAAAGCTATGGACTTGTAGAAGGGAAGTGAGTAGAGACACAATCCCACGTACAGGAAATGATTTGCTGACCAAATTGCTAGTCTTCAAGATCACCTTAACATAGAAGCCAATACAGAAAGTCATTCTAGAAAATAGCAGGAGAGAGAAGGGCAAGTAGAGGTTTAGGAAAAGCAACAACTAGACTAGAGAGAATGACCACAAAACATAGAGAAGAGGAAGGAAAGGGGAGGGAAAGGTCATGCAAGAAATATCTATCATTATGATATATGATACACAGTTAACTTGAAAAACATGAGCTTGAATTGTGCAAGTTCACTCACACACAGATTTTTTTCAAATGATCTATGCAGTTAAAATCCTTATTATTCAGGGGTTACCTCCAAAATCGTAAATTCACATATGCAGAGGGATGACAATAGTTATAAGCAGATTTTAAGTGGATACAGAGATTGCTGACTGCATGGGAGGTGGCTGCCCCTAAACCTCAGTGTTGTTCAAGGGATATATATACATATACATATGTACATATATGTGTATATATATGTATGTATATATGTGTGTGTATGTATGTATATATATTCAGTAAAATTGAACTAAGAAATTATAATTCAAAAACATATGAGAAAATTCTTACAAGTGCATATAAGAAATCCATTTTCAGAACATAAATTTAAAGCAGATGGGTGTAATTTTACAGAACAATCTAAAATATTTTAAAATGTATACATTTAGAATGTTTAATAGAATAAATGAGTAAATTAATACCAAAAATTATTAAACATAATCAGACATAAGCAAAAAGAGTAAGTACATAAGTGAAAAAACAGAAAATCTGAAAAGTAGATATTTGGTTACGTTTTTAAAAGTATAAGTTATACATATTTTTAAAATTTTACTTATTATTTTCAGAGATGTGAAGGGAGAGAGGGAGAGAAACATCAATGTATGGTTGCCTTTCACCTGCCTCTAGCCACGGACCTGGCTGGAGACCTGGCCTGCAACCTGGTTATGTGCCCTGGCTGGGAATCAAACTAGTGACTTTTGGGTTCACAGGCCAGTGTTTTATCCATTGTGCCACCAGCCAAGGTCTAAAGTTATAATTTTTGATTCAGAAAGACAAGAAATTTGGAATACATTAAAATTATACATTTGAAAGAAAAATAAGGGAGAATTGGCGAGCAATTTAATATTATACTATAGATTTAAAATTCAATAAGAAGTAAAAATATATATATAGTAAATAATAAAAACTAAACAATAATTACTAAAAGAAATAATTAAATTTGAAAAAAGTAACAATATTAACTTTGGAAATCACAGGTTTTACTAAGAACAGCTGGTAAGAGATCTAAATAAGAAAAACATTTTGAAGCCCTCATATTTCCTGTGAGAGACTCAGAATATAACTTTAAATTAAAATTTTTCTTTTTTAAAGATTTTATTTATTATTTCCAGAGAAAGAGGAAGGGAGAGAGGCAGAGAGAGCGAGAGAAACATCAATGTTTGGTTGCCTTTCAGCTAAGGACCTGGCTTGAGACCTGGCTTGCAACCTGGTTATATGCCCTGTCTGGGAATCGAACCAGCTACCTTTGGGTTCGCAGGCTGGCCCCTTATCCACTGTGCTACCAGCCAGGGCTTAACTTTAAATTTTTATAGTCATAAAACCATAAGCATTTTAATGGATAAAACTTATACATACATGTAAAAGTAAAATAAAATTAATATATTTGAATTACTAAAATAATCAAAGAGAAAACAAAGGGATCAACAAGAAGTCATTAACAAATAAAAGCATGGAGAAATATGATAGAATTTGTCAGTTATGATAATAAACATAATTGGTTTAAACTTATCTACTAAAACAGAAAGTCTTGCCATTGTCCTACAAAGCAAAATCTAATTACATGCTGATTGCAGTAGATACCGTAAGAACAGAAGCTGAAAATTAAAAACTAGGCAAAAAGAGGTTGAAAATGAAAGACTAGGCAAATTCTATTGGGTAAAAGTAAAATATGCAAAAAAGGAACATCAATGTTAGTTGAAGTTAATAACAAAATACCATCATATAATGCAGAGTATCACCAGTAGTTTTTCATGTTAGAGATCACGCTGCTTTTTGTGGGGGGTTTTTGACAGTGACATTAGGCTAATGTGCAAGTTTGACAAAACCTGCCCTTTCTAAAATCATATTCTAATAAAGGATATTAAATAAAATTAATAGTAAGTACATAATTATTATTTCCTAACCTTGATAATTTTTATAAGCAAAAAGATAAATAAATAAAACATGAATGAAGAGCAAAAGATGGAGATACAGAATTAGAAAAGGTAAGAGTATGGCCTCTCTGAGAAAAGAATGTTTCGCTGAGACATAAATCAGGACAAGGAGCCCACCATGTGAAGATTAGGTAAGAACCCTGCAGGGGAGAGGTTACAAAGTGAAAATACCCTGAAGTCAAAGCAGAGAATAAAGGTGAGAATGCTAGAAGGTGAGGCAAGATGGATAAACAGGTATCAGACAGGGTGGGCCAAGGCAAAACATTTGTAGGTGTACTGACTGTAATGGGAAACCACTGAAGTGTGTTTCGTAGAGATGATGTAAAAGAAATGGATTTTTAGGCCCTGGCTGGTAGCACAGTGGATAAGGCGCCGGCCTGCGAACCCAAAGGTCGAAGGTTCGATTCCCCAGCCAGGGCACATGACCAGGTTGCAAGCCAGGTCTCCAGCCAGGTCTCCAGCCAGGTCTGTGGCTGAAGGCAGGTGAAATGCAACCATACATTGATGTCTCCCTCCCTCTCTGCCTCTCTCCCTTCCCCTCTCTCTAAAAATAATGAAATAAAATCTTAAAAAACAAAGAGATTAAAAAAAAGAAATGGATTTTTAAAAATCTAAATAAGACAAGCTGGGATCTATGCAGGTTAATTTTGCAGAGATGCTGGAAAGAGATAATGGTAAGTGGATTTAAGATCAACTATAATGGCTGAAGAGGGAATCAAATGCCTAAAATGACAAATAACCCTAAATAAGCCCTATTGGTTGACTAAAATTATTTAGTTTTTAGAAAATAAATAAATGCAAGAATACAACTTACCAAAAACCAAGGACTGGTGCAAAAGTTGAACTAAAAAAGATGTACATACTATTTATTAATAGGAAAAAAAGTAAACTATGCATTTGATTAAATAACAATGTAATAAAGAAATATATAAAAATATATACTTAATGGTGCTAATGATATAAAATATCAAAAATCAGTCCCATTACATGGCTTTTTATGTATTTTTTAATTCTGAAATATAAAGCTCTTTTTAATTAACGTGTAGTTGACATATAGTTTCATGTGCACAACATAGTTATTTATATTTATATACCTTACAAAATGATTACCACAAGAAGTCTAGTAACCATCTGTTACCAACAGTTACTACAGTGACTTATTTATAAGTGTAAATTTGTACCTTTTAATCCCATTCAGGTTTTTCCCATTCCCTTATCCCTAACCCCTGGAAACTATCAGTTTGTACAGTATGTGCTAGTCTGTTTTGTTTGTTCTGTTTGTTTATTTGTTTAGTTTTTTAGATTCCACATGTAAGTAAAATGATACATGACCTCCAGAAGTTTTCTAAGTGAAGTCAGAAGAAGACAAATATGTGGCTTATTATTAATAGCAGCAACAAAAATACATTAGATAAAACTCTGGATAATCTACTCTTAGAAAATCAAAATGTTTATAAGAAATAAAATATAACAAATATTTCTAGGTCTGGCCAGTGTGGGTCTGTTGGCTGTAGTGTCATCTTGTAACCAAACGCTTGCAAGTTTGATTCCTGGTCAAGGCATGTACCTAGCTAGGTTGAGGGTTTGTTCCTGGTCTGGTTCAGGCAGGAACTGGAGACAACCAATCGATACTTCTTGCACATCAAGTTTCTCTCCCTCCTCCCCTCTCTCTCTAAAAGCAGTATTTAAAAAAATATTTTCAGGTGAAGATAAAAAAAATTTGTATATTTCTAAAAATTATGATAAGCTTTGATTTTAAAAATAGCATTTGTCTTGGAAGAGGATGTATTTAAACAAACATTATTGTTATTATCATTACCATGCTATTATTTATCACAGTGACAAATTTAAAATAGCACTTAAAGGTACTATCAGAGTGAAGGATTAATTTCACTGTGGTACATCTGCATAATTTAGTTAGTAAAAAACATGTTTTGCAAAATTATTTAAAGAACTAAATAAACTATAATAAT
This sequence comes from Noctilio leporinus, assembly GCA_004026585.1. Classification (NCBI taxonomy): domain Eukaryota; kingdom Metazoa; phylum Chordata; class Mammalia; order Chiroptera; family Noctilionidae; genus Noctilio; species Noctilio leporinus. The sequence goes on from PVIW01001121.1 coordinate 128,190, forward strand.
TATAGTATTAACTTTTATATTCTTATTTAATTAAATAAGATAACTCATAGGTATTATATATAATGTATTAGCTTGATCATAAAAAGCACATATACCAAACCTATGTCATCCTATGTCCTAATTAAAGGAAATATGCCAAAAAAACAGTAATTGTTTTTACTGCATGGTAAATTTATCAATGATGTGTATATAGTATTTTTTATCACTCTATTTTCTGAATGTTTACAAAGAATGCACCTTTAAGGGAGGATAAAAGGGGAAGGGCCTACTCAAGGAAAGTATACAAGTGACCTAAGGACATGGACAACGGGGTGGGTATTAACTGTGGGTGAGGCAGGTGAGAGTAATGGGGAAAATTAGGACAACTGTAAAAGAACAACAATAAAAAAGGCCAAAAATTAAAAAAAAAATTATAAATGATTAATAAATATAACACTGAAAGATTTTAGGCAAAAGAAATGTGAGTTGGATTTTGGAAAAGTAAACAAGTATATGAAGTTCAGTAACTGTACTAAGAAGGAAAAATATTTAATATGACCTAATAAGATTTTAAATGGGTTGAAGCTCATTTCAGCGGATCTTTGAAGGTAAAATGTTGAAGCAAGTGTTTTAACATTTTCTCCCATGGCTCTGATAATGATTTCACAATGTTGTTTATAATAATTTTATTGCATTCATTAGCTGAGACTAATTATAACTCAGATGAAAATCATCCTTGCAGAGTGCATCCTAAATATTAATAAACATAAATAATGCAAGTTTACTATTAAAGCAATTCAAAACAACAAACAGAACCCACAGGGAGTTTCTTAAAATTAATCTGGTTTCACGTAAATTCTATCTTAAAATGTTCAAAGCAACAATATCCATATGATAGGATATATTAACTTTCTCTTTTCTTTTTGTTCTGTTTTCTAATTTTATAGGACAAAGTAACAGTTGTGGCTGACAGGTCAGGAAGACTAACTTCTAATAAGGGAAATAGAACTAATTTAAATATGAATTGACTAACAAAAATTGAAAGGTAGATGCTCTCTATGTTGCTTTTGTAAAATTTCATATGTTGTTCCTACCCTTTTATTTCCTGGACTGTCAAAAATGGACAGTCATCAAGGATTTGAAACATATTTGTAACTTCATGTATCTATTTAAAATGAATGAGTTTCAAATATCACATAAACTTTCCCATGTTAGTACAGTACTTAAAACATGTAGCTTTAACAGCATCTCCAATTAAATTTTAAGGGGCCCTCATTTTGATTGTATTGGAGTTGAAAATATTATATCATCAAATCAGAATGACCAGCTTTATGGCCTTAGGTGAATTAATTAACATTTTAGAATTGCCATCTGATAATTAGTGATAGTTTTTCTCCCTCACAAAGTTGTTATTACCATGAAATGAAATATAATGTGTAAAACACAGAACACAAATTTTCCTCCTGTCTATTCCTACTATTACTGCCATATTTTCCTTTCTGGCTCTGCATGCCATTATAGTTTACTGTCTCATAAGAATCACTGAATTTGGAGAGACATATTGATACCTGTTTCAACATTTTCACTTGCTATGCAATTTAAGTTTTCTCTGCTTTACTCTCTTCTTTCGTTAAATGGCATTAGTAATGTAACACCTGATGTAACGTGTTGTCACATATAGCTACTCCAAATACATTAAAGAGTATCAAATAAATACTAAGATACTATTTAAAAGATAACTCAAATGATCAGTTATGCATATTCATGAGGTTAATATACAATGCCAAAATAGTTCATAAGAATGATGATATTTTAGAGATATAACTGTATATAAGATTAAGCAACAAATACGATGTAGAGTGTTAGGCAGCAATACAAGAACATTTGGGAGGGGATATGACAGTAACTTTCTTAGTATCTCTACAAATTTACCAAAGAAATAACCACAGTTCTCCTGAGCAAGATCACAGAGGTCCTTACTAATACAAGCTGAGTTGCCCTTTGCTGCTGTTTGCCTTTGACCTTGGTCCATGACAAATGCCTTCTGTAACTTCTTCCATCCCGTGTAATGTCGACTGTGGTTTTCACCTCTAGTTTAGCCTTGTAGTTGAATCTGTTCTTAGGATATGTCTTTCAACAATTTTTTCATGCAGGAGAGTGTCCTTCAGTACAACCCAAAGGATTATATTTGTCATGCTCTGGCTCAAAATTTAAGGAGTTAGTGAGGCTACATGTTGTCAATTATTTGAAATGACTAAATCTGGGCACTGATTATGACAACCAAGACACATTATAAACCTATTACAGGATGAAATTTTTTAAAAGATTTTATTTATTATTTTTAGAGAGAGAGGGGAAGGGAGAGAGGCAGAGAGGGAGAGAAACATCAAAGCGTGGTTGCCCTTCACCTGCCTCCAGCTGTGGGCCTAGCTGGAGACCTGGCTTGCAGCCTGATTATGTTGCCCTGGCTGGGAATTGAACCAGAGACCTTTGGGTTCATAGACCAACACCTTTCCAATGAGCCACCAACCAGGGCTAGGATGAAATTTTTACCTCCGCACATCCACCCTGCAAATTCTCTGAACATCTCTGCTGAGATTTCTTTTTCTTTTTCCATACAAAGAAAATGAAGTTATACAGAAGACAGGATGAGAGTCATAAAGTAAAAATTTTTTTGTTCCTATCCTTAAAAGTGTCCTTTTGAAATATGGGTATACAAGAGAACATATGCAGCGTGATTTCCCTCTAAATAGAGAAAATAATAACATAATTAATTGTACAACCATTCTTGCATCTCTGTCACTCTGTTCCAACTAACAATGAGGAAAAATTGCATTGAGAATACATTTGCAAATTTATAGTATTTGGATTTTAATTGTCAACATGTAATATCTTCCTGAAACACCCTCATACAAAAATAATGAAACTGGAAGAAACTTTAGAGATCCAATAATTTTTCTTGGATTTGAACTGTTCAGAACAAAGGGTTATGTTTTTGGTTTTAAGAATTTAAACAGCTATTATGTGATTTTGCAACTTGGGTGGTCAAGAATGAGCTAAACTCTATTCATTTCCAATTAATAGAAAATGGCAAAAATAAGTCAAAAAGGCTAAAATATCAAAATGTTCTTTTAGGTAATATTTGAAACAGATTTTCAGCAGAACATTTTTCTGAGTGATTAGGTGTAGATATGATTAAAAGCATAAATGATTAAAGGTAGATATGAAGAAAAGCATTTTCTTAAATGTAATCAGATGTTAAGACATTTCCTAAAATATTTCATATTGTTAAAAATACACTTAAGAAATTAATAATTTTTAAAAATTAAAATTTTTCTTTACTAAGAGCCTTCACAGAGTGATTAATATGTAAACATTCATTTTGAAGATTCACAAGATGAATAACTCATATAAGCCTACCCGGGATATCAGTTTTTCCTTTTTAATTTTTATTGTGAAATATTGAGGTGATAAATCCCTGTAGGATAAAGATGTATGGGTATTGGTCTGTGGCCTCTTCCTTTGATTTTAGGAAAGATTATGGTGTTTCTACATAATCTAGTAGAAGTAATGGAGTACACCTTCTGAGGCAGGTTCATAAAAAGTGATGCATCTTCTGTATGTGAGTGAGCATGCATGTGTGTTGACATACTTCACCCACCATTCAAAGAAGACTGGTTATCCTGAAGTCATCATGCTGTGAGAAATGCTGTGAGAAAGTCAAGCCTTCGATTGAAAGCCCTAGTTTTAAATTAGTCCCTAGCCCTGGATGGTGGCACTGTGGACAAGGCACTGGCCTATGAACCCAAAGGTTGTTGGTTCGATTCCCCATCAGGGCATATAACCAGGTTGCAAGCCAGGTCTCCAGCCAGGTCCATAGCTGGGCAGGTGAAAAGCAGCCGTACATGGATGTTTCTCTCTCTTTCTTCCTCCCTCCCTGCTCTTCTTTCTAAAAATAATTAATAAACTATTTTAAAAATTAATTAATCCCATTCTGGGTGTTAGATATGTGAATGAATGATGATTCTAATCTCTTGTTGTTGAGTCACCCCAGCCTTTGGGACTTTCTCGCTGCAAACTAGACATCCTAGGGATAGACACTATGAGCATAACAAAATTATTGTTTTAATTTATTAAGTTTGGGAGTAATTTTGAATGAATAAAGAGTAACTAGCATATGATTGATGATAAACATTAAAATATAACTTTAAAGACTAAATCAATATTTTAAAAAACAAGTAGAATGTAGGCATGTATAATTTCTTAAAGAGAAATATAAATTTTTAATGATAAAAATGTAACTAATTTTCAGTCCATTAAAGTAAAATTATGCTTATTTTTTCTTTCTTTACAGTCAACACTGTTTTCTCAAGTGTTGTTCTAACTCTACATATTAAGCATCTATTTTTTTAAAGTTTTCTTTCTATTTTTTAAAGATTTAAAAAATTTATTATTTTTAAAGAGAGGGGAAGGGAGAGAAGCAGAGAGGGAAAGAGACATCATTATATGGTTGCCTTTCACCTGCCTCCAGCTAAGGACCTAGCTGGAGAACTGACTTGCAACCTGGTTACATGCCCTGGCCGGGAATCAAACCAGTAACCTTTGGGTTTGCAGGCCAGCACCTTATCTGTACCACCAGCCAGGGCTCACATTTATTTTTTTAAAGTAAATTTTTAAAAAATGTTATTGTTGTTGTATTACATCCATCCCCTTTTTGCTCCCCTCTGTGCCCCTCCCCACCCACCCATTCCCCGCAAAGTCAATCCCACCTGTTATTCATGTCCATGGTTCCTTTATACCAGGTTCTTATCTAAACTGCTCCCCTTCCTTGCCTCTGCCTCCCCCTACCCCCAAAAGTAAATTTTTTAGAGTTGAGATCAAGTTAAGTTTACTTGTAAATGTTGTGTTAACTTTCTTTAAATATATTTCAGATATATGGAATTTTTTGAATATTACTTAAATAATTATTATTCCTTTAAAGCTGTAATTTATGCTTCTATAAAAGAAAGTTAAAGAGCCAATCAGAGAGATCTTTAAAAGTTAGTTGAATAATGCACAGGTTTATTATGGTGTTGAATATTTAAATTAAAATATTTTCCAATTGTTTTTCCACCATAAATTATAATATTGTTATTATTCTTTTATTATTTATACATGTATAAATATACTTTTTATGCTTTGCATTCAGAGAAAGATTATTCATTGTTTTATAAAACGAACTAGAATTTTGAAAATGGAATATGAGTCTGTCCTGAAAGTATCGACGCATGAACTGTTTTAATTATATTGATGTTGGCTTGGTATTTTCAGGACAGACCTTGGGCATCATTTGTGTAATTACTTAACTATTAGTATTTTAAATCGCTGCAATTTTTCCTTTGGGAAATTTTTCCTTTTGGAAAGTAAGGACAGAAAGCATAACTAACAATGACCAAAAACAATGCTGAGTGCTGAAAAAATTTTTTTTAATTTTATTTATTATTTTCAGAGAGAGGGGAAAGGAGAGAGGGATAGGAACACCAATGTATGGTTGCCTTTCACCTGCCTCCAGCTACAAACCTGGATGGAGACCTGGCTTTCAAGCTGGTTATGTGCCCTGGCTGCAGAATTGAACCAGAGTCCTATGGTCTTGCAGGCCAGCTCCTTATTCACTGGGCCACCAGCCAGGGATGAGTGCTGAAAATTTTTAATTCCCTCCCTTCCTTCTAGTGTATTGGCCCTCTTCAGGGTCCCTATTACATATCACAGATTCTACAATACACAGATTTGTGCAATATATAGGATAATACTCAGAAGGCAAGGAGTAGGAAGAGTGGAGGATATCTTCTAGGAGAGGGCAATATTACAATACATCATTTTATTCTTTCTCTCTTTTTTTCTTCATAGAAAAACTGGTTAAGTGATTTTGGGAATCAGGTTTGATTGGCATAAACATAATTGCATTCACCCAACTACTTAATACTCTGTTTCAAACCAGATTTTATTTTTCAGTTTTCAATGTTTCTATAGAAAATATATTCACATTTGTATTAGAATTTCTATATTTGATGCCTTAGCTTGGCAAAGTGAAATAGCTACATGTGTATGTTTCAATGGGCCTTTGCCATACATTGTAATTTTAAAACATAATACAAAAATGTATTCTCATGCTCAACAAAGCTTTATGCATAAGCTATAAATGTGGATTCAAATAAATAGATACTATTGTTAAAAAGTGTTTTCTCTTACTTCAAAATTTTATTAATATTAACTATTTTAAAACTTTATTCTTAGATAATTAGGAATTAATTATATTCTAGATTAACATTGGAGAGGTAGTTAAGTCTTATTTTATAAAATGTGTTTTCAAGGGCATTGACTGATATTTGTATCTATTTTCATAGAATCATAGAATTGTGCACTGGAAGGAAACAAACATACTGACATTCTGTTACAGTATTTTCATTTAGTTGAGAAAGCCACATGCACAAGTCATACAGTTGGATAGTGACAATGTGAAAGTGAAAACTACTTCCCTAACCCACCAATTGGGTGGTGATTTCCCTATGAATTTATTTACTAAACTTGATCAACTGAATTCAATTTGACTAAAGCACTTCATAGAAGAGTTCCTTAGCTGTGCCTCATTTATCAATGCTTCAGAGAAAACAACCTAAGCCTGCAAGAAAATATAAGTCAAATGAACAAAACAAGTGAATGGGCAAATTAGCCATAAACATAACCTCAAAGCAAAATTAAAGGAATAAAAGAGAAAAAACTTCATAATTCTGTCTCATTTTTCTTTGGAGAGTGTGACATTTCCCACAGAAAATTAAGAATGTGAGTGATTAATTTTTAAAGTGCTATAGAGCCTTGGTTCTGCTCTAAAATTCTCAGTGACATAGAATCACATGGTTTTTCGAGACTAACTTCCGATCATCTATAAAATTATTGCAGGCAACAAATTAGACACAAGATCCCGTTCAACAAAAAAATGTTACTTATAAAATAAACACACACACACAACACCTTTTTTATTCAATATATATTTTAAGTACAGTATTTTCCAAGTGGACACCTAAAAATGCCACCTCAAAGATGTTACAGCAATGGTTATATTAAGGATCATACTTACAAGAAGAAACAAATGCCAGGACTACTTAATATAAACATAGATCAACCATTAAATCACAAAAACATTTGGATAATCAACTTTCTTTTAGGTCTCAGTTACTCATAAATTTATTGTTGAAATTATCCCTATCATTGACATTTTCTTTCTCTATAAAATAAACTAGATATCTAATTAGACTTGACCATGCTAAATATACTTGAGCAGGCCTCACTTAAAATATCAGAGCTTGTTACTATGCAGTATACTTTCATAAACTTTAAGATGTCAACAAAATCTTACTAAAGAGACAGGTACCTGCCCAAAGTTTCATGTTGAAAATGCCATTACAATCTTGGTCTCTTAACATACATTCCTTTAAATAAGTACTAAAGTTCTAAAAAGTATCTCTCATAGCTCAGTAAAACTTTAAGTTGAAAGTTAAAATGAAATATAATATTTACTTAGCTGGTATTGGATGGTTAGAGGGCTGGCTGGCTGGATGATGGAGAGTAACTGAATGCCTGATTCCATTAGTATTTGGTGCTGTATGTTTGTGAGAAATTCAGTAAAAACAACTTAATAAACTCTAGATTTGCAAGACAGATGCCCATTAGTTTAAAATTTAATATTTCTCCAACTTCTTTCTGAAATCCTGGACACCAATAGTTGAAATAAAAAATAAGAATAGGCAGTGCTCTTTTCCTAACTCCAGTTTTCTTTCATGTTTTCTGGGTGTATTGAAAACTTCAACTGGTACCCATTTTTTTTTTTTTTTCCTTATGTGTACTTTGGTTGCATTTTACCAATTTATTTTATTATTTATGCTATTACATTTGTCTCAGTTTTCCCCCTTTGCCCACCTTCACCCAGCCACCCCACTCCCTCAGATAATCCCCACACCATTGTCCATGTCCATTGGCCATGCCTGTATGTTCTTTGGCTAATCTACTCCCTAAGGTCTACTTGACAACCCCATGACTATTCTGTAACCACCAATTTGTACATCTTAATCCTTTCACCTCCTCCACCCATCCACCACTCCCATTTGTGAACCATCAAAATGTTCTCTGTACCTATGATTCCTTTTCTGTCATGCATGTTTGTTTATTTTGTTTTTTAGATTCAATTGTTGATATGTATTTATTGACATTTTATTGTTCAGGTCTTTCACCTTCGTAAAGAAGACCCTTTAACTTTGTATATAATACTGGTTTGGTGACAATGAACTCCTTTAGATTTCCTTGCTTGGGCCTTTGATTCTAAATTATAGCTCTGCTGGATAGGTAATCTTGGTTGTAAGTCCTGTCCTTGCTTCTTATTCCTTTGAATATTTCTTGCCTATCCTATCTAGCCTGCAAACCTTCTTTTGAAAAATCAGCTGACAGTCTTATGGTAGTTCCTAGGTAAGGAACTGCTTTTTTTTAAAAGATTTTATTTATTATTTTTAAAGAGAGGGGAAGGGAGAGAAGCAGAGAGGGAGAAAGACATCATTGTATAGTTACCTGTCACCTGCCTCCAGCTACAGACCTGGCTGGAGACCTGGCTTGCAACCTGGTTATACACCCTGGCTGGGAATAGAACCAGCAATCTTTGGGTTCACAGGCTGGCGCCTTATCCAATGTGCCACCAGCCAGAGTTAGTAACTGCTTTTCTTTTGCGTCTTTTAAGGTTCGCTCTTTGTCTTTAGCTTGTGGCTTTTTTTTTTTTTTTTTTTTTAAATCTGTACTTTATTTATTTATTTATTTTTAAATGATTTTATTTATTATTTTTTAGAGAAATGGGGAGGGAGAGAGGCAGAGAGGGAAAGAAGCATCAATGTATGGCTGCCTTTCACCTGCCTCCAGCTACAGACCTGGCTGGAGACCTGGCTTGCAACCTGGTTATGTTGTCCTGGTTGGGAATTGAACCAGTGCCCTTTGGGTACGAAGGCCAGTGCCTTATCCACTGTGCCACCAGCCAGGGCCCTGGCTTTTTAATTATGATATGTCTTGGTGTGAACCTTTTTGGGTTGAAGTTGTTTGGGAATCTCTGAACTCCCTGGACTTGTATGCCTATTTCCTTCACCAGTTAGGGAAGTTGTGTGTCATTATTTTTTCAGATAAGTTTCCAATTTCTTGCTTTTTCTTCTTCTGGCACCCCCATAATGTGAGTATTGGTATGCTTGAAGTTGTCCTAGAGGCTTTCCTTACATTATATCATTTTTTTGGATTCTTTTTTTTCTTTTTTTGCTGTTCTGATTGCTTATTTTTTGCTTCCTTACTTTCCAATCACTAATTTGATTTTTGGCTTCATCAACCTGACTGTTGATTCCCTGGAAATTGTTCTTTATTTCAATTAGTGTATCCTTGGTTTCTGAGTGGATTGTTTCAATACTATTGAGGTTCTCAGTAAGTTCCTTGAACATCCTTATAACCAATGTTTTGAACTCTGCATGTAGAAGATTGTTTGTTTTCATTTTGTTTAGTTCCTTTTCTGGAGTTTAGATCTGTTTTTTGTTTTTGTTTTTGTTTTTGTTTTTGTTTTTTTAACTGGAATATGTTTCTTTGTCTCTTCATTTTGGGTACCCTCTCTGTGCTTCTGTCTATGTATTAGATGATGCTGTATATCTCCCAGGCTTAGTAGAATGGCCTAATGTAATTGGTATCCTGTAGGGTACAGTAGCACAGCCTTCCTTATTACAGAAGCTGGGTACTCAAAGTGGGCCCACTGTGTGTGCTGAAAGGAGCAAGATGCCACTTTCATCAATTTAACATGAGTACTTTCTTCACTGTTAGAATGTGAGAGTACATCCTACTTTATTTGACATATATTCCCTTTAGGAACAAAAGAATTATTGATAAAGAAAAACATGTTATACTCTATAGTTTTTTTTTTAGCTAGATCACTCTAGCTATTTCTTCTTATAAAATTGGTCTTGGGAAAATCTGTAGTAAATTTACTGGCACCCATGGTTATTATTCTGGTATAGAAAATATATCTAATTTATTAAAATTATTCATGGGGGGAGAGGGGAGGAAGAGGCAAGGAAGGGGAGCAGTTTAGACAAGAACCTAGTATAAAGGAACCATGGACATGGACAACAGGTGGGATTGACTTTGGGGGGAATGGGTGGGTGGGGAGTGGGGACAGAGGGGAGCAAAAAAGGGATGGATGTGATACAACAACAATAAAATTTTAAAAAATATTCACATTGTTAATTAGTAATTTTGCCAACAAATGCCATAAGTAAAGATTTAAAGTTTAAGTATTTTCAAGGTTTGGATACTTACTGGTGGTGGCTTATTTGGGGATTATAAAATTTGTTAGTCTACATCTGAGTATATCATTTTAAGTTGAGTTAACTTGTTTTAAGACATATTGTAATATTTTTAAAGTATTAAGATTGTGAGATTTGTATTAATGTATTACATTCTATAAGCCTTTATCTCATCATTATAATTAGCAAGATATCAAAATGATTTAAATTCATGGTTATTTTCTGTTTTGTTTCATTACCTAACCATGATTGTAACCTAAGATAACATAAGTTGTATCTGTAATAAAATGATTATGTATGTATGGTATATAATCTCTAAGACAATAGAAATTTATATTTAAGTCGAGTACTAGTTTTCCCTTTAAGATATAGTTTGTCCAAACAGATTTGAGAAAGAAGAGAAGGAAAGCATGCTAAACTGCTTAAATCTGTGTGTGTGTGTGTGTGTGTGTGTGTGTGTGTGTGTGTGTGTGTATGGAATTGGCTCATGTGATTATGGATACTGAGTAACACACCCAAATGAGGAATACACATTGCTTTTAAAATCTGAAAAGGCCCACTAGGCTTTGCACCATTATTTGGGTTGGCTGAGGGGCTGGATGCAATAACATGTCCTTCATCTTAGGATAAATATCTCAGCATGCTCCATGTGGTTACTATGGATGTATTTGAATAGTGATGCACCATTTTGACTGAGCTTAAACTCCCATTTTGACCTCCTCTCCATCATTCACACAATAAATGTGTATATTCTTCCATCCAGCTATGTGTCACTTTTACCTTTCAGGTACTTAAAACATATTTGTGACCATGTCTAAAGCTATAAGGAGAAAAAAAAAAACAACTTTTTATCTGCACCATAATTGGTATATTTTTCCTTCCCATAGTGACATTAATTTTATGCATTATTCCATAATTAGTTCCTCTTTTTTTCCTGTCCATCTATACCTATAAAAATGATAATGGCCCCTTTTTCTAAGAGAGACTGGTTAATGGCTGCACCCTAAAATTGTAAGACAAAGCTGAACTTTTAAAATGACTACATTTAAATTTGATTGGAGTATTAGACAAATCCTCACTCACATAAAAATTCTCCTCATGCTTCAGGGAGATAGGCAATTTTTTAAAGCTTTTTCTATTTATACATACTCCAGTAACATGCCTCATACATATAATTTAATTTACTTATCTCAATAGTAGTAATTATGAAAAATATGCTTTAAAGTCTATTAAGTATTATCTAAATTTAATTGTATTCTCAGTAAAAACACTTTTGTTTTTTATAATATATATTCAGAATTACAATGCCAGTCAGAAAAGGGATGTATATAATTAGTCATGTTTGATTTGAATTATTAAAGATGACTATGTGGATACAAAGGAGGCAGGGAGGAGAAAGTAGTATTAGGCAGAGAGAGCAACATGTGCACTGTCTGATGACATGAACAGATATGTTTATGTTGTGTCTCAGGAGCAGAAAGTACTTCAGTCATGGCTAATATAGATGACAGTGAGAGAGTGATGGAAGCTCTGAGTGTTTGGTGTATAAACAGGGAAAGCACAGAGTAGTCACTATCAACATTAGCCTAATAAGTCCTCATAATACAAGACACTATCTTTGAAGTGTGCTGGTAATGGCTGGCCAAAGATGGGTGTATAGAGTAGTAATATAATAAGAATTGTGTTTAAAAACAAAAAGTGTTTACCCTACAAACAACCTGTTTACCCTGCAGAACAAGGCACCTGGATTCATGATGTAGGGTAATGAATGTATTTCAATATTATAGACTATATATAGAATGGACTAGAGGGATTTAAGAATAGGAACAACATGTATAAGAAAGATTCAACAGATATTTTACAGTTAAAATGGACTCACTGAATATGGAAAACTTAGAAATTACAAAAAATATCAATCAATTGGCTGAGAGCAGGGGAATGAGTCAGAAACTATATAATATCCTAGCTTGAGCAAGTATATTCATTCAATGGGTCATTGCTAAAATAATCTTCAAGATTTCAAGTCTTAACATGCACACATGTAACCTCATACACAAACAAGCTTAGCATCTTCTTTTCTAAAAGCTTACATTGATGCTTCAATTCTTTATTGTGTTTATTAACAGAAGAATGTTCTCATCCCCCTCACCATCAAAAAAATATAATGAGTTTATCTCAGGATAAGAAGTTAATAACATGGATGGATTGTTCCCCTAAAATACCAGCTTAGCCAATTACTGCTTATACCTTCAACCCTTGCCCACCTTGCTCATTATCATTTTGAGATTCAATTGAATTACAAGTTTTCTTTGGCTAGTGCATAAATAATGAGAAATCTTGAGGCATCCTTTCAGTGACATAGAAACTACAAGTAGTCATTGAGCATGGGGTGAGCCTTTCTGGTCTGTGACTTTGTCAACCACATGTGCGCTCAAGCAACCATATTTAAAGGGCCTGCAGTTGGTATTGCTCTTGGCACCACCTACTCGTGTGTGGGTGTCTTCCAGCACGGAAAGTGGAAATAATTGCCAATAATCAGGGAAAACGAACCACCCCAAGTTATGTCACCTTCACTGATACCGAACAATTGATTGGTGATGCTGCAAAGAATCAGGTTGCAATGAATCCTACCAAAACATTTTTTTATGCCAAATGCTTAATTGGATGCAGATTTGATGATGTTGTTGTCCAGTCTGATATGAAGCATTGGCTTTCACGGTGGTGAATGATGCTGACAGGCCCAAGGTTCAAGTAGATTACAAAGGAGAGACAAAAAGTTTCTATCCAGGGGAGGTGCCATCAATGGTTTTGACAAAGATGAAGGAAATCTCAGAAGCCTACCTTGGAAAGACTGTTACCAATGCTGTGGTCACAGTACCTACTTACTTCAATGATTCTCAGCATCAGGCTACCAAAGATGCTGGAACGATTGCTGGTTTCAGTGTGCTGAGAATCATCAATGAGCCAACTGCTGCTGCTATTGCTTATGGCTTGGACAAAAAGGTTGGAGCTGAAAGAAACATGCTGATCTTTGACTTGGGAGGTGGCACTTTCAATGTGTCAATTCTCACCATTGAAGATGGAATATTTGAGGTAAAATCTACAGCTGGTGATACCCACTTGGGTGAAGAAGACTTTGACAACTGAATGGTGAACCACTTTATTGCAGAGTTCAAGAGCAAGCACAAGAAGGACATCAGTGAGAACAAGAGGGCTGTTCGCCATCTTCCCACTGCTTGTGAACATGCTAAGTGTACTCTCTCCCAGTACCCAGGCCAGTATTAGATTGATTGCCTCGTAAGGGAATTGTCTTCTATAGCTCTATCACCTGGGCTTGATTTGAAGAATTGAATGCTGACCCTGGACCCTGTGGAGAAAGCCTTTTGGGATGCCAAGCTTGACAAGTCCCAGATCCATGATATTGTCCTGGTGGGGGGTTCTACCCATATCCCCAAGATTCAGAAACTCCTGCAGGACTTCTTCAATGGAAAAGAGCTGAATAAGAGCATCAACCCTGATGAAGCTGTTGCTTATAGTGCAGCTGTCCGGGCAGCCATCCTCTCTGGGGACAAATCTAAAAATGTCCAAGACTTGTGGCTGTTGGATGTTACTCCTCTCTCCCTTGGCATTAAGACTGCTGGTGGAGTCATGACCATCCTCATCAAGTGCAATACTACTATTTCTACCAAGCAGACACAGACCTTCACCACCTACTCTGACAACCAGCCTGGGGTGCTCATTCAGATTTATGAAGGTGAGCATGCCATGACCAAGGATAACAATCTACTTGGCAAGTTTGAACTCACCTCCTGCACCTTGTGGTGTTCCTCAGATTGAAGTCACTTTTGATATTGATGCCAATGGTATCCTTAACATCTCTGCTGTGGATAAAAGTACAGGAAAAGATAACAAGATTACCATCACTAACAACAAGGGTCACCTGAGCAAGGAAGACATTGCGTGCATGGTCCAGGAAGCTGAGAAGTGCAAAACTGAGGATGAGAAGACTCCTTGGAGTCTTATGCATTCAACATGAAAGCAACTGTTAAAGATGAAAAACTTTACGGCAAGATCAATGATGAGGACAAACAGAAGATTCTTAACAAGCGCAATGAAATTATCAACTGGCTTGATAAGAACCAGACTAGACAAGGAAATTTTTGAACATCAGCAGAAAGAACTTGAAAAAGTCTGCAACCCAGTCCAGAGTGCAGGAGGTGTGCCAGGAGGAATGCCTGGGGCTTTCCTGGGGGTGAAGCCCCTCCATCCAGGGGTACCTCCTCTGGGCCCATCATTGAAGAGGCTGATTAAACTAACCTCTTGCATAGATTTAGCATTGTTCCACTCAAAATGTCGAAGGACCCAAATTTGTAGCAAAACCCATGGCAGTTTTAAAAGTTGAGCTGCTGTATAATAAAACTGACTATTCTTGATACTTGAATATGGACTATGTGCACAGGGAAAGGAAACAATGCACTTTATAAGTACTGTATTTTAAAGTGGAAAATATGATGTTTTAAATAAAAATATTAAAATCGGCACCAAAAAAAAAGAAAAGAAAAAAGAAACTACAAATAAAAAACAAAGCAACCTTTTGAATCATCATATTCACTAACAATGCATCACATTCCTAATGTTCCCTAGCCTTTTGGCCCTCTTTTAATGATTACATTGTATGTATTACATGTAAAAATCCATTGATGGCTATGGCACAGATATTAACATAAAAATGATGCCCTTCATGAAACAAATATGTCATATCCATATGAAAATAACCAGTTCCTAGTAAAAATAACTCTGGAGTTCGGAAATAAGAGTCTGATTTGAGGGCAATCATGTGCGCATAGATGACAATGAAAGCCAGGGTTGTCCTTGAGGTTTTCTAAGAGATGATGAGGGAGGGGTGGGGAAGGAAGGGAAGGAGAGAGAGAGACTGACTAATGATAAGCTTGTGTAATTTAAGCTTCAAAAGGAATATATAAAGGGTATGAAAAATTTTGAAGAGGTTGAAGATGGGAAGAATGTGTCCCAAAAGTCTAGCAAGTAGAGACTTTTAAGAGATGAGTGATAGACTGTGTATAGCCCATGGGGTTAAAAGATGGATTTTTTAAATTTAGTTTTTATTGTATTTTTTCCACTACCATTTAGTCCCCCGCTCATATCCTGCTTCTCCCAGTAATCACTGCACTGTTATTCATGTCCAGGAGTCCTTTTTCTTTTTAGCTCAGTCCCTCCAACCCCTAATCTTCCCCTATCCATTAGCAGTCATTGCTCTCTAGCTCTGAGTCTGTCTCTATTTTCCTTGTTAGTTTAAGGCTGCTATTTTCTTATTGATTTTCTCCTGGAAGACTATTCATTGGAGTAAATAGGGTGTTAAAATCCCCAACTATGACTATATTTCTGTAGATCTCTCCCTTTATGTCCATCAAAATTTGCTTTACATATTTAGGTGCTCCTATGTTGGGTGCATAAATGTTTACTAAGGTTATGTCCTCTTGTTGGTTCTTCCCTTTATCATTATGTAGTATCCTTTGTCTCTTACTAGAGCCTTTGTTTTAAAGTCTATATTCTCAGATATAAGTACTGCTATTCAGCTTTCTTTTCTTTTCCATTTACATGAAATATCTTTGTCCAACCCTTTACTTTGAGTCAGTGTGTATCTTTTGATTTGAAATGGGTCTGTTAGAGGCAGCATATATATGGATCTTGCTTTTTAATCCATTCAGCTTTGCTCTGCCTTTTGGTCAGAGCATTTAAGCCATTTATATTTAAGGTGATTATTGACAGATATGTATGTAGTGCCATTTTATTGTTAAATTGTTTTCCTTGGTTATTTTTTCTTTTTTTTTTTTCTTAAAGCAAGGCCTTTAACATTTGTTGGAGTACTGGTTTGGTGTTAACAAACTCCTTCAGCTTTTTCTTGTCTGGGTAGCTCCTTATTTCTTCTTCAATTTCAAATGATAGCCTTGCTGGGCAAAGTAGCCTTGGTTGTAGGCCCTTGCTTCTCATCACCATGAATATTTCATGCCATTCTTTCTGGACCAGAATGTTTCTGTTGAGTAATCAGATGACAGTCTAATTGGTGCTCCCTTGTAGGTAACTCCCTGCTTTTCTTTTGAGGCTTTTAGGATTCTCTGCTTGTCTTTAAATCAACCCTGGTGACCAGTGGGGTGACAGATGTTGCAGCCAGATCACCTTCACATCCGAGATGGATTCTTTAAATGATCCATTAAATATGACAACTGGGGATTATTGTTGGTTTTAGCACAGATGGAAGTATAGGGTGAGCCATTTAAAAATGTTATGAAGAGTGTTCTTTGTTTTTTACAAATACATGATCTAATATATTTCCATAGAAAAGATTGTGGATGTTAAAAATAGAAACATTAAGCTTTTTAGAAAGTTTAACATACACTTCTACCCTATGACCTAGTAATTTCAATCTTAGGTACTTAAGAAAAGTAAAAACTTGTTTGTTTGTATGTTTTAGAATTTTAAAAAAGATTTTTATTTATTATTTCCAGAGAGAGAGGAGAGGAGAGAGGCAGACAGGAAGAGAAACATCAAGTCTGGTTGCCTTTCACCTGCTTCCAGCTACAGACCTGGCTGGAGATGTGGCTTGCAACCTGGTTTTGTGCCCTGGCTGGGAATCAAACCAGCCACTTTTGGGTTCACAGGCCAGTGCCTTATCAGCCAGGTAAAAACTTGTTTTCACAAAAAAACCATGATCTCAAATGTTCATAGTAGTTTTATCCATAATAACTAAAACTAAAAACAGGTGTTGTCAATTGGAGAATGCACAAACTGTTGTATATTTATATAACAGTATAATGCTTGGTGATAAAAAGGAACAAAGTACTAATACCTATACCTGCTTGGTGAAATCTCAGAAAAATTACATTCAGTGAAAATGGCCATACACAAAAACAGCAATTGTGTGATTCCATTTATGTGAAATTTTATAACAGGCAAAACAAATGGTGGTGATAGAAATAAGAACAATGTTTGCTTCTTGGATGGTGAGGGAGTGACTGGAAAGAGATACAAGGATATTTTCTGGGGTTGGAATTGTTCTATAATTTGATAAAGGTGTGAATTACACAATTGTATGCATTTGTGAAAACTCACACTTAACATTTCATAGTGTGTAAATTGTTCTTTAGTCAAAGGGAAAAAGAAACATAACATCAGTGGAAAGAATGCACTGGAAATGAAATTATAGAAGCACATCTGTGTTGAGAAGAGCAAAGAAAAATATCCGGACATGAAAAATAAGGCTGAGGGAGGATTGTTTTAAAATTGTGTGGGCAATTTGAACATGCTAATATAAAAAAGAGCAATAAAGAGGAAAATGAGTTTTGAAGAAAGAATATTGATAGAGCAATATTCTAGAATAGGCAGAAAGGAATGGTCTTTAAATTTGCCAACCATATTTTACTTTTTTTTTTTGGTCTAGAAGGCCACAAAAGAGACAGAGCAGGCTCAGATTTAGGGGCTTAGTCCAATTAATTTATAGTGGGTTATATAACCAGTCATGAGAAGAGACTAAACATAAAAATTTCATTATTTGGGCCCCACGTGTCCTCACAAGGATAAGCATATCTCTGGGCCTCTGTAATTGACTTTTCACAAGGTAGGTTATTTTGATCATATTAGAGCCATATCTGAAATGGACTCTACCTGACTACTTTGGTAAGGACCAAGCAGTGCAATGTTCCTACAAAATTGTTTTTATAGAGGAAAAGTCAAGTACTTCAGGAACTTGGCACAGGAATTACAGTGGGCTAGAAAGCCTGATACAAACCCAAATTGTCAGATGTATTTGGAAAGAGCTAATGGGTCAGAATATGAAATGTTAAATCAAGCATGAATACGTTCATCTTATTGAATTTAATGAAAAAGTACTTGGTTATTTATAAAATAACAGAAAATAAATGGGGAATAGCTAGATAATTAGTGAGACATTTTGTTCAAGTCAAATTACAACCCCATTGAATTTGGAACCTAATAGAATATGTTGGCCAGAATTATTAGGCACAAATGAATGGGTTGAATGGATGGAAAGCACTCCACATATGTTTGTTCAATGCTATTTCAAATTTAATAATGTATGAAAAAAAATGACTAGAATTTCCCAAAGAATAATACTGGATTAAATAATGATAACTCCAAAACTCCAAAAACAAAGTGTCTACATTAAAAGTTATTTACCTTTGAAACTATGGGTTAATAACTTTTAGTAAATAGATTAAATTGAAGCCATCTAAAAGGAAAATGAAAATTGGAAATATGTTTAAAAAAACAAAAATATAATAGAAAAAAATCATAATTATATTGAACATTTGGTCTCATTAAGAAACAATCTCTCTACATTATTATTTAAATTCTCTGGCTGGGTACCTTTCCACTTTTCAACAAATATTTATTATTTTATTTTAAAGATTTTATTTATTATTTTTAGAGAGACAGGGTGGGAGAGAGGCAGAGAGGAGGAGAGACATCAATGTATGGTTGCTTTTCACCTGCCTCCAGCTACAGACTTGGCTGGAGACCTGGCAGCTACCTGATTATGTGGCCTGGCTGGGAATCAAACCAGCAACTTTTGAGTTCGCAGGCTGGCACCTTATCCACTATGCCACCAGCCAGAGCAATAATTGCTCATTTAAATGCTATTATTTTTAAAAACAAAGCTCTGATTTCTACTCAGTAAAACAGGGTTATTAAAACTTTATAGAATATTTGAATATTTTCCCTATTACTTGAGATATATCAAGTTGTTTTTAAAATACAGATATAAGTAATGCATGACAGAGGAGTTTCATTGTCTTTTAAATTAGAGGATACTATGGTATATAAAGACCTAATTGCTTCCCAAGCCACTATGGTCTATGGATTTTGCCTTAGTCTGTCTACTATAGCTGCCATACCAAAAACAACAGAAATCTACTTCTCACAGTGCTGGAGGCTAGGCGTTCAAGATTACAGTGTCATCAACAGGTTTGTTTTCTTCCAAGGCCTCTCCCCTTGGCTCATAGATGGCTATCATCACTGTGGCCTTACCTGGTGTTTTCTCTGTAAATGTATCCCTGGCATCTTTCCTCTTCTTAAAATGACACCAGTCCAATGGTTAGGGCCCCATCCTGTTTTCATTTAACCTAATATCTAATGTCTCTTTATAGGCCCTATGTCCAAATATAAAACCACTTTGAGGATTAAGGTATTTACATATGAATTTGAATGCAGGGCACAATTCCATTCATAACAGGGGTCATGTGAAGTTCAATATTGGTGTCCCTATCAGATGACAACTGGGTAGTGATTAAATGAAGGTCAAGGGAAAATAAATATCTCAGTTCCTGGACATGTAGGATTGATCAATATGTCTTCATCAGGATGTCCTCCCAGATCTCACCCAATGAAGGAGAATCATGTCAGACTACCTATTTCTCCTCCTCCTGAAGAGTTGATCTTTGTGATTTCTCCAGGTAAAATTAAGTGAAAATGAACTTTCATAACATAAGTGCCTCCTAAAAAAGGAGATAGGTGTTTATAAAGTAGGAAAGCCAATCCTCTATATTTTGCCTTGGACCCTTTCAGGCTGTGAGATCCTAGTAGAATTGAGGGTGCTTTTGTAATATAATGGCATTTGAGGAGAGTAATCCTGTTGATTTTGTATTACATTTATATATATTTTAGCACCAGCTGGTGGAGCCAGAGTTACCCTGCCTGTTCCAACCTTTCTACTAGCAAGACCAAACTGGTTGAATAAGGGCAAGAGGAAAGGCTAAGAGGAAGCTTGAGACTGAACAAAAAGTAACGTGAATCCTATTTTTTGAGAAGAGTGGCTCTAAAGTGATATTCCTGAACTTTGGCACTGTTGGCATTCTGGACCAGATAATTGCTGGTGGGGAGAGGGTGGTCAACTATTCTATGCAATATAGAATGTTTTAGCAGCATCCCTTGTTTTTCCTCACCAAACTCAAATAGCATCTTCAGTTATGACAACAAAGTGTTTCCACATATTCCTTAATGACAAAACCATTTAGAACCATTGCTCTAAAAAAAGGGGAGAGAAATAGGAAGTACCATGAAAGGGTATACTATCTTGTGAGGTTGTACTTTTTCAAGTTGGTTTACTTTGCCTTATGGTAGAAGATCTTTGGGTATATTTTAAATTAATAAAGTAACTTCTACTTTTTCATGGAGGATTGACAATATCTGTTTATCTCTTCGCTGTCTTGATACCTCACTCAAATGATAAGGATAGTAAAGACTCAGAGAGATACAAGTCCAATAAGATCAGAAAGTCACTAACAAAATGAATTCAAAGAGGCCCACACCAAGATATATCATAATTAAAATGGTTAAGCTTAAAGACAAGGAGAGAATCCTAAAGCCACAAGAGAAAAGCAGGGAGTTAGGTACAAAGGACCTCCATATAGACTGTCATCTGATCTCAATAGAAACAGTTCATTCCAGAAGGGATAGGCAAGAAATAGTCAAGGTATTTATAGACAAGCAAGGACCTACAACCAAGGCTGCTTTACTTAGCAAGGCTCATTTAAAATAGGAGGAGAAATAAAGAGTTTCCTAGACAAGAAAAAAGTAAATGAGTTTGTTACGCCAAAGCAGTACTGTGACAAATGTTAAAGGGCTTGAAGAAGAAAAAGAATAAAGAAGGAGGGTGATGAGGAGGAGAAGGGGGAGAGGGAAGAGAAGAAGAAATCTAACCAAGGATATAAAAGACCTGTACTCAGAAAATTGTAAGACACTGAAGAAAGCAATTGAAAAATATACAAACAAATGGAAACATACAGTGTTCATAGATCAGAGGAATTAACATCATTAAAATGTCTGTTGCTAGACAAAGCAATCTATAGATTTAATGAAATTTCTATTAAGATTCCAATGATGTATTTCACAGAACTAGAACAAATATTTCAAAAATGTATATGGAACCACAAAAGGCCCCACATAGCAACAGTGATCCTGAGAAAGGAGAACACATTTGGAGGAAACTTGCTACCTAATATTAAACTATATTCTAAAGCCACAGTAAAAAAATAAATAGCATGGTACTGGCATAAAACAGACACATAGATCAATGGAACAGAATGCAATGCCCAGAAGTAAATCCATACTTTTATAGTCAATTAATATTCAACATAGAAATCAAGCACATATGAAGGGCTAAAGATAGTTTATTTAATAAATATTATTGGGAAAATTGGACAGATATGTGCAGAAAAATGAAGCTAGACCACCTTCTTACACCACACACAAAAATGAATTCAAAATGTACCAAAGACTTAAATGTTAGACCCACAACCATAAAAATTCTAGAATAAAACATAAGCAGTAATGAACAAACTGAACTAACAAACAAAATAGAAACAGACACTTAGATAGAGAATAGGATCATAGCTATGGGGCAGTGTTAGGCAGTGAAGGGGTTACAAAAAAGGGAAAAGGACTCATGGACATGGACAACAGTGTGGTGATTACAGGGGGAGGGGTGTAGATGGGGGGCTACTGATAGTGGAAAAATGCAACAATATTTTTAAAGACAAAGGAATGAGACAAATCTCCCTTATATTTGGCGATATGGATGTCAAATAAGAATGGTTTTCATGTACGTGTAGGGACTAACAAGATAGTTCATGAAGGAGAAAAAAATTTTAATGGAGTTTTGCAATAGAAGTGTTTAGCAAAATGTAGTGGGGATGTGCATTGCTGAAGGGGCTGTGGAATGAGGGGAGGGTGTGGTTGTCAGACAGGGTGGGATCAAGTCCACAGGTGGAAGAACTAATTGTTTGTGAGGACAGAGACAAATAAGTAATGTAATTTCGAATAGCTGTGAGAAGATACTTCTATTTCTTTTTCTTCTAACATTTGAAGTTGTACCTAGGGTGAATGGATGGATTGATCACACATGTTGATTTATCCCACACTTTCACTGTTCATGCATAACCATATTTAATTTTTAAGTAATTACTTAAAGCAAATGGGAGGAAGAAATTGAATCTAACAAATAGGGTATCTTACCCTAAAAAGCAGTTAAGGAAGTTTCTAAGCTGAGAGAGCTAGAATCCAATTTAAAGCAAAAAGCCAGAAAACTCTAAGAAAAATTGCCATCGGAAAGTAGAATTTCAAGATTATTGGATATGTTTATGTATCTTTTAAACTGTTCTCATCAAAGATGCCCTTCCATTATATTTAATTTCTAAGCTAAAGAATAATTCATCTCTACTAAGAGTTTGGATTTTGAACTATGTAGTCTATATCCCCTGATAAATTTTATTTTTAACTCATTATTTCCTGAGGTAAAGATGTCAGTAAAAAATTGGTGATCATTTTGGGATCAATGTCAGGTCTGTCGTGCTTGAATGACAAGCAACAGTAACTTCATTTGTTAGTGTTTCATAAATGATTACCTGCTATAATCTATACCCAATTTAGTGTAAGAGCCTCAGGGGAAGTGCAAGCTCTAGGTAGAATGTATTTTCATAGGTGAATTGACTTAGTTGCAATTAACATAGTTATATGTAGACATATGGAAAAGGTATATTGGAATTAAGAAGGGTTTCCCACAATGCACTGGTAAAAAACTCTTAAAGTTAAATCATATGTAGGAGTTCAGGAAGTGACCTTTCACTTCCTTGGTTGGAATATTTGTATCACAAGCTGGTGACATAAATAATTGTAGGTAACGTTGGACATGTTAGAGGTCAATATGCTTTTTTTGTAACCTATGGAATTCCTTGCATTTTATAGAGCAATCAGTAATATCAACAATAAAAAGTTGTGGCAAAAATAAAGCAGAATGCTCAAAATTTAACAAATCTCATATTTTTAATTTCTAAGTGTATTGTCACTGACAATTGAACCAAACTGAATTAAAATTGAAGGAACTTGAGCAAACAGAGCTTTCAAATCAAACTCATGTATGTAGCTAGAGGTTTCGTTTGAAGAACTCAGAAAATGACAAATATTTTTAGAGCCACAATTGTATTATTTACTCTGTAGACAAAAACATTGAAGCTGCTCTCATAATAGTGCTAAACTGTTTGTAAATGATTAGAATAATAACACAGTTTTGGTTAGTTTTCAGATATTTGGCATCATGTAAATAGAAGCAAATCTCAGAGGAATAGGGAAAGATTTAATTGAATATTAGTTATCTGTTTTAAATAACTTTTAATTTAATTTGAATTAACCAAAATATCATTTCAATCTTGTCATTAGACAGAAAAAGAGACAAATGTAATGCAGATAGCATAAGTGTAACTCTTGAAAATTGTCAAGAAACATAGTTAAAAATTTTTATTACATAAGAATGAAGATCATAGAAATAATAGAAACCACAAACAGGTAATACATATCCAACAAATGGTTTTTCAGTTCTCTCAACCTTGCTAATGTTTTAGGGTATAGTATGATAATCTTCATGCCTTCTTTCTGCTTCAGAATTGTGATGACTATAACTACCCATTAACAATTGTTTCTATCACTTTATTGAATTAATCCATGTTTGTGTGTATACCATAAACACATTTATTAGTATGATATTAGCATGCCAATGATCTCCCTTTTAAAAATATTTTGACAAACTTTATAATTGTGATTGTAATAATATAAAGTTGATGTTATATTTAAATTAACAGAGGTATTTGGGATAATACAACACAAATAGTAAGTTGTAAAGTATAACCTAAGAATAATGCAAATGTAAAAATATATTTTATGTATAACTGTATTTCTTATGGAATTAGGTGAGACTCATTTATGAAAAGTTAACAGGTAGTACATTTCATGTAGTACTGGTAGGTCACTTAAAATTGTGCATTTGAAAGATAGGTTCTATGCATCTATTAACCAAATAGAAATAATGGGAAGTGGCAATGTCTTCTTATGTCAAAATACTTCTTAACTTCAATTGTAAAATGTTGGCTCATTAAAAATATTTTAATAGTAAAAATATTTTAATAGTAAAACTAGTCTTCAGAAGAAAGATAAAAATTATATATGATCTCTCCTTTGGGATTAATCCACCTTTGCTTAAATTAACTTTTAATGCAACAGATATACTTAAGTGCTCTCAGAAATGTTTAATTGATCTCCTTTATATTTGCAATTAAACATTCATCTGTTCAGAGATGCTTGTGGAGAGAAGATCAGCACTGTAAACTCTAGGACTGTGTCAAGCTTCACATGGTCAGTGCAATGATAAATACTGCATCAGTTTCATTGTTGGCTGCATAATAGAAGTGACTGGATGTGGGGTGATTTATAAATATCAATTGTCTGGGTTCTAATTAAATTCAGATTTAATTAGATTAGTAACTAGCTAAGACATGTATGTTTTGAGGAATGGGTTAGTCATTGATAAACAGATACTTTTAATATAACCCATCTTTTTAGTAAAATAAGAAAGAAATCTTAAAATATATAGAGTTGGGAAGCTCCCTGAACATAATTTAATAAAGACAGAGTTTAGAATACAGATCTATTTAGTTGTCTTTTTTATTTAGGTAAATATGTAAATTGCTAAAAAGAAAACCATATATTTTAGCTATGTTTTAACTATTGGTATAAAAGATCTCTTTATAACTAAAACATAGCCCAAGTTTTATAAAATGTATGAAATCTATGCTCACATCAGTTTCAAAACTTTCCAAATTGCCCCCTTCCAAAGATGTGGTTAAATTATGGTATTATTTTGCTTCTTTAAATACTTTACCTGCTCCCAAAACCAACTACTTTAACTGACCCAATTCTCTTACCATAATTTTACCTTTCTCCATGTAGAGTTATCTTTGAAGTTAATTGTAAAGATGAGTCCCAGAAGGTTCACTGAACTGTTTCCCCACTTTGCCCATCAAATGAGGTTCAATTATACTCAACAGGAAGAATAGGTATATGTGTGGTTTGGTGCCCATGCAGACAATACTTAAGGCATCAACTGCTCCCTTGGCTTGGGTAAAAGTATGCAAAATAGCTATCAGCTTTCAAAGAAGTGGGAGGCCTAGCATTTGCTCAGTCACCTTGTCATTTGCCAATTTACAGAGTCGCAAGATGATGACAATGTGTTTAAAGAGCGATGCCTCTAACCTTTTTCTCTCTAAATCAGATTCTCAACAGGGTAGAGGTAAGGGTGGGCTATTAGTTTCACCTAAAGAGATTAGTTTTTAAAATACTAACTTTACTGTGCCCTTTACTGAACACTGCCTTATACTTTATTTCAACCTTGTTTCTTTTTTTTTTTTTTTTTTGCCCAATTTTTAAAAACGATTTTATTAATTATTTCCAGAGAGAAAGGAAGGGAGAGAGGCAGAGAAGGAGAGAGACATCAATGTTTGGTTGCCTTTCAACTGCCTCCAGCTGGGAACCTGGATGGAGACCTGGCTTGCAACCTGGTTTTGTGCTCTAGCTGGGAAATTGAACCAGAGACCTTCGGGTTCACAAGCCAGTGCCTTATCCATTGTGCTACCAGCCAGGGCCTCAACCTTGTTTCTTAGGCAATTAAATCTTAAGGGGTAAAAAGGCAAGAACTGTATAACAACATTTAAATCACTGTAAATTCTGGTAACCAGTTTTTATTTATGTGAGCAGTGAAAACAATTTCCCATATAATAAAAATGCTTGCTCATTAGACAAGAGCTATATTCTAATCATGACTTTACCTCCATGAGCCCTGGTTCATCATTGCAATCAAGGAGAAAACAGTACCTAAATTTTAGGAATCTTTAAAGAACTGAATAAGTGACATATAAAATGTTAGGTCCACAACAATTACTTGGAATATAGTAGTTATCTCTACTTCCCACCACATTTTAATGAAGTTTATAGGGAAGCCCCTAAACCTGGACTTGGTTAAAATGAAATCTACCATGGACCTTACAGAGTCTTACAGAAAAGCAGAATTATACAAGCTGGAAATCCTGTTTTAGAAATCATTGGTAGCTGGTTCCATTTCTCAGAGTGAGGGGATACAAGGATAGCTTGAATGTGAGCTTAGGCCTCCTGTTAAGCCCCTTAGAAAGAGTTCATGACCCATTCTTTATCTCTCATGGATATTTAGGAAAATATCAAGTTGTAGGAAAGGCCCATGTTTGAGTCTATTAGCTTTACTAAAGTACACCAAAACATTACATTGGATAAGTTGGTTCAAACATGGGTGGTTATAAAGATGTTCTCATGGCCATAAATTAAAGATGTGACTAGCCTGCGGTTGGTTCTTTTAGTGTTGGTGATTTTTAAAAAATTCTAAATGAAAAAGTAATAATTTGCATATAATTAATAGCACCACTAACATTTCTGAAAACCTATTTTTTCAAATTACAAAGATACAAAAGAAAAATATTACAACCATGTATCCTCATGACCAAGATTGAGTGTCATTTGTTTCTAGTCTTTTTAAAACAGACATATAGGTACTTAAATATAAATATGTCTAAAGTCCCCTTTTATTCCCACCCTAAACTTAAATCTACTTCCCTCTTTTCAAAGAATTCTTACCATGAGCATAATTTAAACCCTTCTGATCCTTTTTAAGTGTTATATACATATATGTAATATACATACATGTAATATATGTGTAATAATAAATAATGTTATAATTGCTTTATATGTTTACATGTCATAAATAGCTTAAACTGTCATCTATCATCCCATATCTTATTTAACTCAATATTATAGTTTAAAATCTTATTTATATATGTTGAATAATTGTTTATATTTTCTGTATACTATTTCATTTTACCGGTACTAGATTTTATTTTTACACTTTTCAAATTATGCAAATTTAATTTATTATTAAAGATAATCATATTCTAGGTATCATCCTTATACAAGTCTCTGTCGGCATGAGTTTTTCAATGATATAAAGCCAAAAATAGAACTGGTAGGTCATTCAAAGACCTATAAACTCTATGTAATTATATCATTGTCCTTGAAAGCTTATTGCAAATACATTTGGATTAAAGTTTTTATGATATGTTAAAGTTAGATTTCTACTTTACTGAGTTTAACAAAATGTGCCCCCACCCAAGATTTCTATGGATACTAGCATGTACTTCGGGTAATGGGAATCATCTTGAATCTTCACTAAGTTTTCTAATTCCATTCATAGGTCATATAAAATATCTTGACTTTATTTCTAACAATGATGGTGCATCTTTCTACCTTGATTTTGTAAAGCAATACGTATAACTATGTTTCAAGTTCAAGTGTATGAGACTCTCCAGCCTATTTCAAACTAGAGATCAAAATCTAAGAACAAATTAAGGCTTCAAAACATGCACATAAACCTAAAATATTTTTAAAAAATTAAGATTCTATCTTTATTCATTTTAGAAATCATTAGGCTTTGCAACTTAGTCATAATATTGAAGTAAAATTATTCCAAACTCCTGTTTGCTCATTATCTTAATATTTAATATTTTAGAGTATCTTTTTCCCATTTGGTCTTCAAGCCACTGGGGACATACTGCATCAACTTCTATGTCCAGGCTTTACAATACAAATATTCCTAGGACATGGTTACTGGTCGTAAATGAGTTTGTTGTCAAAAGTAAAAGAAAGATGTACAAATAAATAAAGCAAGGGAGCAAATAACAGTACATTTTTTCTTTAAAGCACTTATTTTAGGTGAAAGAGGAAGTCATCCTGGAACGATCAGAGGCCAATGGAGACCATGCAACAATTGATCCCACACTCTCATGTTATAGATGAGGTCCTTAGTCTCCCACAAGTGCAAACACAGCTATAGAAGTCTCCTATCATGTGTGAGAGGAATAATGTAAGAAAAGCATTCTTTTCCTAAGTGCCTGGTATGATACTGAAAAACCAGAAATTTATCTCAAGGATATCAATTTCAATGTGGCCTGTGGCAGAATAAGGTACAACAATGGTGACAGAAGACTAAACATGCCTTATTCATTTCCCCCTTGGCATCCAAAAAAGATTTAAACATTATGTTAACATCTTATCTTAGCTGCCTGTTTTGGAGTCATAATTTTAAAAAATTCAATTCTGTGCTAAACGTGTTCTGTGTTTGAAAATATTAAACAGTTCTCTTGATGGGTAGAGCTTACAAATTGAAAAGAATCATAATTATAATGGCAAGCAGGTTTCCATTAGCTTTCTCTCATCCGAATCACCAAATTACACTTTCATGAAATAAGATGACTCATTACCTTAATATTCCAGATGCTATAGAATGGTATCTGTCACCATATGCCAGGTGGATTAGTAGGTACTCTGTTAGTACAAGTGCATTTTGCATTAAATTATCATAAAAAATGAAAGGAGCCATTTACTTCATGTGCCCTTGCACACCAATAGAGGATCATACAATAGTGTCTTTGAATATCAAATGAGGTCATTTGAACCAAAGATCTTTAAAAATTTATTATTTAATTACAGTTGACATACAATATTATTATATTAGTTTCAGATGTACAACATAATGATTAGACATTTATATACCTTATAAATTAACTGATCACCCTGATTAGTCTTATGTCCATCTGATGCCATAGTTATTAGAATATTACTGACTATATTTCCTATGCTGTACTTTACATAACCATGACTATTTTTAAAACTGACAATTTCTACTTCTTAATCCTTTTCATCTTTTTTACCTATCTCTCAACATACCTTCCATCTGATCAAGATCACTTTTTTCTCTGCATCTATGAGTTTGTTTATATTTTATTTGTTCTTTTGTTTGTTAAGTTTTATATGTAAGTGAAATTATATGGTCTTACTCTGATTTATTTCACTTAGTATAATACTTTCTAGGTTATTTCATGGTACAAAATGGCAAGATTTCATTTTATTTTCTGGTTGAATAATATTCCATCATATATATAAACCATATCTTTTTTATCAATTTGTCAACAATGGAGAGTTAAGTTATTTTCATATCTTGGGTATTTTAAATAATGCTGCAATGAACATGGGGGTGTATATATCCTTTCACATTAGTATTTTGGATTTTTTGGATAAAAATCCAACTGTGGAATTGCTAGATCACATGGTAGTTTTATTTTTAATTTTTTAAGGAATCTTCATACTGTCTTCCATAGTGGCTATACCAATCTGTATTCCCAACAGCAATGCATGAGGGTTTCCTTTACTCCACTTCCTCATCTTTATTGTTTATTGATTTATTGATGATAGCCATTTTGAGAACTATAGTTCATAACTCAATGTGATTTTAATTTGCAATTTCCTGATGATTAGTGATGTTGAGCATCTTTTTCTATGATTATTGGCCATCTGTATGCCCTCTTTGGAGAAAAGTCTATTCAGATCCTCTGCCAATTTTTTGATAACCTGGGTTATTGTGTTGTAACTAAAGTACTTCGGGCAAGCTACTGGCTCAATTTGGGCATTGATAAGCCTAATGTAATATCAACATGTAATTCTAAAACGGGGATAAATAACTGTCAACCAGCTTTATCATGCCTATAGATATATTTTTTACTTATTTTTTAAAACTTGTGTTTATTTTTTTAATTAATTACTGTTTTTTAAATGGAAATGATTTCACAATATAAATCCTAGTTTCTATCAAAAAATTGGATGAGCTGACTGAACTGATTAGGCATTTCTGTATTAATACCATTAATTAGAAGTTGCCCCTTCCAAAGGGACATGACCTCTCCTATTTGCTCTAGTCCTTAACTTAGCATTAGTAAGGCCTACAGTCTCCATTTGCCTGCTATTTATATCAGAGCCCTCTACTTCTTAAATGTGCACCTCTTGGTCTTTAGTCTAAATGATGTCTGAAGTTGCTATGAATGATATTAATCTATATCTAATAACTATCTACTCAAATGCTCTTTTAAATGTTTGATTATTAAGGTCCATGAAAACTATTAATTTGTTGTTTTTAGTCTTCTATTTTTACTATTCAGGCAAAACTTTTACAATTACTATAGTAAAGTTGGTAATATATGCCATGATAAATATTGAACTGAACAATTTTAACTACTTTGAGTCTCAAATTTACTGATATATTAACAGCATGATTATTGTCAAGTGACTTTCCTATTTACATCATATGCAACGATGATAATATTGTTTAATACTACAAAAGTATCTACAACTGGTAAAATGGATTTTCTACTTTGATCTTACATGCCAAAAATGGTTCTGACCAAGCAAGTAATTCACAAACAAATTTACAAGCCACAGGCCTTAGTGGCAGCATCCAATGACCATAAAGACACAATTTGCCAAAGGAGTCAGAAAATACAAAAATACCTGCCAAATTTGGTTGGCTCATATGCTATTTGCAAAGGAAAACACTCAGATAATGATTTGGAAGCTATGTATATCTCAGTATAGATAAGTTTCATTGTAATGTTACCTCTTAAGATTCTGTTTTATGGCATATAAATGTAAAAAGTGTCACCAAATACTAGGTTTTGGTAATAAAAGGAAAGAGATAAATGATTAAGTCATCCAATTAAGCACACAAACAAGAAAACATTATTTTAACACTAAAATATCAGGTCATAGACTTTTAGTATTTTGATTTGAATGGAATAGTGTATATTACAATAATGACTTTTGAGTTTATGTTCTTTTTTACCAAAAATTATATATATATATATATATATATATATATATATATATATATAGCATTGTATGTAGAATGGAAGTAAACAATGAGCCATTGCAGCCATAGTTGTTCATATCAATACATGAAATTAGAACACTGAAAACGAGTAATATGCACACGTGAGGTACTCGGTCAGCATATACCCATGAGGGTATTGTTGGTTTTTTTTTTTTTTAATAGTGTTTATGGTCTTTATTCAATGAGATAAAGGATAGTTGAATCAACTATCCTGCTGAGTCAGGGACAAAGTGAAAATCAAGGTCATTTTTCAGCCTGTGTTTACTAGCATGTCAATTACTCTTTTGATTTGACACAAAGCAGCCAGAGAGTTAGTGCACAGCCTGGATCACATCCACTCAGCGATAGCCGCCAGGCTGCTGTCTGGAAAGGGGCCTTTCTTTACCCTGTTTGCAGTCGACAGAGCCCATGAGTGATTTTTAATTAAAAAATAAAATAAAGTTAAATCACTCTTAACTGTTTTTATTATACCCATAATGCTATCTTTAAAACTGTTTTTACTATACCCAAAATGCTATCTTTTAAAGTCTGGAAATATGAAAGACACATTTTCATTCTCTCCAAACATTAAGATTCACTAATCATAATGCCTTGGCTTCTTATTTGCAGATACAAACAATATATTACTTTAAAGTTAGAAGATAATAGTAATTGCAAACATCTCAAAAGTTCATTATGTGACAGTCCCTTTTAATGAGCTTGAGAAACATGTATACAAAATACTGATTTAAATATAATAACCAGATATGTATTAATTTGGATATATGTTTACAAATGAAATATATATGATTTAATCTTCAAAATAATACTTGAATGTTGTAGTCACAATGAAACCATCCCTTTTGCACATGAGATGAGCAAAAAATAAGTTACCAGGACTTGCTCAAGCCACATAGCTGCTAAGTGGGGTAACTGTGCTGCCCGTATTGTCCTAGGCTAAATCATGGCTGCTTCCACTGCACTGCATTCCATACTCATTGCAGGTGAGCAGTGTAAGGAACAGCCCAAAGCTACCTTTGGGAATTATATGTTACATTTAGCAACTTCCAGAATTTGAAATTTTTGGGTTTTTTCCCCCCTGAAAAACAAAAGTCATTTGTAATCCCTTCCTCTCAGCATGATTTTGAGTTTAAATTCTCAATTATTGCACTTAAGTATGTCTACTCTGATTTCCACTAGAATCCTGGCCTGATGGTGAATTATAGAGGAGCTTTTTCCTAGAGGGAAAATCCACCTCAAGCTAGCGTAGTATGGTGTTTCCTGCTTACTTTTTTTCTAGTTCTTCATAGTAAGATATATCAGGGAAAGGAACGTTTTGTCCTGTTCCTCATTTCCATTTAAAGCTTCTAACATGTAGTACCACCAGAGGAGGTTAGTGATTCTGAAATAAAGTTGCCATTAAGAGAGGTTACAGGTTGGGAAGTGAGATAACTGAGCTCTAAAACCATGTTTACTTACACTTGTTGTCTCACTATAGCAAACTGATTATCTCTGTGCCTCAGTTTCCTCACCTATCAACTGGGAACAGTAGTATCTGCCCCTAGGGCATTTAGGAAGAATAATGAGCTGAACCATGTACAGAATTATGGAATTTAGTAACCTCCCTGTTATGGATTTTTGTTATTAACATCCATGTTATTATCATCATCATCCAGTTATTGTCTCCCATTTTCATTCATATTATCTGTTCTTCTTCCAAAATCAGGAAGTAATCTCAAATTATTATCATATCCAACCTCTTTAATATAACATCATACAGCTATTATTTCCCATTTTTATTCATATTATCTATTCTTCCAAAGTCAGGAAGAAATCTCAAATTATCATTGTATTCAGCCTCTTTAACATAACAGTGATTTGATATCAAAATTTCAATTATTTTTCAAATGTTTTTCAAAATACATAATACCCATTTACAAAAGCTTTAGCATAGATCATATATGTGATCATGGAGTTTCAAAAGTGGCAGGGTAGGGATCGTTCATTAGTGGGTGCTTGCAATCAGTTGGCAGTAACTTTGCATCTCCTTATTTCACATGCTTCTTATTAATTTTGAAAAACTATGTTTCTAAGGTTATGTTTCAGATATAAAATATTAGATTCTGAGAGCAACCATCTTGTTGAAGGAATACGATGTTAGAGCAAACATAATTTCTGGACTGCATGCAAGGCAAACTGCTAAGGAAATTGCGGACTTCAATAACATCCCTTTATGTACAGTTTACAACATGAAGAAGGTATATGATGCTGATCCTGATGTCACAACACCAACAAGGAAAACACATAAGGTATGCGAAGATGGCACAAGTCCAGATAATGTACACAGAATCCAAGAGATCATCTATGAAGATCCAGGATGTTTACCCTGACATTTTGAGAGAAGTAGTTGTACCATGAATGAAGCAAGTTGCAAATGGACGTCATCTTATCTTCTAACAAGATGGTGCACCAGCACATAATTCCAAAAAGGTGCAAAAATGTCTCAGTGTCAATGTTCCTGAATTCTGGTCAAAGGAAATCTGGCCACCTAGTTCACCAGATGCAAATCCTTTAGACTATTATGTACACAGCATGTGTGAGAAAAAAGTTAATCAACAACCTCATTCCAATAAAGAGGCTGTTAAACTAAGATTGAAAATATTATGATATCCATGGATAAAGTTAATTAAGGTATACTCAAGATTCTGAAGTTGAATCGAGTCTATTATTGCAGCAAATGGAGACTTTTTTGAACAATTTAGAAAATAATGACTATGTTTATGTATTTACATATAAGAATAAATTTACTTCAAAATATAACACTTTTGTGATATGTTTTTTATTTTACTACAATTTTGCCAATTGATCATGCGCACCCCGTATAGCTCGTCGTGCTTTATACAAACATGGGTTCCCAAGAAGCAACACGTATCTTCTGAAACCACCCTCTTGAGAGGTTTGAACTGCCTTAATAAGGGATGATTTATTTATTAATTCAACCCTCAGCTCTTTCTTTTAAGTCCTGGCTTAAAAAGCTCAAGATGGATATTTGTCCTGTTTAAGAAGCCTGTGTTTAACAGTCGAGGCTCAGCCATCCTCTTCTGTATATTTTACATCTGGATCTTTTCAAATCCGGGAACCACTGATAGGGCTGTGGACTTGCACACCGCCTGCCTCCCCTACACACACACAGATGATAGGCTTCTTACCTATTATCCTCTCATGCCAATATGCTGATCAATTTAATTACAAAAAGAAACAGAGGAATAAAGTTAGATTAATATTGAGTTAATATTTGAAAATCTAGGTTTTACGCTACTCAGCATATGACATATAAAAACACGAGACAAAAGGATTTCGGCAGACAGGTGATTAAGCAGAGTTTTTACTTGTTCTATTCCTTGTCTCAGAGTATGGTAATACCATTCATCTATGTTACCAAGTCAGAAAACAAGATGTACACATTAGCTTTTTCCTTACCATCTGAAACTAATCCACTAACAAGTTATAACAATATTACATCCTAATCATCTTCATAATTTCAACTTCTCTTCATTTTCACTGGTGCCATACTACAATCACCTCATACCTGAACCCTTGCGTTCAGTGGTTGTTTTTACTCTGTATTCTTTTATTTTTTAAACTCAATTTGGGATGCCATTGGTTAATAAGATTATATAGGTTTCAAGTGTACCTTATTTTCTTTTTTGTTTATTGATTTGCAGGTAGAGGGGGAAGATCATTTTGTTCCACTTATTTATGCATTGATTGGCTGATTATTGTATGTCCCCCTGACCAAGGATCTCACCCACAAACTTGGTCAATCAGGATGATACTCTAACCAACTGAGCTACTCAGCTGTGGAAATAACTGTACAATTCTATGACAGATCATCTGTATGTTGCATTGTGTGCCCACCACCCAAAGGCAAACTTTCCTCCATCACCAAATATACCTGGGCCCTTGTAAACGCTTCCTTAAGGTCTCCCACAGTGACTATTGTCCCTTTCAATTAGCTCTCCACATGGTAGCCATGTAATCTTTACAGAACACATCTGTTTATAGCACTTCCACCTCCATTCTCTTCTATTCAGACCCACTCCCCATGCTGCTTCTATTCCTGCTAAAAACATTCAGCATTTCCTCAAAGCCTGCTCCCTCTCTACATTTTCTGCCTTTGACTAGATTGTCTGACTAGATTGTCCTGTCCAGACATTACAGTTTTTATGTTGCCTCCTTCCATGAGACTGCGCCTAAGCTATTCCCCTCCCCAGGGCCACACTTTTCCTTGTCTCTGTGTTGTAAACTTCTAACCGCTCTTTTTTATCTAAGCTTGATCATTACTTCCTAAAGGATGCCTTCCTTGGCCAAATCCCATTGTTAAATGTTTCTACAGCATTATAAGTTTCCTCATTAAAATGCTTAATAGAGTTGTACCTGTTCAGAGTTAAGTGGCTATTTTAAGAATATCATCCATTAGATTACTAACTCTTGGAAGGCAAAAACTAGGGTATTATTTTTGCTTTTTGCTCACCTCTTTTTCCATAGTCTTCTGTAGTCCCTGGTGCAAAATATAAATTCAATGACTTTTAAAATTAAATGAAAAAATGAATTTTTTCTTTATACTTACTGTATATCTCTCAAGTTACTAATGTTAGTATAAGAAATGATCATTTATCCTCATTACTGGAAAACAGTAAGCAGTTTGCATTTCTCCTACTTCATATTTAGGGTGGATATTACAGTTTATTCATTTTTGAAACTTACCACTCATGTGGTAGGAATTAAAGATGTATGAGTAAATAAATGGATATTGTATGAACTTCATAATTTTTAAAGCAACATTCAAGTAAAACTTTATAACTGTTTGTACCAGTTATTGAAGCATATTATTAATTATTCTGCTATGAAAGTTATTTCTAAAGAATCCCTGAGCACTCTGAAAATATCTGTCCTCCAGGAGCTGATATCCTGTTTCCAGGGAAGGGAGCCATGTGAAACAAAGGCTCAAGTCCAAATTGATGATAGCTCTAAATGGACCACATAATCAGTCAATTACATAACTAAGAAGGCATGCCATGCTTCTAAATCAGTAATTGCAATGTATCCATTGCAATTGGATCCAGAGGAAATTGAAACTGTAGTGTTATTTTTTGAGAGGCAGAAGTTATGAGAAAAACTACTTGGAACATCCTTTCAAGAACATGCTTACTTTATAAAAGTTCCAAAGTTTAATTCTCAATATCAGTATAATTAATCATAAGGGGAAAACATTATAGGTATCCAATGATTGGAAATGAGGTATTTCTTCATCCTGAAGGCAGTGGGGAGTAATGGACAGATAAAATAGGAGTGAGACAAGCCCAGAATGACCTTTTGAAGAAGTCCTGGTGCCCAAATGGAGAATGTATCAGCAGAAGCTAAGAAGCATGGTTTGTTGCACACAGTAAGCATTCAGTAAATATTTTTTGAAGGACTAAGTGAATGTCATTCTTTGATGAAGGATATGGCATGCAGAAGTGAAATTACAAAGCTTAAGAGAGATTAGAACTGGATATAGCTTGTTGTTGTTTGTTTTCCTAAGTAATTAGCAGATAAATGTCTCATTAGAGGCAATTATGAAAGGTCAGGGAATTTTTCAGAAATGGAAATGGAAGTAGTGGCAGAAATAAATAGTAAAAATAATAAATGGAGGACTTTGGATTGAAAATATTAAATGGAAAAGTCAACTGAAAAGGAAAATCATAAATGCATAGCCCTTTGAACTATGTATCTTAATTTAAAATAGAAGTATATATTTATTTGCCAACATTTTTAGTGCAATTAAGGACTTTTTAAATAATTTTTTCTTTTCTTTTTTATTTTAAGATTGTATTTATTATTTTTCAGAGAGAGGGGAAGGGAGAGAGGCAGAGAGGGAGAGAAACATCAATGTATGGTTGCCATTCACCTGCCTCCAGCTACGGATCTGGCTGGAGATCTGGCTTGCAACCTAGTTATAGTGCCCTGGTTGGAAATCGAACCAGTGACCTTTGGGATCACAGGCTGGTGCCTTATCCCCTGTGCCACCAGTCAAGGCTATACCGCACTTCTAAAGGCAATGTCTATCATTGCCAAATTTGATTTCTTGAACACAAAGGAAAATTTTTAAATATTAAAATTTCCAATCTAAGTGGAAAATTAAAAATTCTTTGTATGATCCCTCAAAGTTTCATTCCTGTCCTCACTTAGCTTGACAAATGGCATTTTTTGTTGTTGTTCTCATTTCTACCTTATTTCTCTGGAAGCAGGTACATTGACACACACACCACATTTGCTTTTTAAGGTAATAGTTTATCAAATTACATGATTACTCTGACAAATGTCACTTACTTAAACAAGTTGCATACAAACAATACAGAACTCATTAAGCATAGAGCCCAATTAGTGGGAGCAAAAATGTGCAAATACATTAGGAACTTGCTTACCTGCCTACTAACACTTCATTTAGGCTTCTGTTTCACAAAGGTATTCCCTGAACATCTATGAGAAAATATTGCTCTAACAATCACTACCTATATTTGACTCTGATTTATTTCTTTATATTAATATCTGACATTATATTGTTGTGTTTCTGTTTCCATTCTAAAATGAGAATTCTTAAGTCAGAGACATCTTCTATCTTGGTCCTTGTTGGCTCCTAGAAATGTATTTGGTATATAATAGAAATGCAGTGTTACCAAGTGATTGAATGAAAAGGATATGAAAGTGCTTACTTACCACACCAGATATCATTAAACATTCCCACATATAGACAATTTCATAACAACAGTACCTTGTAACCTTAATGTGCTTATCTTTAATCATGAGCAGATTGTGCAATGTAGTATATTATTAGCAATTGATTTTTTTTGTTGTTCTGTGAATTTTATCTGTATGTCTTTTATTAGCATCTACTTGAGTTACTGACCGAAATGTAGAGCAAAACCAGTAAGCATAGATGTGTGTTTTCTCCACTGTGTTCCTCTATCTAGAGGCAGACATACAGTAGACCAGAGTTGGATTTAACCTGGTAGGCAAATGCAATACAAGAATAGTGGGGTAAATGCACCTGATGGAATAGCTGTAATGATACACATGGAGTATTTGCTAGGTAAAAAAGAAACTCAGGAATTTTGAGGAAAGGAGTTTAGGCACAGTAAAGGTTATAAGGTCAATCAATTTTACCTCCCAAGAAGAACCAAATAATTGTTCTCCTAATATCTTCAGAGGTTCTGCTGAGATACCAAATAAATCATCAAACTACTTCTATAAAAAAGGATGCTAATAGGAATATTTAACTTTATGAATGGGTAATGTGATTTGAGAGAGGTTCAAATAATCTGAAGATTAACCTGGAACTATTTAGTAACAAAAGTATTCACAACTCCTATGATCTAGTAGCCAGCTCTATATCAGAGTAACATTCTCAACAAAGATGTTGGTAGCCAGTATCTGGGTCCAACCTGTGAGCGAGAGTAGGTAAACTTACAGATAAAGCAATAGATAGTTAATGCACATCAGGATGTATGTTGTGAACTAGTCAACTGCAGTGGTATACAAGTATTGTGCTATGCTGTATCTTTTATTCTTCAGCTTCATAACCAGTTTTTTCAATAATCTCTGTGCTGCTGCAGTTGGAAAGCTAGTAATTACTTTCTCAGAAAGGCACCTTATTTCTTAGATTCTGCCTATTGGAGGTATTAGAAGAAACGATCAGGCAGGGATGCTTGATTTCCCAGCTTGTGTCAGACTCACTGCCACAGCAGCAGTTGGGTCAGCCTCCAGCTTCTTGTAGCATCCTCAGTATCTGAGCTTTGCCAGAAGTCTCGGCAGTGGCTACTGTGGCTCCCCATCCTGGGAAGTATGAGTACCAACTTCATGAGATCCTTTTCTCTACACTCCTGAGTTTCTCCCTGTGTTACCCTAGTCCCAAATCTCAGTGTTTCTTGCTATAGTTCTTACTATATGGGTTACCTCTATTTTTTCCACTGTGTGTGTTTTTAGCTCTCTGGAATTATTGTAATTAATTCTGTTTATTATACCCCTTCTACATAAAATAACTCCTCTTGTATTTTTTGAAATAAATTGTCATGCAAAACACTGCTTGACTCTGAACTTCGGAAACTTCATATACATGGACTCATGTAACAGCAACATGAATGTACTTAATGTCATTGAACTGTATATTAAAAAATGGCTAAAATGGTAATTGTCAATTTTATGATAAGCATGTTTTACCATAATAAAGAAAATGAAAACATTGCTGAGTGGCGTAACAAAATAAACAAATTGAAATCTCAACATAATACCTTCATATAAATTAAAAATATAACTCTTCAAATGAACTCTAGATAATTCTCCCTAAACATTCTTATGAGGGCAAAAGTTTCTCAGCCATGGCACTGCTGACATTCTGGGCCAAGTAATTTTTGTTGGGGGAATGGGGCTGTCTTCTGCTTTATTGAATGTTTAGCAGCAGCCCTGACTTCTACCCATCAGTAACACATCCATCTGCCTGTGAACCAAAAATGTTTCCAAACATTGCCCATGTCTTCTGGTGATCAAAATCACCCCTAGTGATTTGCAACCACTGCAATGGAGAATGATGACAAATTTTCTAACTTACCAGTTTTGGGAAAAAGTGGATGCTCTGCTTTGTCTTCTTTGGGATATGTTTGCTTTCAGAGAGAATGTATGCTGGCCCGATTCTAACCCTGCGGTGAGTTTAATGTTGAAGACTTTTTCTCTGAATTCTGTGTACTTTCCATGCTAACTAAGGGTCAGTATTAAGTAGTCAGTCACTTCTTTATGCTTATGCAACATTCTCCAACTCTCTCAAATATTTTTATTTTAATATATCTTTCAGTGGTATGCCCCGTCATAGTAAGAGGAAGTTCAGTTTTAATCATTGCTTAGGCCCAATTTTTTCAGTTCTTTTCTTTCTTTCATCCCCCATTGACATCCATTGTAATATTTTGTTTACTTAGTTTGAAAATAGATCCAGAAATGTCATCATTTCCACCACCTTTACTATGACTTCTTCGATACAAGACACTATTATCTAATAGCTTCTGAATATTTCTATACTGGCCTCATTCCATTCTATTTTCCACACTAGATCCAGTATGAATTATGTAAAATGTAAGTCTTACTATGCCATATATATGTTCAAATCTCCCCATTGCTTCCCATTCACTCCAAGTAACAGCCAAAATCCTCACTGCGGCCTAAAAGCAGTGAGAGTGCAACCTGCCATCTCTCCGTCTTTTCAGACTCATCTCCTTCTTGCTCTCACGCGTGTACTTTCTGTTTCCTGCACCTTGAATGAGCTCTTCCCAGACACCCACAAAGTAGTTTCCCTTCCTTCAAGTCTCTACTCAAATGTTACTTTCTCAAAGAAATCTACCCTAAACATCTTATCTTAAGCAACTTTCTCACCCTCCCTCTTGCCTCCCTTTTGGTTCCACTGATCATAACCTGACATATTATCCATTTATGTCTTTATAGGTGTATTTCATTTTTCCCCTACAAGGTACACATTTCATGAAAGCAGCAGTGGTGTTTTATTTACTCATTTATGCTTTGTGCTATAACTGCCTGCCATGGGCCCCCAGCTCACATTTGGTAAAATAGTAAATAAACCAACCTTGCAAAATGGGTTGAACAGCATAGGTAGCCTTAATTTGAGATGGGACATAGATTAGGGAATGAAAATGCAGTCTAGGGTACAGGGGCCTTATAGTTATTTTTTTTTAACGCTCTTTTGACCTATTTCTAAGCCTTTCAGCAGCAAAATCAAACTTATTTTGAGCCCAAGAGTACACACACAGAAACAGTGGCTGGTATTATAAGAAAGGTCTGATGAAATAGTCACAGCCTGCGCTAACAACTGCCCATTTCCTCCCTAAAGAGTGATGGTAAAACTTCTGGTTAACCATAAACTTGAAAAGTAAAACGGATATAAAGCTAGAGAATTTGGGATGGAGAACGTACTCTCCTCCTGCTTCATTATTTTTGTAGAAATTAACTCTGTTTGCGGCCCTTTGCCTCCTTACTTGCGCATCTCCAGGGAACAAGGATCTGATTGGTGCCGCCTAAGACTATTTCCTGCTACTTTCTCTTTGGGAGCTCAGAAATTCTGAGCTTTGACTTGCTCCAGACCTTTGGTAAACTTAGTAGTCAAAGCTGCACGCTTACAAGAAAAGGACTGTTATTTGAGGGTAGAAATGTCTATTTCAGGCTTGTTCTATCAGCACATCCAAATAGACAACACTTCTTAAGCTTATGTGTTCAAATTAGCCATAACAGCTAAATAAAGGTGCTCCTTAGATCCCCGTTTGCCTGTTTTAACATTTGTTATTCTTAGTAAATGCAGACATCAGTCAAGAGAGAAAGCTGAGTAATTCATTAGCTCCTTTACTTGTATGTTTTTGCCTACTTAAAAATTAATTTGAGCCCTGGCTGGTAGCACAGTGGATAAGGTGCCAGCCAGCAAACCCAAAGGTTGCTGGTTTGATTCTCAGTCAGGGCACATAACCAGGTTGCAAGCCAGGTCTCCAGCCAGGTTCTTGGCTGGAGGCAGGTGAAAGGCAACCATACCTTGATACTTCTCTGCCTCTCTCCTGTCCACTCTCTCTAAAAATAATAAATGAAATCTTTTTAAAAAATAAAATGAATTTGCTGTCTATATCTTGCAGGTTTGTTAAGAACATTTAAGAAGGACTCAAAAATGGGGTGAGCAGTTGAAAGCATTTTCTTTCCAAAGAAAGTTAGGGATATATCCTTTGCAGTCTGGATGTACCAGCTTGGGTATACTTCAGCGAAGTTACAATGCTCAGTCCTAACCTTTGAGGGTCTTCCTGAATCCCTTGAGTTTTTGATGCTTACAAGCTTCTATGCCCTGTTCCTATCATATATTTTTAAAAATTGGATGTGAATGGATCACTGAAAACAAACACATAGCTTTGTATGCTGAGGTCATTTAACCCCAATAATAAATTCTAAACCACTAAAAGTCTTTATCAAAATAAATGTGTTATTGTAATCACAACAGTAAAGAGCCACTTTATTATGTCAGTGGGTTAAGTAATTCTTATTTTTTTTTAATTTTTAATTTAAAAATATTTATTATTATTATTTTTTTAGAGACAGAGGGGAAGGGAGAGAGACAGAGAGAGAGAGAGAGAGACATCAATGTATGGTTGCCTTTCACCTGCCTCCAGCTACAGAGCTGGCTGGAGACCTGGCTTGCAACCTGGTTATGTGCCCTGGCTGGGGAATCGAACCAGAGACCTTTGGGTTCACAGGCCGGCACCTTATCCACTGTGCCTTCAGCCAGGGTCTTAAGTAATTCTTATATCTTAAAAAATATGAAAATAAAAAAGCATACAAAATATAACCTCAAGACAAATAAGGGGGCAATTTCATGTAATTATCTGTTTATGTTTCCAGAAGTAGATGATTTCTACAATAAGGGAGTAAAAACTGTAGTGATAGGTATATGAGTTAATTATAAACACAAAAATAAGAACATTCACTAGCAACCAGATTCAGTAATCCCACGCAAAGGTGAATATTCATATCAGATTTATTTTTAATAATCCAACCAGGGAAAGAACCCAAGTGTTCATTAATTGGTGAATGGATAAAGAAATTGTGATATATTTGCACTCAACAATAAAAATTTTCAAGATACTGATACATACAACTACATAAATGAACCTGAGAAATACTTGCTAAATAAAAAGAAGTCAAACTTAAAATGCTACACATTTTGCAATTCCATGTATATGACCTTCTAGAACACGTGACAGAAAGTAGATAAAGTGATGTGGACATGGGACCCAGGGAGACACTGAAGTGCAGAGGCACAAGGAAAAATGTTACAGTGTTGGAAATGTTCAATAGCTTGATTACGGTGGTGGTTACGTAATCGTACACAATTACCCTAACCCAAAATGGAAAATTTCTTATATGTAAATTTTACCTCAATAAATGTTGACCAATATATAAATTGGGAGCTATGGAAAAGTAAGGGAAATGTTTGAAAGACTAAACACTTTGCAATGTTGACACAAGGGGAACATTGAAGTCAGAAGCACAGTGTGGGGGGAAGCAAGAGCTGGCTTTCTTTTTTTCAAGGACTGCCTTCACACATGCTCTCTAATTTATCTCCCACTCTCTTTAACAATCTCTTGATTGTATTTTATTGTTTCAGGCTCCTTTCAACATGGGAATACTTTCATTTTTATAATTTAGAGGCAGTTTAAATATGAAAGACCCAATGTTTTGAAGTTAAGTTTAAGTTTTACATTCAACTCCTTCATCATCACCCCCTGCTCTCAGCTGAAGCTAAGGGACCCATAGGAAGGATGGTGTTAAGGTCTATATTTAGCTCTACTTCTCTTCCTCAGTCTGCCTCTCCCTCTGCCTCTCTACCTATCTCTCCTTTCCTTGGTATAGTGAGGCTAAGGAGCAGAAATGGGAGGAAAAGGACAAAATGATCTATCATTTGACCCCTGGGCCTCTGTGTGTGGAGCAGTCTTCAGTAATCACCTGTGATTATCCCCTGGGTCGTGTATCGTAGATCTGTGCAGTGCATTCTTTGCCTGACATATTGAAACTCAGCGTCTATTTGCAGAGGTCTGTCCATTACTTTGTACTACTGGTATCCCCTTACCTACACACTATCCTTCAATGCAAAGTTCTCTCATGATGGCTCACAACCTGGCCAACTTCTATGGCCCCCCGTTGGAACCCATGGAAAATATACTCCTCTTTGCCACACCAAGGATTAGTGTACAGCTTTTATTACTGTCCTCCTCCATCTCTCTTCTGTTGCTCACTGTTCCAACCAAAATTCTGCCTTCAGAATTCCTGTGGAAAGCAGGTACACACTCCCCAAAGCCCAAGGTGAATGAGGAGGACCAAATATGCCATTAAAAAAAAAAAAATAGATTCTCTAAATTCCCTTTCTTCAGGTCCAACAACAGAGCCAGTGCAAGCTGGCTGATTCAGCCGCTTAGCAAGCACTGGACCAGCATGTGAGATATTTATGCAGTTACCTGCCCCTCTACAAGTACCACTGCAGGTGAATGTGGCGCGGGGGAGCAATTGGTGAAGAAGCACTTAGCTTTCTCTTCGGCTAGAAAGGAAAAAGAAAAGGCATTTCCCCTCTAAATCTATAATTAGCTTTTCTATAGTCTCAAGACCACTGAGGAGGAGATCTCAGGAACATCTTACCCACCTCTGAGAAGCCCTGTAAGGCCTATTAAAGCTTTGAAGTCTGGAAGCTCCTTAGAAACTGTGCAGGATTGTTGGTTGTTAATTCAATATTTTCCCATTTCCTCTTAGGTTCTCCCTCAGGTTTTAAGGAAGAAATCTGGGAACAATATATCCTAGAACCCTTTGCCAGAACAGTGTAAGTTT
This sequence comes from Noctilio leporinus, assembly GCA_004026585.1. Taxonomy (NCBI): domain Eukaryota; kingdom Metazoa; phylum Chordata; class Mammalia; order Chiroptera; family Noctilionidae; genus Noctilio; species Noctilio leporinus. Next base: position 172,602 of record PVIW01001121.1, read on the forward strand.
GACTGTAACAATCACAGGTACAGAGGGTGAGGAAAACTGGTGAGAGCAATAACCATTGTTTTATGGTGAGAGTTTTGGGCAGAAAGGTAGGTCTTGGCAGGTGGCAGAGATAGAGGTTTTCCAGCACCTTCAGGTGTCCTTCCCCTCCTTGTTTTGCCTTAGGCAGATGGAGTCTTTGATGGCATTTTCCCTGCAGTCCTTGCCCTTCCAATAGCACTGAAAGCCAGTAGAGGCCTTCTTCAATATTATTCTTCCAGCCATACTGATTGTTGTAAAATCTGGGAAAATGCTTAAATTTGTTTTCTGCTCCATATTCCTAGAGTGGCTTTTTTTTTTTTTTTTTTTTTCTTTCTTTCACAACACTGATAAGTAAATGTAGAGACTCTTCTACTTTCCTCTGCTTAGTAATTCAGCCCAAAATGTTCAAACCAAGGCATCTTGTTTCATAGTTGAGGGGGAAATCTTATTATTTTGATTGTCAGTTACAGGTCACCAAGATATGGATAAAACATGTTGATGGAATCAGGCTAGGGTCCAGTTGTTAGCACTGGCCAGAATATGTCACAATAACAGAACTCTTTGTTCAGGTGTTTGGAGACTGAACAAAAACTCTTGAGCACACATTGGTATTTCCCACCTTAATTCAATTAAATTATGTATGCTAATAATACTATTTACTCAAAGTTTTGTTGCTCTAGAGTAATAACTAGACAGCTCAGGTAATGGGATCTTAGCTTAGAGATAAATAATAGAGTGAAAGAAACTTTATTTTTTGAGGGCTTCATGAGAAACAAGAGCATCATTCAAAGCATTTGCACAATCACTAGTTAGGAATCACGGAGAACTGGAATGTCATGCAGGACACGTCACTCTGGTATTCCAACAGCAGGCTGATGGCCCAGCATCTGTATTGTTAGCAGAGCGTCCTCAGAGCAGGCTTCTGCTGTTCTAAATGACAGGTGCAGGTCTTTCCTGGCTCTGTTTTGACTTTGGTCTCGTTTCTTTCTCCACCCTCCTCTTTGCATCATGTTCTTTGCTTGCTTTTTCTTTTGCTACATGCAGAGTGTTTCCACAGAGCTCTCCTTTCAACTGGAACAAAAAAGAAGATATAGTTGGTCACTTCTCAGTATAAAGGATTTGTGTGCATGTCATCATGCCTGAGCACTATAGTGACTGACAGCTGGCCTCAAGTTAGCTGCATTCATTCGGTCATCAAGTCTCATCAGGCCCAAGAGGCAACAACCATGGAAACTTGGGGTATGGAACAATGTAGGAATTGTTTATAAGGGTACTTGGGTGCAGCTGACTAAAAGACAAAAGCCAATAAATTCTTTAAGATAGAAAGCAACTACATCTTTCATGTTTATGGTATATTCCAGGAAAAGATTTTTAAACTAGAAACCAAAGCTACAATCCATAGTTCCTTAATACTAAGAAAACATCCACTGCATGATACTTTATTTAATAAGAATCTTTGGGGGGAAGAAAATAATAAAAATGGTTTGCAAGTTTATTCAACATATGTTAGCTAATTTCAGAAATGTTAACATGCTAAAAAAATTACTGTTGTAGGATTGAATAAATGTGATTATTCTATGCTGTATCTGGATCTACATCAATGTGAACAAGATGAGGAGATCCTGTGGAAAACCTCACTGCTTTTTCCACTGCAGCTCATGAAATCATGTTATTTATTCCACAGGGTCCAATGGGGAAAAATGAGTGGGCAAAGACATTGTAAATGTTAAGTCAATTAACATTTTACAACAAATTCAGAGTGATACAATAAGTACTATAATGACAATTTATCCTCTTGAATGTAGTAAATCCAAAACTTAATAAAAATGTATATTTGTAGTAAATAAACCATTGCCTGTTATAAAGGAGATGAAAGGACATTCATTAGCCAAGCTCAACATGCGTTTTCCCTAGTTGTTTTCCTATACAAATAAAAATAAGTTAAAGAGAATAGGGTATATGGGTTTTTTTGTTTGTTTGTTTTTGTTTTTTTTAAGATTTTATTTCATTATTTTTAGAAGAAGGGGAAGAGAGAGAGGCAGAGAGGGAGAGAGACATCAATGTATGGTTGCATTTCACCTGCCTCCAGCCACAGGCCTGACTGGAGACCTGGTTGGCAACCTGGTTATGTGCCCTGGCTGGGGAATCGAACCTGCGACCTTTGGGTTCGCACGCTGGCACCTTATCCACTATGCTACCAGCCAGGGCCTGGTATATGGTTTTCTAAGATTATTACATATAAGAAAAATATAGTATTAAACTAATTTAAAAGCCACTACTTTAAATCATTCTAACAAACACTTGTTTTTCTTTTTTTTTTCCTCCTTTTTATTTATTTATTTTTTCCCGCATGTTCACTATTGTAAAAGAAACAAATAATAACAATCTAATGAAGGAGTCTGGATTTCCTTCATGGAACATAGGGATGTTTTTTTCTGCTACTTTAAGGGATGGTACCAAGTATGGGTCCCATCATAAACTTTCTGTCTATGGTTCAAGTGGCCATGCATGTTCCACAACTTCTACTTCTCATCTCTTTATTGGCGGTCATAATAGATAAACCTGGAGAAAATTTTGTTTATACCTTTAGATCTCTGTACAATAGGAAATGCTTATTTTCATAAGTAAACAATGTTATTTTTATGAACAATTTCTAATAGTTATTATTAAAGCAATTCATGTGCTGACCAGTTTTAACACTTTCTTTGAAACTCTTATTTATATATTGCATATAAAACCTATTAAAGACTGCCAGGTTAGCGACAGTAATAGAACATTTAGGGCATGTTTCTTACATGACAAGCACTACAAGGAACTTACTATTTCCTACAAGGAACTTACTATTTCCTTTTTGCAGAATAGGGAACCAAGGCTAGACATTTTATGTAAATTGCATGTGATCATACAGGTAATAAGTGAGAGATCTAGGATCTGACTGTAATAAGGACTGACTCTAAAGTTGGCATTCCTCTCTCTTCCTCTCATTTTTGTCAAAACCCAGTAGCAGGCTGGAGCATCACATCCCTCCACAGGTAAATACTGCAGCATGCTTCTTACAAAAGCAAAGAGATTCTCCTACAAAACCACACCTTCACTAACCTGAGAAAATCTGCAATTAATTCAATAGCATTAACCAAGGTACAGATCATACTAAAAAGTCTTCAATTGTTCCCCAAATGCCCTTTATAGGTGATGGTTGTGGTTTCAATTTAGGAAGCCAGCAGGGTTCGCATAGTACATTTGGCTACTCTGTGTCTGAAGTCAACTCCTTCATTTCTGCTTTTCATCTGTTTGTTTGAATGATCTAGTCAAATTGTTCTGCAGAAAATTCTATAGCCCAGGTTCTTGTCATTGCTTCCTCAGGATAAAATTCAGGTGAAAGGTGTGAAAGCCACCTCATACCACACGAATGACACTATGCCTCTCAGGATGTCAATCAAGTGAGGCCTTCCCACACTGGCAATGCTGTGTTTGACCACCTGCTTAAGATAGTGAGTGAGTGAGAGCCAAAACTCTCCACTTTATTCTTTATTTTATTTTATTTTATGCTTTTCAGAGATGGGAAGGGAGAGAGGTAGAGAGGGAGAGAGAGGCATGAATGTAGAGAGGGAGAGAGAGGCATGAATGTATGGTTGCCTTTCACCTGCCTCCTCCTATGGACCTGGCTGGAGACCTGGCTTGCAACCTGGTTATATGCCCTGACTGGGAATCGAACCAGTGACCTTTGGGTTCGCAGGCTAGTGCCTTATCAGACCTCTCCACTTTAAAAGCATGTGTTCTGGCTAAAGTCATGTCTGACAACCTTTCACAAATGGCTTTCATGCACATTGTTGATATTGCCTGCATTTTTTTTTTTTTTTTTTTTTTTTTGGCTAGAGCTAAGAAAATGGTGGTATTCTATTTCTGTCATTCCCTACGTCCTGTTTGTATTAGGTGGCATTCTTTCTTCCTTCCTAACCAAAGTGTTTCAGATTCACATTGAATTTTTTCTTATTTGAGACATGAAATCTCCTATTTCTCTCAAGCCCTAACTTCTTTTTAGACAGAAATAGTATTTCATAATGGGAGTTAACTGTGTTCTTAGCTTTTGGAATGCTACTATTTCTAAGTAGTTTTAACGAACGAGGCAAAGTAAATGTGGGTGTGCACATAGTTATTCACACAAAAAATTAACCAGTTCATACTGATTCTTTCAGATCATATTTAACATCACTGGATTCTTCTGGTTGTCTGCAGTTGCTATTCTATATCTTTCTCTCCCTTTCCCACAGATTCCCAGCATCAGTATGTTCACTCATTTGCTCTTTTCTGCTGTTTACTGCACATGGTTTCAGGATTAAAATACAATTCTACTAAGCTAACTATAACTCAACATTTATTTCCATTGTGTAAGGTATTTCTATCTTTTCCCCCTTATCCATGAAAGGTAGCCTATAAAATATTTTCTTTTAGACCTTGATTTTTTTTTTTTAATCTGAAGTAGCCTGAAATTCCTTCCATGTTGGTTCACATAGTCTTCATATTTTCTATGGTTGCCATTTTATGGATATTTTGTAACTGATTTAGCTAAACTCCAGTGAAGGTGGGTACTTAGGTTGTTTTCAATATTTAGCTATTACAGTGCATAACCATGCATATGTTGGTTCATATTTGGAGAGGTATATCTACAGGATAAATTTACAGAAGTGGAATTTCTCACTGGCAATATATGAAAAACTTCATTTTCCCACAACTTTAAGTTTTAGATTTTTGCCAAACTGGGATGTGAGAAATTTTATCTCATTGAAGTTTAAATTTGCAATTCTTTCAGCATGCATTTGTCATCTTTATTTTATTTTATTTTAGGTGTATACAAGAAAGTTTTAAATTTCATAAGGTCTTTTTTTTTTCTTAAAAATACATTAAGCTTTTTGTGAGAACAATATAGCACTATCTACACAAAGCTTTTTAGAAGGCCCTCTACTAAGATTCTAACACAAAAGGATATATCTTCCCTAATATGTTGTGAATCGGTTTTAATCACATTAAAAATTATAAATCCATGAATGATAACTGAATTCAAATACTAACATTATTCACTTGGGCTGGAAATGCTTAGAATTTCTTGCCAGTAACAAATAATTATATATACAATATTAAATGTGTCTTGTCAGTAAGCAGTAGTCTTTAAAAACAAATTTATACTTACCACATTGTCTCTCACTCTCTGCTCTAATTTAATTCAGAATACTTGTGATTATTGTGAGCAATTATTTTTAACAATTTCTTTCGAAATCCCATATGGTAATGATTAAAACTTGAAAGCTTTCAAGAAGAAAAATGCAAAAAGAAATATTTTAAATAAGATTAAGAAGCCTGTTTTGAGCTCTGGTTATCTTTCAAACCCTCAAGTCCCCATGTAAGGTTCCCCAATGGACTCATTTCCTTCTCAAATGAGTAAAAAGTTCCTTTCATTTCCCTCTATTTATTTGAAAAAGAACGGCTCTATTTTAAATTATTTATTTACTTTTTGAGACTACAAAACACTGACATTCAAACACTCATTCAACAAAAGTAATATATTGTCCCATACTTCTTTTTCATTTGTTTGTAAACTGCTAAGTTCTGAATCATTCCAGAAGTCATTTCATGTTTTTTCTGTTACCTCATATTCTAATATAAAATGGTTAAGATGTGAGACCTGAAGCTGCAAGAAACATTTATCATAAAAATTTAAAAATCATAACTTATTGATTCAGTTGATTTTTAAAAATTGTGCTCTTTATGAAACTGCCTCAGGGAACAAGCTTAGAGTTAAAATATCAATTATAAAATCCCCAACCTGAGTAAAACCAGAACAGCCTGTTTGAAAATATTGATACAAATCATTTCCCCTGGAAAGTGAAAAATATACAAAAATACATGTATTTTAAAAATAGATTTTTCAGCATGAAGGGTAACTAGTTGCTTCTTTTAAGCATGTCTCTCCCACAAAACGGAAAGGGAGGAAACTGGTGAAAGACAAAATGGATGGAAATTTTGCTGCTGATCTTGACAGTTCTTACAGTGGCTGCAGTCTTCTCACAGGGAATTTGTATTTTCTTACATCATTCTTTACAACAGTAAAAGAACATTGCAAGCTGTTTCCACTTTAAAACTTATCTAAAAAATTGGGGAAAATTATAGCAGTGTTAAATATGCGTATTATTATTATATCTTTTAAAAAATATTTTATTTATTATTTTTAGATAAATGGGTAGGGAGAGAGGCAGAGAGGGAGAGAGGCATCAATGTATGGCTCCCTTTCACCTGCCTCCAGCTAAGGAATCTGGCTGGAAACCTGGTTTGCAACCTGGTTATGTGCCCTGGCTGGGAATTGAAACAAGCAACCTTTGGGTTTGCAGACTGGCCACTGTGCCACCAGCCAGGACTTGTGTTATGTCTTTAAATGTTGGGTGTAACTATTTCAGGATCCAGCAATTGGTAACTGCTTGGATTGGATTCTGAATTTGTTAATGGATAGTTTTGATGTGTCAAAAACATATGAATTAGTTTTAATTGGAAAGTTCAAAACTGATGTTTGTTTAAAAGTTAGTCATAGTGAGATAATTTTGCTACCTATATATTACTTTAATGAATATTAATGGTTAGTGGAAAATTATTAAATTATTAAAACAAAATGGTAAGGTATGATAAGTTTTATAAATGTGTGCTTTTAAACATACAGCAAAAACATATTATTTTCTCCTGATGCTATTAAAATCTGGCTTTAATAATATTCCTATTAAAATATAAATACTTTTTTAGTTATAAGGTTGTTTAAAGTATTACTTTGTGATCTCATATATTTTAAATGATTAGCTTTTGTGAATATTGAAAATAAACTTTGTTCTAATTTTTCCAGAAATATATTTCAAGGTATGAACATCAGTGTGACATTACTAATGTCATAATTACAAAGATTACAAAGATTACACTTTGGTCAATTTGTGAGTTGTAGAACAAGATTTAATTATTTTTATAGACTTTCGGTTTCAGCATTATATAAGAATTGATTGGAAGTCTTCTCTCTCATCCTTATAACAAAACCCCAAATTCAAAATAATTTTTTTTGACCCATCATTAAACGTATCTCAGGGCAAAGTGAGACCCTACAATTTAGAGAGACAGTCTCATTCAGATTGCTATAGCTCTGGACATATGCTTTCCTGGAGAAGAAGCTGAGAATCCTTAGACTGGTGGGAACATTTAGATTGTAATTGGAAGAAACTGCTTGAGGCTGAGTGCAGACTCGCTTGAAAGGACAAAACTCCGCCAGACTGCCATTGTAAGGGGGTGGCCATACTGATTCAGTCTTTTACATCAGGAACTCACCAACACCTCAAGGTGATAGTTTGATAAAAATTCTCTAGGGGTACTGGTTGGGAGATGGAGAGAGCTGTCATCTTTAAACCCATCCAAAATCTTCTCCCTGAGAAATGCCTAACATTTAGGGGCCAAGAATTCACAAGAAGGCAATTCTGAAAACTTTTTCCACTTAGATAAAGTTGACCCAAGTTCCAGTCTTCTTGTATCATCTTAAAAAAATAAAAAGATCCCTGACCAGTGTGGCCTTGATGAGTTAGCTGGTTGGGCATCATCCTACACAACATAAGGTCATTGGTGGGATTCCTGGTCAGGGCCCATGGCCGGGTTGCAGGTTCGCCTTGGTCAAGGTGCATATGACTTCCTTCCCTAATTTCCACACCCCCACTACAGCACTAACAAGCTTCAGGTAATCTAACTGGATTACATATGAACAAACTGCAAGATAGAGACTCTCTGAGGAATATTAACCTAAAATTAATAGCCTAAACTTCCACCTCAAGAAACTGGATAAAGAAGACCAAATTAAACCTAAAGCATACACAAGAAAGAAAATACTTTCATAGCGGCACTATTTACAATAGGCAAGTGCTGAATACAGCCTAAGTGCCCATCAGTGGATGATTAGATCAAAAAACTTTGGTACATTTACACAATGGAATTCTATATAGCAGAAAGAAAGAAGGAACTTGTATCCTTTGCAACAACATGGAAGGAACTGGAGAGTATTATGCTTAGTGAAATAAGCCAGTCAGTGAAGGACAAATATCATATGATCTCACCCATTACGGGACAATAATGAGCAAAACTAACAACAAGCAAAACAGAACCAAATATATGAATACAATGAATAGGCCTTCAGTGGTCAGGGGGAAAGGGGCTAGGGGGAGAGGGGAGGCAGACACAAGAAAGGGGAGCAGCTTAGACAAGAACCTAGTATAAAGGAACCATGGACATGGACAACAGGTGGGATTGACTTTGGGGGGAATGGGTGGGTGGGGAGGGGACAGAGGGGAGCAAAAAGGGGATGGATGTAATACAACAACAATAAAATTAAAAAAAAAAAAAGAAAGAAAGAAAATACTGTTAGAGAGAAAATCAGTGAAATTAAAAACAGGAAACAATAGACAAGATTAGTAAAACCAAAAGCTGGTTCTTTGAAAAGAGTAATAAATTGGATGCATCTCTAGTCAGGCTAAGCAAGTACAAAGAAAGAAGACACAAATTGCCAAACCAGAATTGAAAGAATAGTAATCACTGCTGATACCAGGCACATTAACAAGATAATAAAGAAATGCTATGAATTATTCTATGTCAAATGGACAATTCCTTGAAAGAAACACACTACCAAAACTCACTGAAGAAGAAATAGATTACTTGGACATTCCTATATTTACTAAGAAGTTGAGTTAGTAGTTATAAAATATCACATAAAAAAAGACAGGGGCCCAAATAGTTTCACTGGTGACTTCTGTCAAATGTTTAAAAAATAAATATCAATTCTAAACATCTCCTCCAGAATACAAAAGAAAGAAGGAAAATTTTCTCTAATAACCATAGAGCAAAAATCCTCAACAAAATATTAACAAATCAAATCGAACAATATTAAAATAAACTAAATAAATATTTTAAAATGCAGGGTAAAGATAACTTCTAAGAGAAAAATAAAGTCAGGTAAAAGATTAGACACTGAACACAAATGGGGTACTATTTTTGAAAGGGTGGTTACAGAGGCCTCTTTAAATTAAACAAGTAAGCAAATGCCATACACACACTCACAAAACCCTAAATAAAGTGAGGAAGCAAGCAAAGATCACTTGTGTGTGTAGGCATTTCAGGCAGAACTAACATAAAGTGCAATGACTCTGAGAGGAAAAAAGGTAATTATGGTATACTCTTGTTTAGGGAACATATGGATAGTCAGGACAACAGAAACAGAATGAATAATAGGGACAGAATGGGAGATGAACCCAGAGTTATGGACAGAGCCAGCTCCTAAGGACCTTGAGAGACATGGTTCAAAACCTGGATCTTAGTCTAAATGTACTAGAAAGTCAATGAAGTTTCAATATAGGGCCACTTAGTGAGTATCCCTGCAGGGGAAAATTGAAGCTATTCAGCCCTGGGGCAAGATTAGAGGAAGAGGAACTAGTTATGACATCTTGTTATGACAAGTTATGACAACTTCTAGATAAGATATTTTGGTGGCTTCAACAAACATAGTAAGAATGTAGGTGATAAGAAATTGTGACACACTTTGATAGTCATAAACAGAACTTACTGATTATAAATATGAAAGAAAGGGAAGAATCAAAAATCACTTCTGGGTTTTGAATTGCTTAAGGGATGGTATACTATTTAGTGATATGGGAAAAAGAGGGTATAAGAATGTATTTTGACAGGAGAGAAAAAGAGAAGATCTCCTTTGGATATTTTAACTTTAAATTAAATATCCAAATGGAAGTACTATGCAGGTGGTTGAATATTTTATTCTGTAGCTCAGCGCTGAGATTGGAGTTGGATATACAAATCATGAGGTCACAAGCATATATATAATATTTAAAGCCATGACAATGAATACAAGTAAAGAAGCTAAAATGTTAAAGTTTGGGACATTACAAGAACTAGGGATTGGGAAGAGGCAAAACTCTGAACAAAGAAACCGAGAACAAACATACAATGATATGGGAGGGAACTTAAGTCTCAGAGACAGGAAAATAAAGAACTTAAAGAGGAAGAGAAGTATTTTCAAAAGAGAACAATGCCTAAAATAGGACATAGCATGAGAAAAAAATGTTAACTACTATATTATCACAAGAGCTCAGACTTTGGGTTTAGCTAAATTATTTTAGCTAAAATATAACTTCGGATCTTTACTAGATGCTACACCTAAAGTTATCTTGCTAAATATATGGGCAAGATAACTATATATTTTATTCATATAAAAATATGAATTTCTCCCATAGTAAGAGAGTAAAAGCTTAGGTGTAAATTCTTTTCTCTTTGATTATAGCAAAATGCAAATAAGATGATGAGTGTGAAAGTGTCAGATGATTTTTATAAACAATTTTCCAAAGAATTCAGAAAGAGCACAACATAATTATTATTTAGAAATAAGAAATCATTTGTCATAGAGGTTGCTCTTGAGGTAAAATTAATAAAATTTTGTGAAGCAGTAGGGGGAAGAATTTTATTTATAGGAAAAGCTGAACAAATAAATACCCAGCAATTATAAAGCACGGGGCTCATTTGAGTGAATAGCAAGTTGTTATCTGTTCTGGAAATTAGGTATAAATAGTTAATATACCTGGGGCTTTATGTTGAGAAAAGTCATGAGTTACAGGCTAAGTGATTTGAATTTTATATTGCAGAGTAGAACAAACACGCATGATTATTATTATTATTTTTTTTTTGAGTAGGTGATTAAACTGGTCAGACTGCTTTAAAGACTAATAGAATAGAATTGTGGTAAGTAGGAAGTATTAGAACAGGGAATAGATGTTTCATTGGATATGTTGTCAAATTTTGGAGTATTTTATTCATGTCTTTCATTTAGAAAATAATTAATTATAATACCCAGTACAACTTATTGGCCACATGAGTGTATATTAAATATACAGCCTTATTTTTCTAGGTAGTTGAAAGAGAATCTTGTATCCAGGCCTTTTTCAGCCTACATTATGGAAGTTCCTTTTTATCTGAAGGAACCAGCATCCTATAGGTACCTGTAGCCCTGCATGCCTGCCCATGTATTCAAGACAAAAGTTATAATTCTTGTTTGGATAGGGTAAAGCCAGAACCATGTGACTGTGTGCGAGGTAACTCTTTTAAAGAGAAAGGTAATGATGTTGCTAATTATCCAAAAAAAATTAATATGCTATGAATCTAGGTTAGCCCTTGTCCTTAATATGAGCATGATACAGTGTAATAAAACACTGATTTGAAAGTCAGTTTGAGGGCTGGCATAGATTACGAAATGCCAGGAAAGTTTCTGTCTTAATATGGACTTATTTGCTCATCTATGCAAAAAGAATTAGGATTCTTATTGTAGACTCACTACAAAATGGTATACATTTATTTATTCACTGTTTCTCAGTCTTAACTATGAAATCCTTTGAAAATAAAATATAGAAACATTACGGGAACAAGTATGCTGAAAATACAATTTATGAAGTATTGTTCTAGACATTTTTTAAGTCCAAATAAATCAAGGAAAGTACATGTGTCTTATACTGACTTTGTATCCTGGTTCTACTGTTTAGCAAGCAATTAGTTGTGCCCTCTTGTCTAATCTGTATGACAGTCTTATCTGTTCATATGTAACACATTAATAACTATTATTCATTCTGAAAGTTTGTTTTAAAGATCAAGACTTAATGTACCCAAATCACTCAGTTTAATACTCACCTGGCTGCTGCAACAAGTAGTCAATAAAAAGCAGCTATTTATGATTATTGAAACTTAAGTGAATTACTCTCAACCATAATATGGATGGTTAAATGTATATCCATTAATTACTTTATACCTTTACTAAGATATAATTCATATACCATAAAATGCAATATTCAAAAAGTACAGTTCTAGAGATTTTAGTATAGTCATAAATTTAGGCAACCATAATCATAATCTAGGTTTTGAACACCTTTATTATTCCAAAAGGATATTCCTTATTTACTAGCAACCATACTCCTTTTCCTCCCCATGCCACCCCTAGTCAATTACTAGTCTATTTTCTCTCTCTCAGCTTTGCCTGTTCTACTTATTTTATTTAGATGAAATTATAATATATGTGATTGTTTTGTTACTAGTTTATTTCACTTAGCATAATGTTTCCAAGAATCACCCATGCTGTAGTATGTATGAGTACTTCTTATTGCCAAATATTCCATTCAGTGCACATATCACTTACTGGTTAGTTGTCTGTCAATTGATAGACATTTGTCTTGTTTTGAATTTTTAGTTATGAATAATGCTGCTACAAGCTATCATGTGCAAGTTTTGTCTGGACAGATATTTATATTTTCTTGGTTTGTCAACTTTGTTGATCTTTTTAAATATGCAACTTTTTGATTGTTGATTTTCTCTGTTGTTTTCTATTCCTATTTCACTCATTTCTACTCTAATCTTTATTTCTTTTTTTCTGTTGTTTTCAGTTTAGTTTGCTGTTATTGGAAGGTTAGGTTATTAATATGAGACTTATTATTTTTTAGATGGTAACAGCTATAAACTTTCATTTAAAAACCCCATTAGCTTCATCTCATCAGTTTCAGGAGGTTGTGATTTTGTTCTTAATTTTTCTGATTTTCTTTGTGATTTTTCTCTTGACTGATTTTTTATTTGCTAGTATATGGTTTAATATTTATATAAACATAAACTTTCATAATTTCCTTTATTGTTGATTTTGTTTAATTTATCTGTAGTCAGAAAACATGTCTTTTGTGATTTTAAATAAATTTATTGAGGTTTGTACTTTGTTATAACATGATCTATATGCTGGATGACTGGATGATTCAACTACACATGACAAGAATGTATATTCTACTACTATGTGGTAGACTGTACTATAGCTATCTATAATATCTACTTTATAGTGTGTTTCGAACTTCTAAATTTTATTGATCTTTTGCTAGTTTTATTCAGGATTGAAAGTATAGTATACTCTTCCACTATTGTCTATGAATTGTCTGTTGCTTCTTCAAGTTTGTCTGCTTTTGCCTAATGTAATTTGGAAAGTTGTTTTTAGGTATATTTATAATTGTTATAATCAGTTTATAATTATAAATTGTCTGTATTTATCTGTAGAAACACTATTTTTGTTCTAACATCTGCTTTGTCTGAATTAATATAACTACTCCGCCTCACTTTTGATTATGGTCTTAGACTGTTCAGGCGTTATAACAAAATACCACAGACTCTGTAGCATATAAATCACAGAAAATTGAAGTTTAGGATTAGAGTATCAGCATGGTTGGGTGAGGGTTTTTTCAGATTGCAGACTTCTCATTATATTCACATGTGGAGGAAAGACCTAGAAATCTCTGTGAAGCTTCTTTAATAATCTAATCTCATCTATAGGGTTCCACTCTCACAATTTAAGCTTTTTTGAATGCTTTGCTTATTAATGTGATAACTTTTGAGGGGTTAGGATTTTAATATATGTATCTGAAAGGCACAAAATTATTTATATCCCAGTAGTTACTACTTGGACAGTGTATATTTTCCAATTTTTTCACTTTTAAACAATCTGTGACTTTTCTTTTGAACAATTCATAGTGTATTTCTTATGTAGTTAGATGTTTATTTTTGGTCCCCATTTTGCCAATCTCTGTCTTTTGATTAGAGTATTTAATTCATTTATTTTTAATGCAATTACTGAAATGATAATACATTAGCTATGTTTTAAAATTTGTTTTCAATATGTCCTATATGGCTTTTACTCATCTATTCCTTGATAATAATAATCTTTAGTATTAAATAGATTTTTCATCTATCATTTAAATATCCATATATTGCTTATATTTTTATTTAATTTTAAAATAGTTTATCTGTAGATTACAATTATTTGAATTTAAACCAATCTAGTTTAGATCAATATTAACTTAATTCCAGTAGTATACAAAGGTCTGCCCAAAAAGTATTGAGCCAATGTCAATATAATTAACAAAACTTTGACCAAATATACCTCTTTTCCTTCTCCAACTTTTTTGCACTACTATTGTCATACAAATTACCTTGTATATATTGTAAGTCAATAAACAGTGTTATAATTATTTCTTTATATAGTTTATTTTTAATCAACAGGAGAAGAAAAGAGTTAAAAACTGAAGTTTGTACTTTTTATATTGACCTCTACAGTTTCCTTTTTACCAGAGTTCATTATTTCTTTATGTGAATTTTAGCTATCATGAAGTTCCCTTACATTTCAACATTGTATTTCATGAGAGTCTCTTAGTGACAAATTTTCTACATTTTTGTTAATCTGGAAGTATCTTTATTCTTTCTTCATTTTTGAAGGACTATTTTACTGGACATAGAATTATTGGTTAACAGTCTCTTCATTTTAACACTTTAAAGATGTTGTTCTGTTGTCTTCTGGCTGCCATGGTTTCTGGTGAGAATTTAGTTGTTAATCTTACCAAGAATTTCCTCTATGTAATCAGGCATTGTTCTGCTGCTGCTTTCCTGACTTTTTGTTTGTCTTTGCATTTTGTAAATTTAACTATGATATATATAGGTATGAATCTTTTGAGTTTATCCTACTTTGAGTTCATGGAGCTTCTTGAATGTGTAGATTCACATCTTCCCTCATTTTTTGAATGTTTTTGACCAACATTTCTTCAAATATTGTCTCTACTCTCTACTCCTATTTTTCTTCTCTCTCTAGAACTGTTATTATGTGTTGGTATACTTGATGGTGTCACACAAACCTCTTAGGCTGTGTCAGGTTTCCTTACTCCTTTTCTTTCTGATCCTCAGGATGGTTAACTCTACAGATATAGTTTGAAATTCTCTGAGTCCTTCTTTCAGAGAAAAGTAATATGTTGTTGAGCATCTCTATTTTACATGCTAGTTATTATAATTTTTAATTCCAAATTTATTTATTTTTAATTAATTTTTTGCATATTTTATTGATCATGCTATTATAGTTGTCCCTATTTCTTTTCCCTTTGCTTCCCTCCACTCAGGTCACCCCTTCCCTCCCATCATCCCAACCCCCTTAGTACATGTCCATGGGTGGTGCACATAAATTCCCTGATTCCACCCTTTCCTTTATTATTCTAACTTCCCCCTGTCTATCTTGTACCCACCATTTCTGTTTCCTAATCCCTGCATCATTTCTCCATTTCTCCCCATTCCCCATCCCTGCTAATAACTCTCCCAATGATATCCATACATATGATTCTGATCCTATTCTGGTTGTTTGTTTAGTTTATTTTTATGTTTATTTTTTTAGATTCTGTTGATATTTGTGAGTTTGTTGTCATTTTAAAGTTCAAAGTTTTTATCTTCTTTTTCTTAAGTAAGTCTCTTTAACATTTCATACAATAATAGCTTGATGATGATGAACTTCTTTAGCTTTACCTTGTCAGAGAAGCACTTTATCTGCCCTTCCATTCTAAATGATAGCTTTGCTGGATAGAGTAATCTTGATTGTAGGTCCTTGCTTTTCATCACTTTGAATACTTCTTGTCTACAAAGTCTCTTTTCAGAAATTAGCTGATAGTCTATAGGAACCCCTTTGTAAATAACTGTTCTTGTTTCTTGCTGCTTTTAAGATTCTCACTTTATCTTTAAACGTTGGCATTTTAATTATGATGTGTCTTGGTCCTCTTTGAGTCTGCTTTGTTCAAGACTCTGTGCTTCCTGGACTTGTATGTCCCTTTCCTTTACCAAATTTGGGGAGTTGTCCTTCATTATTTTTTCACACAAGTTTTTAATTTATTGCTCTTCCTCTTCTCCTTCTGGCACACCTGTGATTCGAATGTTGGCACATTCAAGTTGTCCCAGAGGTTATGAAGCCTCTCCTTGTTTTTTTTTTTTTTTCAGTTCTTGTTTCTTCCATGTGTACTGTTCGACTGTTTATTTCTTCCTATGTTCCAAGCCATTTATTTGAACCCCAGTTTTCTTCCCTTCACCATTGGTTTTGTGTGGATTTTCCTTTGTTGCACTTAGCCTAGCCTTCACTTCTTCCCTTCTGCATCTGCTCTATTCAAGCGTATCAGTCAAATCTGTGAATATGTTTATCACCAGCATTTTGAACTGAGTCCATTAGGTTGACTATCTCCTCATCACTTAGTTTCCCCACTGGAACCTTGATCTGTTTCCTTTTTTGAGCCATATGTTTCTGTCTTCTCAACTTGACAGGGTCCTGTGTTTGCCTCTGTGTCTTAGGTAGAGCTGTTGCACATGTTGTTACATGGTAAGGGGCAGAGCTTAGGTATTTCTCAGTATGGGGTGACTGGTTTCCCACGTTGTGGGGTAGTATGGGGTGGAGGGGTTTGAGAGAACGATGTTGCCTGCAGAGCACTCACCCCTTTTCCAGGTGCTTCTCTCACATCCTATATGGGACTGGTGCCTCTCTTGCTGTTGTGCTGGCTGTGGTTTCCAGAGTAGGTGGGTTTGTGGACCTTCTAGGACCATGGGGGCCTCTAAACAGACTCTGAAGAGAGACTGGCAGTTTCTTCCTCTGCTCCAACCCCCACTGATTTTCACAGTCAAAAGCAATGAGGCTTTATTTCCCTTACTCAGCACTGAAACCCTAAGCCTCGCAGTCTGGCCTGGTGCTGGGAGTGATCCCCAGGTGTCCCTATTTTTTGTAATGTGTGATTATGCTTTCTGCTGTATGCCCTCTGCCACCATGCCACAAAACCTTAACATCACACTGCATCCTCCTGTCCTGGCTCTGCCCCTTTTACCTGTCTGGGTAAGTATTTCTTCTTTATAGCTTTGTTTGTTGGAATTTTGTGTAGTGAAAGTAGCCTATACTTCTGGCTAGGTACAACTAAAACCCTGGAAAGTATATTAAAAATATATATATACAAACATAAGAAAACTGAAAGGTAGAGAAAAGAATGCCAATCAGGCAGGGCTCTCAGGAGATGGTTGCTGGTCCTTTTTGCCTAATAAATCCCAAACTGAAGAAGGCAATAATCCAAAACACCAATGGATACAGACAAAGACAAAACAAAACAAAACAAAACCCAAATGACCCCCCAAAAAAAAGGCTTCTGTCTCGAGACAAATGACCAGAAAAAGGGAACCCTAGCAACTCAGAAAAGTCTTCAACAGTAACTGCTCTACACCAGCTAAATAAACATCATAGAAAAAACTATGCCTCACTTGACAACAGCAAAGGACAAAAAGGGAACCTAGACTGCTACCTGTGAGAATAAAATAAAATACAAAAGACACCTACAAAAAGGGCCCTGGTGTTAGCCTACTGAGATCAAATTAAAAAAGCAGAAATCTAGTGGCTATTTCTGCACACGAGCCTTTCGTGCTAAACTACCTGTCTGCACTACCTATATTTTATATTTTAAAATGTATATTTTAGTTCTGTGAGCACATTGATAGCTGATTTCAAACCTTTAACTATTACCTTAAAACTCTAGCCCTTCTAATGGAAATTGCCTGCTGGCTACATGTATTTTTTTACATACCTTTCTATTGTTGTCTTGCATTTTATATTGAAAACTGGACATGTGAGATAACACATTGTAACACCTTTGATAATAGAGCCCTCCTTGCCTCCCAGTTATTTGTTGTTGATGCTGTTTTATGTTTTTGTTTTTGTTTTTGTTATTGTTCTGCTGTTAATGCTTATTTGCTTAGCAACTTTTCTTGACTAATACGTCGATTCTCTATTACAGATAATGTGCAGCCAGTGAACTCTACTAGTTTTTAAAAAAAATTTTTTTAAGATTTTTCATTCATTATTTTTAGATAGAAGGGCAGAGAGGGAGGGAGAAAGGGAGAGAAACATAATCATATGATTGACTTCCACCTGCCTCTAGTTAAGGACCTGGCTGGAGACCTGGTTTGCAACCTGCTTATGTGCCCTGGCTGGGGAATTGAACCAGCAACCTTCAGGCCACTAAGCCACCAGCCAGGGCTCTACTAGAGATTTTTAAAGTTCTTGTTTTAATTTTAAGCCAGACTTTCTAGAGTCAGTCCAAGGTTGGTATAATTTACTCAATGATTGGTCAAAATAACTTTAAATGCCTTACCTTTATGTCTTTCACTCTCTATTAAGAGAATGTATGTGAGAAAGCAGGCCTTCAAATTTTAGACAGTTTACAACATAGTTTGAATTTTCACCTTCTAAATACTGTCATAAGGCCTCAACATCTGCCAAAGATGCATGGACTCTTATGTTTCCTCTGGTCTTTCGGGGCATGCACATAGCCTTGTGCATGTAAACAGCCTTTTAGATCCCTAGGAATACCTGGTAGTTTTTCTGAGTACCCTATGGCCATCTAGTATTTCCTTTTTACCAATATTTCCTTTTAAACCTGTAGCAAATATCTTGTTTGAGTTCTTGAAATCAAAGCCTTGGACACCAGTGATATTGGTGGCAAAACTGTATTGGTTTTTGATGATATCCTGGAGCTACTTTTCCTAACCTCTTTCTTTGGTGAACTCAGAGTCAAATCAAATAGATATAACACTCCAGAATAGATATTTTCCAAAGAGCTGCAAATTTGGACACAATATTGACTCTTTTCTGAGGATGGTACATTTAAAAGAATTATAAGATGGTTCAGTTCTTTCTGCTGAGTGAAGGACCATTATTTTTGTTTTTTTTGTTTGTTTTTTTGTGATTATTGTGCCACTATGCTAAGGAGGTGAAAATATCAAAGATTCTGCTGGATAACTGAGGTTCAGTGTTTTCTCTTCAATAGTCAGTTTCCAGTTTGTTCTATGATTTTGGTCAATTTTAACTTCTGCAATAAATTTAGGTGTTTACTAGCATTTTTGATGTTTTTGTACAAAAGCTATAATTAACATTCTCATTCTGCCCTTCCCAAAGTTGATCTTCCATGGATTGTTTTATAGTTCTAGTCCCATTTTCTTGAAAACTTTCACATTATTATTTTATCTTATTATTTAAATGGGTCAAACTATCCACCTTGTGTAAATTTGTCTTGCTTTTGACACTAAATGAATGTCTGTGGTCCTGGAAAATACCATGTATATCTACCCTTCCATCTCATATCTGAAACATGAATCAGGCAAAATGACTTCTAGAGTAAAGAGTAATAATTAGTTTATTTAAGTTATGGATTACATATATATGTATTTTTTCTATTATTGAATATATTAACTTTTGTCATAATACATTTTGAAAGGCATGAAAGAAAAATGCCCATACTTTTACCATTTTGCCCATATCTACCTTGTTACATTAACCAGATTTCAAACACTATGTTAAATGTGCTCATGTTTTATCTAGGGTTCCTATATAATACAGAATATATCACACTAATTAGGACTGATGTTCTGGAAGCAAGATATTTGGGCTTTTCTTGTTACAGCAACCTTGTGTACATTAGACTTCTGAAGTTATGATTTTCCCTTTAGCCAACACAAAATGGCATAGAAACTTGGAGGATATTCCATTCTCCCATTGGACTCTGAGTGTTACTTTTGTAATGGCCCTTTCATATGCAGATTAGTATGTGATTAAGAAGAAAGGAGTTGATTTTAAACTGTAGAGCTCAGTCTCCCTGACTAGCAGCACAGTGGATAAGGGGCTGGCCTGTGAAACCAAAGGTTGCTGGTTGGATTACCAGGCAGGGCAATATAACCAGGTTGCAAGCCAAGTCTCCAGCCAGGTCCATAGCTGGAGGCAGGTGAAAGGCAGCCATACATTGATGTTTCTCTCCTTCCCTGCTTCTCTCCCTTCTCCTCTCTCTGGAAAATAATAAATAAAATCTTTATACTGTAGAGCTCATCTTCATTTTTTATGAAAATGATATCAACCAAATAGTGTGTTAATTTATTATAACATATATTAAACTATGAAACAAATTTGAAATATGCTTATATATTTTTAAAGATTTTATTTTTTATTTCCAGAGAGAGGAAGGGAGAGAGGCAGAGAGGCAGAGAAACATCAATGTATGGTTGCCTTTCACCTGCCTACAGCCATGGACCTGGCTGGAGACCTAGCTTGCAACCTGGTTATGTGCCCTGGCTAGGGAATTGAACCAGTGACTTTTGGGTTCATAGGCCCATACCTTATCCACTGTGCTACCAGCCAGGGCTTAAAATACACTTTTTAATAAAGTTTTATACTTTGACATTATATTTATCTGTCTTCCTTAATGAATCTAGTAAGTTATAATGCAGGTTAGTCATTTTGGGGAAACAATGAAGACATAAAAAGTGATGAACAAGATCTAACTACTTTATAGAACACACTGAAATGTGAACCACAAAATGTTTGATTTCCCAAGCTCAATGACATAAAATTAATAATTTCTTATCATAAATTCCAAGTTCCCATGAAAACAATTCAGTTATCAGAAAAAATTGCACTATTAAGTTTATAAGATAAAAAAATAAAGCCTAGAAAATAATGATAGTATATACTTATAAAATTCTATTTAAAGAAAGGTCAAAAAGTGACAAGACAAAAAGTAATTTTTCAAAATTAATAGAATATATTATAAATATTAAGTTAGTTTATATTAATCAAGTCATCCAGATAAAACATTTTAATTATGCACACTATACATTTCTTTCGATTAATCTTCTTTTAAAAATCTGTCTAATGGTTTGATCATCTTTGTGCACTTATTAAAATCAGATCAGGCATCTGATCTTATTAAATTAGTATTGAGGTTTGCAATTTCTTGGCTATGCCTTTAAGAGGACTCACAGCCACCAGAAACTTTCTTTCCTATGCAATCTCTGTCAAAATCTACTTGGACAATGGATCAGTCTTAGCCATCTATTATATCTTCCTCTAATCATTTCAAATACAGCTTGTGTAGTGGTAAATTCTTTATTTTTTTTTTTAAGTGAGTCCTGCAATTATCATTCCAAAATCCTGCCTTCAGCACTCTTCTAAAAAGGTTTACCTTTCTTCATCAGCCGGCTTATCAACATCTGTATTTTTGGGGGCATTATTTTATCATTTAATATATTTTATTGATTTTGCTATTATAGTTGTCCCAATTTTCCCCCTTTGCTCTCCTCCACCCAGTATCCCCCATTCCCTCCAGCAATGCCCTCTTTAGTTCATGTCCATGTGTCATGCATATAAATTATTTGGCTTCTCCATTTTTCTTATTTTTCTTAACATCCCTCCATCTGTTATGTAACTACCAAGGTGTCCTTTTTTTTTTTTTTAAGGGATTTTTTTAACATTATTTTGTCTATGTCTTGCCTCTGTATTAATTATAATGAGTAGATATTCTTCAGTAATAACAATATAAAATTTAGTGACAAAACTAGAAATGTGTATTTTCCCTCTTATGTTACACATCCATTGTATGTGGACAGAATGATTTGCTCACTATAATCATTCAAGGGCCTGGAATGAAAAATCAGAGTTTATCTTGAATGCTGCTGGTTATAGTACCACAAAGAAACACAAATTATTTCCACTCAGCACTCCTTGTTTAGAAATTGTCACTTAAGCTCACTGCTCGTAGGTCTGGGGAGTGGTGAATAAGTACAATCCTATGATAAGTCTGAAAATAGCTTGAAATAATTGAGGGGTAGGGAGAGAACAGAGCTGATATTAATATATACCAGAATCGCTCTTCATAACTGCAATAATGCAAGTATCAATTTGGGGAAAAATAGATCACTTAGAAAACTCACAGATTACTCAAAATATGCACATTTTTAATTTAGTAACTTCTTTATAAATCACCTATATCTTTATTATGTACTTATGAATTTTCAACTCTTGGGAAAGATGATTACCTTTAATCAGAAGATGTTTGAATTGTATACAATATATCCTTAGATTTTCAGGTGAAACTATGCCAGGAGAGTACTATTTTTGATTTAAACAAGAGTGACAACATAATTTGTCCTATAGAATCACAACTCTTTAATGTAATATGAATTGTGGAAATAATATGGTGAGCTAATCAAGTTAGAGGTAAAAATCCAAATGAAAATAAGAGAAATCCAAAGAGATGTGGTTGTCTAATAGATGAATGTGTCCTGTGAAAATAAGAGGTCATTAGATCTAGCTTTGACAAAAAAAAAAAAAAAGGGGGGGGGTTCACTTTCTTTGTCACTAATGTAAACAATGCAGTGAGTGACGTTGTACTGTAAAGCTTATTATTAGTTTATTTAGTACATTTTTATGAGTCAGCAATTATATTCTCACCATTTCTTCAAAATATAAATTTGATATGATAAGATTATTTGAGACTTAAAACATATTATCATACTGAAAAAAGAGCAAGTCATGGGGCAGGTTCCAAATGACTTTCTTGTTCACTCCATCTTCAATTACTTATCCAAAGCCTTATAGAAGAAAAGCTCATTTACTGAGGCTCAGAATATGTGTGTATCTAATACATGCAACATATAGAGCACAGAATTTGACAGTATGATATACCTATCATCCTGGAAATAGATTTTTATACTTTTTAAAAAAGATTTTATTCATTATTTCTAGAGAGAAGGGAAGGAAGGGAGGAAGAAAAGGAGAGACACATCAATGCATGGTTGCCTTTTACCTTCTTCCAGCTATGTACCTGGCTGGAGACCTGGCTTGCAGCTTGGTTATGTGCCCTTACTGGAAATCAAACCAGTGACCTTTGGGTTCTCAGGCCAGCCTCTATCCAATAAGCCACCAGCCAGGACCTATGGAAATACACTTTTGTTAGTATGTATAACATGAAGCTCTGTACGTAGAAATGGAAGAAATAGTGAAGAAAGAATAAAAATAATCAACTTTAATGTTTTCATGTCAACCCATCCCTACAATCATTAACCATAATGGAGAATCATGCTTCCAATTATTTTGATAAATTTACTTTACCTTTATAACCATAGCAACATTATCTTCCACAACAGGGAAGAATTTCCATTTTCATGCCTGTAAGGGTAAGGATGATAAAGTGGTGATAAAAGAGAGCTTTTTTTTTCTTTCTCAGCTTTGATCTTGACAGTGCCAAGCAGAATCTGTTGGAAATGGGATGTAAATAATGCTATTCTATCATCACTGATGATCTGGGAATTAAAAATGTTATACTTGTTGCTCCCTTAGTCTCCCTTCAGAATAATAGAACTGGCCTTTTTAAAGCCAAAGGAAACTTAGTTGTAAATATCATAGGGCATTTTCCTGTAGAAATGTGCTTAATATTAAGGCACGGGATACTGTTTATATAAGAGTAATAAGTTATCTTCAATGAAAATTAAATTACCTTATGAAGTTTTAATTGAAAATCTTTTATTTTTTCATCTCATTGTTTTGTTTTATAGTCAAGTAATTGCACTGTAACATTTATAATAAGATGATGCTATAAAATTTAGAGAACTAGGTAGCAGAAAGACTGTAATAGTTACACACTAATACATACACACAATACCCCTGATCAATCTGGAGTAATAAACACATAGAATTCTTAATATTGAAAGTCATATTTACAAAGAGATTTATTATAAAAGGCAGTTAAAGAGAAACAAGTTGTGGTCATTGTGCAGTGACTTGAGCCTTCTGCTCTCATCCTGTGGAGAGGATAGACCCAAACAGGGTCAGCAGCCTCAAAGACAACAGTGGACTTTGGTTGAGGAAGAGAGCCAAGCTGAGCCAATCCCTTTGAAAGGGAGCTAGAGAATAAATGCCCTGACCTCACTATTCTATAACACTGTACATTTTTGCCAATAGCCACCATTCCCTACCCTCAACCTTGGCCTAATCTAGAGAGAAATCAAGAGGACCCAATTGGTTCCTGGTGGACATGCACACAACCACACACACACATACAAATGTGTATAATCTACTTCTCTCCCTCTCTCTCTCAAATGACCTATTAGTGGCAGTACGCTCTGATGTAAGAAGAATGTCAATTTGGATAAGCCACCAAATTTCTCTAAAGTCTTTGGTTTAAGCCGTAAGTAGAAATAATTACACCCAATTCACAGAAATTTTGAGACCTTAATGAAAATTTTCTATACATGAGATTTACCTAGAATATAAGTTGTAACAAAGTTTACATTGAAACGTTTATACTGAACAAGAAGTAACTGTGGGAAAAAAATATCCTAAGGGAATACTTCATATTCCACTGTGCTCCCTACATCAACGAACACAGTGTATAACTAGCATTTACTTCAGAGCTACTGAATGAATTCAATTCTTCATTACATTTTAAACTTAGAATACCTACACTGCTTTTCTTCCTTAGTCCTCAATATTCATGAAGGCTAGTTCTAAAACCTGTTTTGGTTTCCTGCATTTGGCAAGTTCTTTTTATTTTATCAATGTTACTCATCGAATAATCTTAGAATGCAGAGATCACAGCCATGCACTAAGAACTTGTAAGTAGACTATTACACTGACTTCAAGGAATTCAGAGACTATGGCAGGAGACAAGTAATATGCCCTTACAACTCAGTGATGACGCTTCTGGAGGGGGGACAAAGAATAGTTAAAGAGTGGAACACTGGAGTTAGACTGCTTGGTGTTGATTTCTGACCCAAATTAAAGGTTTAAGGTTTTTGGGTAAATTACTTGACTATGCTATGCTGTTTTATTTTGTTTCTTTTTTCATTTCTAAAATGGGAATATTAAGTGTCCAATACATGGTTACTATTACTATTACTACTACACTAGTACTACTACTACTACTTTTACTATTACGTGACGGTGATGGTAATGATAACAATGAAAGTAGTAAAATATGGTACAAGGAGCAGGATGTTTTGGGAATACTGTAAGGAAAGCAGAGGCATGATTAATGCTACATTTTAGAGGGATGCCTTTAATAAATATGCCTGAACAGATTTGATGTGATGGAAGAAATGGAACAATAAAGGAATGAAAAGCACAGGGCAGAGTTGATAAGTCAAGTCATGACAATTGGAGAGAAAAAAGAAATTCAGGACCCCATTCTTATGTCTTTTACAATATGTGACTTGTGGTTTTAAGAGGAAGGAGACCATAGGACAGGTGGTTAATTTAAAGTCCAATTAAGATCAATTTAGTGGAGTTGGAGGTGCCTGATGCAGTGAGATATTGGATAGTTTCTTGGCTTCAAGTGTATGGAGCTCTAAAAAGGGACCATGATAATGATAAACTATGCTGGAACTTTGGGGAACACATGCATTTAAAAGATAAGGTGTAGCCCTGGCTGGTAGCACAGTGGATAAGGTGCCGGCCTGCGAACTGAAAAGTCACAGGTTCGATTCCCCAGCCAGGGCACATAACCAGGTTGCAAACCAGGTCTCCAGTCAGGTCTGTGGCTGGAGGCAGGTGAAACGCAACCATACATTGAAAAAAAAAAAAAAAAAGATAAGGTGTGATACTAGGAAGGAATTATTAGAATAGAGATAAATAAGAGAAAGCTTTAAGACTTCCCAAAAAAGGTAGGTATATAGGAATGTTAATGGAGTTAAGTAAGATACAGACAGAAATGCATTCCTAAGAGTCAGAAGTATGTCAACTCCAAGCCAGATATTGAATTTTCCCACTACCATGGAGAAAGGCATCAGAGAGAATATCCCATTATTGTGAGGGTGTCACCTACACCTCCAAAGGTACTGTGGAGTGTTACAGGATGGTCATGACTGATTGCTTGTAATTGATGCTGATCTATGTCAAGAAAACCAATTCTTGATCTCATGCTAAAGTAGTAATAATGAAATGCTATAACAACTTGTGTCATTTTATTGTCATGATGAAAGAAAAACAAAACAAAAACCACTTATTTATAATACATTTCTTGATGTAGTTATTTATGTCCAATACCAATAAAGAAGCCTAAATACAGAAAATTTAAGTTATATACCAAAAATCACATATATCTAACTATAGTTATCTAAGTGTGGTATGCTGTACTGTTATGTTAAAAACTTAGATAAATTGTGGCCCTGGCTGGTGGCTCAGTAGCTAGGCATCAGCCTGCAAACCCAAAGGTTGCTGGTTCAATTCCCAGCCAGGGCACATAAACAGGTTGCAAGCCAGGTCACCTGCCAAGTCTGTAGCTGGAGGCAGGTGAAAGGCAACCATACATTAATGTTTCACTCTCTCTCTATCACTCTCTCTTCCCCTCTCTCTGGAAATAATAAATAAAATCATTAAAAAGAAAAAAATTAGATAAATTGTTATTATTGTTTTCAGTTATATTATTATTTTTGCTTTTTAACTATGATGTCTCATGTAGGTATAAAATTTCTGAATAGTCAACTATTAATTTAAAAATACAAAATAATTTGCTATCAATTATGTAGGTACAGAATTTCTGGACAGTCAACTATTAACTTAAAAATACAAAATAATTTGGTATCAAATTATTTTACTTATATAATGAATCTAAAAACAAAAATAAATGAACAAGCAAAACAGAAAAAATGTCATTGATACAGAGATCATTTTGATGGTTGCCACATAGGAAGGGGGTTTAGGGAGATGGGTAAAAAAGAAGAAGGGATTAAGATGTGCAAATTGTAAGTTTTAAAAACAGTCACAGGATATGAGGTACAACATAAGGAATATAGTCAGTAATGCTGTAATCACTAAGCATGGTGTCAGATGGGTACTACTAGGCTTACCAAGGTGATGACTTATGAAGTGTATATAAATGTCTAATCACTATGTTGTATACCTGAAACTAACATAATATTATATATCAGCTGTAATTGAAAACACACTTAACTAGTATATTGTATCAATATTGTCTTAAATAATTAGAGAAACAGTTTTCATGAAATTTCTGAAAAGATGACCAAGAAGATTCAACTAAAATTATATGATATTGTCAGGTGATGATCCCCAAATTAAAATTTTATGAAGAGATACTATGGCAGGGCGTGTGAGGGGAAGTTGTGTACAATGCACATTCTTCCCTGGAACCTCATCCTCCTAGAAGCTGAAGGTTTGGGTCCACTAGGATAGACATGTGCTCAAACATTGGTAATTCAGTCTAGTTTAACTTTAAATTTCAAACCTCACCAAGTTACAGAATTTTAATTTCATGATTTTTTTTAAGGAGAAAATGTCTAATTGAGACACTTGACACATAAGAAAAGATATTTTGGTAAAGGGATAACAAATTTAACAAGTAATCCAGCGTATACTATTATACCTTCAGCCAGATTTTTATGTTTATTGAAGTATAGGAAAGGCATTTGTTGATGTAACTTACTAGGACCCTCTGTTCTTATCCATCCATCTGACCTGTATCCCAATGTATGTTTATTCCACACAGATTTTCTGTAAACAAAAATTCGGTATTTTATTAATTCACTTACTTGTTCATTTGTTGAATGCCCATGTTATGCCAGGTAACAGGAATTACTAAATATAGATAACAGTAGTTACTTGACCTACAAATGTGTTTTTGAAACACTGGAGATAAATCCGTGTTAATGTTTTTTAGCAGGGAACACAGGAATGACTGATACCTTTTAGTTGGAAACTCAATTCCCTGTCACATGTCCTTGGATGATATAAAGAACTTTTTGTCCCGTTGAGTCCAGACATAGCCTTAGAGCTGTTCACAAAACAATGCCCAAAGCAGTCATTGTCAATTGATTAGAGTTGTCACATGAGATGAAATCTGTTTGTAATTATTAGGCAAATGAATGGTATTACCCTGTTGGAGAGAAAGTAGGCAGAATGTAGCAACAGCACATCCTGAGAGCAATATTATAGAATTATAATGTACTATATTATAGAATATAGTACAAAACCTTGAGATGTAAGTTTTATTTGATTTTTTACCTTTCAAGTGATTGACTGGTTTTTCAATAATCTTGTTAAATACTCTGTGAAACACTTAACTGGTTGAGATATAATTATAACCTCCTATGCTGAACTCAGATATTTTGTTACTATTATTTTTAAGAATTCTTTTGTTGTTTGTTTTGGGGATTTTTGTCTGTTGGCTTTTTATTTTGTTGCTATTGTCCTTTTTCGCATGTCAAGAATTATAGACCACATTTTCAATAGATTTAAATAAACTTAAGGGAAAACTATACTTTTTAATGGTTATAAAGATAAGATAAACATGGCCAATGTTGTTTCCTGCAAGTAGGGAAGTATAAATAAACACAGATTATATTCAAGGTATATGATCCTGTAAATACTCATTCTCCAAAGGGTGTATCCATAAATAGGTAACATAAATTTATGTGTCTGACCATCACTGTGGTTATGAATATTCCATTTTGTTGCTCTAAATTTCTTATTAAGACCATCAATGTGCATTGAATTCATTATTGTATTTCAATTCTTGAGCATATTAGATGTTCACATGTGTTTTTCTTTGTTTTCCTAATGGAGGCATATGAGCTACTTTGATCCATATGGTGTTAAGTAAAACAGACACAATACTTACAGAATAATTGACTGTGAGAATAATTGACCTTGAGAGTTTAAGCTGATCATTAGAAATGTTTTAGACCTCCTTAGCCCATGGCAATTGGGAAAATGGGTTAAGGAAATTTTATTTGGACTATGAAATACTAAGCACAGATTAAAAGTCATCCAAGTTTCTTAAGACACACATTGGGAAGAAAGTTCCTATGGGTGTGAGTCATTTTAAGATTGGGAAGACATGCAATTTATGGACAAATTTTCTTGAATTTCATTGGCCAAGATTGATTAGGTTTATGTTTTCCTGAACCAATACTGTGACAAGGGGTAAATTGCCATGAATTGTTTAAATTAATTATAAGACAGAATGGGAATGTTGGGAAGTCAGTCACAATGTCTAACCTGTTGCAAAGTTAAAAACTCAGAGTCTATGTTATCAAGAGAATTATATCTAGGTCAAAATAAGTTTTCTTTGTTGAAGATACAAAAATTGATTAGGAGAGACCATGGCTAGGTAATAATTTGAGATTTTTAAATCCTATTATACTAATTTTGTTAATGTTCTTTCTCTACTATCAAAATAATGTAGAAATATACTATGCTTAGTTGGTTACCACTCTGCAAATTATAAACTAGAAAACTTTTATTTTAAATTTAACATCTTAATGATATTCACAAACCATCCTGGCCATTTAGTTAAATAAGACTCTCCAAATATGGTAATAATTCAAATGTGGCAGATTAAAGATGGCCACAAATATTTTGATGCTGCACTCATACAGAAGGGCGGTCTATGCCCTGCTGCCTTGTATTGATTCTGAGAGGTCTCTGTGACTGTTTTAAATAATCTAACTCAGCAGAAATGTGTCAGTTGTCAAGTCCAGGCCATCAAAGACTGGCAGTTTCTTCTCTTAGAAGGCTCATGTTGAGGATAATCCCTGTGAGAACACAGCTGCCATGCTGGAAGGTGCCTTGGCCACATGGAAAGACTGCATATTGGTGCTCCAATATATCAGCCCTACATGGGAACCTAGCCAAAAGCCAGCATCAACTGCCAATCATGGAAGAGATATTTTGCTTCTGACTCAGTCTTAAAATGCCTTAAAATGACTGCAGAACCAGCATGCATCCCTATCTGCATGACAGACCCCAAGAAAGAGCTGCCCAATTTAGCTGAGTCAACTCACAGAATTATGTGAGATAATAAATTATTATTATGAGCCACTACATTTTGCATTTTTTAAGTTACACAACAATAGAAAGCTAGAGCTTCAGCTAAAAATCAAATATCAGAGTGATCAAAGTTTCCTTAAATCAAATCTTTTTTTTCCCTTAACTTAAGATGAGTGGAATAATAGCTATGTTCAACAATATTGTGATAACTATCACAATGTTGAGATTCCAATAGTTAGAGCTGCAAAATGATGATGAAATTAGGAGCATATTCTTATTTAGATACTAGAAAGGACATTGCAGAGATAAAGAGAAAAGACTGCCAGATTCTCCCTCTTGCCTCTTCCCTTCCCCAAACACACAGACACACTCAGCCAGGAAACTAAAGGCAATGGAATGTTAACTGGCACTGGTAATGCTGATATATTCTTTCTTGTGCCAAAACAGTCTCTTGGCTATATCCAGAGCACTGTTGCCCAAACAGAGGATCTTCTGTTTTAGGGCTGAGCATGGCAAGGATTCCAGGCTTTTGCCTTCTTCTTTTACCATTTAAATTAGTAGAAAACATTTCCATATTTTGCTTTCTAAAGAATTTTGCATGGAAGGAAATGATACCTGTATTTACAACTTAGGAGAGATAATTGATCCTTGAAACGCTTGCTACAATTGGCAGTTATATATCATTCTGGAAGACTGTATTTGATTGCCCTGGGCTTCTTGCTGAAATGCTCATTGTTTTCATTAATGTCTTTAACCTTCGGGACCTTATTTTCTTCTCAATGGTGTTTAGAACACTAATGTATCATGTGCTAAAATTATAGCCCTTGGTGCTCAGAAGCATAAAGCAGAAATAACAGGCTGAATCAGTAGTGATTTTGGAAAACACAGTCTGCTTAGACAGAAGTCTAGGAGAGAAAATTGGCAAGGGATGAAGAAATCACACAGCTTCATGGAGAGTGTCTCAGTGGGAAAACCACTGAGGAAACACAGAAGAGTTGAAAGCAGATGATGGCAGGGTCTATTTTTCCATGGAGATATTTGAGAGGAAGTTTGATGCCCATCTGTGTGAAGTACTCTGAATGAAGTCTGCCTAGATATGGAAGGATGTGCTTCATCTTTGGAGATCCCTCTCAGCTCTATTATTCTTTGAATTATGAACCAAGTAATCTTTTCCCCTTCATTACTGCTAGCAGGAATCAAAAAATACTTTCTATTCACAAAGACTAATGAAAATTAGACTTGTATTTGGTTCATTTTTGTTGAAGCTTCATTTTATTTACTAATAGATGTTATTCAATGCCTGTCACATCTAATGTTAATTTTATTTCAATTCAAATCCTCTGAAAAGGAATTTCAGTCAACTTGAAGTAAATTGACATAAACACAAAGGAGGAAAAAGGAAATAGAATAACACTGATAGTATTAACATAGTCTATTACTGGCTTCAAATTTGGCTATGTATATCCAGAGAGAGTAGGCAAACAGAAAATGTAATGGAAAGCACAATTCAAATCTTATGAAACACATATACTTTTTACAGTGCAGATATGCTAGCATTTGGTATAAAATGTTCAATTTTGCCAATTACATGGGACTTTGAGTAACATAATAGGTAATGTATTTACATCAGTTTATATTAAATACAGAAAGAATTTATACTTTTATAGAGCTGAATAAAGAATTCTGAGATAAGGAAAATGGCATAGATTTGGCTTTAAATATAACTATATTCAAATTGTGGCTGTCTTACTCTTTATTGTCTGAATTTAGTCAAGTGATGTTTTTTCAATGTGTGGAAATAATTATATTTACTATCATCTTGTTCCTCTTCATTACTTGTACTATAACTTCTACTTTATATTTAGTACAAAGCCTATTACTATGAACAGAGATTTTGGAATTTTCTAAGTTGTGAATTTTTATAGGCAGAAATTAAGAATCTTATTTTTGCCCTGAATGGTGTGGCTAAGTTGGGCAGCATCCCACAAAGCTAAGGTCACCAGTTTGATTCCCAGTCAGGGCACATGCCTAGGTTTTTCTCTCACATCAATGTTTCTCTCCCTCTCTTTCTCCCTCCCTTCCATTCACTCTAAAAGTAAATACATTTTTATTTAAAAGAATCTCATTTTTAATTTTGTACAAAATTGAGTTGT
The DNA here is from genome assembly GCA_004026585.1 of Noctilio leporinus. Classification (NCBI taxonomy): domain Eukaryota; kingdom Metazoa; phylum Chordata; class Mammalia; order Chiroptera; family Noctilionidae; genus Noctilio; species Noctilio leporinus. Next base: position 204,303 of record PVIW01001121.1, read on the forward strand.
CATATTCATTATTCCTTATTATTCCCAGTAATTTCTTTAGTATTATCAAAGTGTAATATAATCAGTTTTGTGTTACTTTTGTGTTTTAGTTAATCCCACACAGATTTATCAGCCTTATAATTCCACAAGTATCCTCAGTGATAACTATATATTTGTTACTAGTTTTCTAGTCTAGATTAGAATTTAATCTATTATTTTGACATATGACCCTTTTGTAGATGGTTTAAATTACAAAAGGTATTTACCAAAATGTAATCTTTTCCATTGAATTATCTCCTTTATAACAGGAGCCATGTCTGATAATCTCTCATCACTTTTCAGGCTGCCTAAAATGGGATTAAGCCCAAGATTAGTGATAAGTAAATACTTAGTGATTTATTGTAACCAGGATATAAGACTGATGATAATTTTCACTCTTTCTTCACTGAAACTAAAACTCTATAACTCCAGAAAGGACTGATCACTGATCCTTTAATTGATTGTAATGTTAGCAATGATTAGAAATGGGTGTAAAATTTAGTAGTCATGATAGTTAAAGGCAGGAAAAAGCAAGGTTTTCACTATGGGAAAGATATGTTTATATATAATGCTTTATGAAACAATACATTTAATTTGAAGAGGCAAAATTCCTGGGCCAAATCATTTTAGTTGAAGTAACTTTGACACAGAAAATATCTCCATTTCCTTTTGGGAGATTTTCAATTATAGATTTAATATTTGCAAAACTATATCTTTCAGTGCCAGATTTATTCTGTTATTTTTTTTAAATTGTAGGTCTTATATTTAATTTTTAAATATATTAGCATTAAGTTGTTCATTATACTCGTATATTTAATGTCTATAAATTCTATAAAAATGTTGCTTTTTAAATTCCTGACATTGGTTATTTTTGCTTTCTCTTTCTTTTTCTTAATCTATCTTACAGAGGTTTATGAGGTTTATTAGTTTCTCCAAAGTTTAACAATTTATAATTATATAAGCTTAATAATTATATAAGCTATGAGCATATTTTAATTTTTTTATATTAACTCTTCAAAATCCAGTATGTACTTTAAATATGTGTAAACATATTTATGTGTATAAATGTATTTTTGCATGTGTTTGGTAATATTACAATTAGTATTCCTTAAAAGAGTAATTCTTTAAATAAATGAATTAATGTAGGCATTTTGAAATAATGAAAAGAAAACTTTGTATTCATATGATATGAGAAGCTGACAGGAGGCAGTAATTAAATGGCAAATTATCTAGATGTAAAAGGAAAAAAATGTACACACTGGTGGTTATGGAATAGACAGGGGTATGTTAAGATGAATAAAGGAAATGGAGAAGCCAAAGAACTTATATGCATGACTCATGGACATGAACTAAGGGGACATTGCTGGAGGAAATGGGGTACTGAGTGGAGGGGGACAAAGGGAGAAAATTGGGACAACTGTAATAGCAAAATAAATAAAATATATTTAAGAAAAAGAAAAGAAAATATGTTCATTTAACTTTGTCAGCTTAAAACTAGGTATAAGAAAATACTGGCTCAATAAAAATTCTCTGACTTACATATGAATCACAATTCCTGGAATTATTCTATGAGTGAAATATATTTGTTTTTAATCACACAAATGAAAATTACACAAATATAAATATGTAGTATTGTTTCATATTTTGTTGAGGTGAGATTGTTATATAAATAAGTTCCTATTACAGATACTGTTTTGCAATTTACTTTTCCACTTTACAATATTTATTGTAAATATTTCTATGCAGGTATATAGAGATATACCTTCATTTTGTTTTCCTTATTATAAAGGTTATATTTGTAAACTTAATAATTTAACAAGTATATGTAATTTTACAAATGAAAGTGTTTGTGAAAACAACTTATTAAGTGGATCAACATTAAAATATTACCAACACCTCAAATAACCCTATCATACCTTTCTGATAATGTACTCCAAAGATACTATTCTGACTTTGATCATTACTATTTATTTTGCCTGCTTTTGAAAATAGATTCATAACACATGTATACTTTGTGTCTGAATATTTTAGTTCAGCATTATTTTGTGAGACTTATCCATACATTTTTGTCCAGCTTAATTTTTGAAATTTGTCCATATATTGTGAGTAGTAGTATTTTTTTTTATTTCACTCTTAATTTTCTTTACATGAACATATAACCACATATTATACTACATTGTGTTGTGAATGGCTATGTATGTTGGTTACACTTTTTAGCCATTATATATAAATTGACTATGAATATTCCTGTACAGCCATCCCTCAGTATCCTCAGGGAGATTGGGTCCAGAAGATGCTTAAGTCCCTTTTATGAAATGGTGTAATATTTGCATATAACTTCTATTTGCATAAAGACTACAGCAGGGTATACCTTCATATTGCTTCCTCTGCGTGGATTCAGGATAGTGCTCAGTGCATGGCAAATTCAAGTATTGCCTTCTGAAATTTTCTGGGATTTCTTTTTCAAATATTTTGATCTGAGGTTCATAGAATCTACGGATGCAAAACCTGCAGATAGAAAGGGCAACTCTATGTGCTCAGAGGAAGAGAGTACTCATTTTGTCTGACATTTATTTAGCAGAATTGGTAGGCTATTAAGTAAACATTTTTAGCCTTAGGAGAGACAGAAAATGTTTTTCAAGGTAACTGTACTAATTTATACTCTATGGGTAATGGATGCAAGTTCCAATGGCTCATTAAACAGGGTTTTCAGTTTTTGTTTTATTCATATGGTCATTCTAGTGAGATTGTGAGAATGTTGGAATATTTTGTATGGTTTTTATTTTGACTTCCCTGAAATCTCATAATATTGATCACCTATTTGGCAAACCTCTTTTGTAAAGTTTTTTCCCCAATCTTTTGTCTTGTCTTTAAATATCTGTCTATTATTTTCTTAATGGTTTCTGGGAGATCAGCAAACATTCTATGATTCCTTCTTAGATATAAATGCAAATATGTTCCTCCTCTTTTTGATGTGATTTATAAACTGTTACTGTGCTAGCATTCTTTCCTCCTCTTCCAGAGTACACTTATTCTGAATAACATCTGGGAATGTTGCTACTGACTGCTGAGCAAAACAGGGAAGACAGTTAGGGTCTCATTTTTTCTTCCTAGGAAATCTTATTTTGTGCTTTCCTTTGTAATAATTGTCTCTGAGGTGGGTTTTGTGGCATTTGTTGCCCATTTTAACTATTATCTTTCAAATAAGAAAAACAACAACAAAAACAAAAAATTATGTTCCAAATTCCAAAGATGAAGCTGGAAGCTACCTGCTTTTTCATTTAATTTTATTTGTTTATTTATTTTTAATTTTTATTATTATTGTATTATATCCATCCCCTTTTTACTACCCTCTGTCCCTTTCCCCATCCCCCCCCCCAAGTCAATCCCACTTGTTGTCCATGTCCATGGTTCTTCCATACTAGTTCCTTGACTAAACTGCTCCCCTTCTTTGCCTCCTCCTCCCCCCTCCCCTCTGCCCACTGAGGGTCTATTCATTGTATTCATGTATCTGGTTCTGTTTTGCTTGTTTGTTTGTTTTGTTCTGTAATGAGCGAGATCATATGGTATTTGTCTTTCACTGATTGGCTTATTTCACTAAACATATACAAATCCTATAGTTTAGTAGTTTGCAAATTCTATCCAAATTGGTCTTCATTCTCAACATGTTTTCCTACGTAAAGATTAGCTGATTTCACAACACACCCATGCCAGTTGGTTGCTATTTAAAACATAAATTGCTAACAAAATCTATATATTACACACCCACAAATAAGCACATATTTTGTAACCATGAATAAGAAAGATAGCATGTCTTCTATGTAATATACATCCATATTTCCATAGGTTTTTCTTCTTCCTTAACTACATTCAATTTTTCTGAGTTATTGCAAGTAACCTGATTTTCCCATATTGTGAAATGATTCCAACCTAAGAAAACTTAACCTGCAGTAATGCAGATACAAGTAATATACAAAATTGTACCTTATTTAGTAAAATCTCTTCATAACACGATCACTTTAAAGCATTCATAAGTTAAAGTTGGTTCTTATCCATTCAGCTGCCCTATGTCTTTTGATTGGTGCACTTAATCCATTTACCTTTGTACCTGTGTTTCTGTCTAACTCTCTGTTTCTTCATCTTCTTAAACCAGACCATTTAGCATCTCTTGCAATGCTGATTTGGTGGAGATGTATTCTTTTAGACTTCTTTTGTCTGGGAAGCTCCTTATTTCACCTTACATTTTGAATGACAGCCTTGTTGGGTAGAGTATTTTTGGTTGCAGGCCTTTGTTTTTCATTGCTTGAAATATTTTTTGCCATTCCCTTCTGGCTTGTTGTGTTTCTGTGGAGAAATCAGCTGATAACCTTATTAATGTTATTAGCTGTTTCTCTCTTGCTGCTTTTAGGATTCTCTCCTTGTCTTTGAAATTTGCCATTTTCATTATGATGTGTCTTGGAGTGGGCCTATTTGGGTTCATCTTCCTTGGGACCCTCTGTGCTTCCTGAGTTTACATGATATTTTCTCTCCACAAGTTAGGGAAGTTTGCTGTCATTACTTTTTCAAACAGGTTTTCTATCCCTTGCTCCCCCTCTTCTCCTTCTGGTATCCCTATGATACGGATGTTATGTTTCATGTTGTCCTGACACTCTCTTAAAAGCTCTTCATTCTTTTTCAGTCTTTTTTCATTTTGTTGCACTGCCTGGGAATTTTTTTCTACATTGACCTCCAGCTTGATGATCCTCTGCTTTCTCTAGCCTGCTTTTGATTCCTTCTACTGTATTCCTCAATTCAGAAATGGTAGTCTTCATTTCCTCCTGGCTCTTATTGATGGTTCCTATATCCTTTTTAATGCTGGTGTAGTTCTCAGTAAGTTCCTTGTAGCTTCCATGAAGTTCTTTGTAGTTCTTTGTAGTTCCCCTGGAGTTCTTCATAGTTCCCCTGGTGTTGTTTGTAGTTTTCTTTGAACTCGCTGAGCTCATGGAGCTTCTCTATCATCATTATTTTGAATTCCATGTCTGAGAGTGTGCTTGCTTCTATTTCATTCTGCACTGTTCCTGGGGATTCCTCCTTTCCATTTGCTGAGGGTTTATTTCTTTGTCTCCCCATTTTAGGTGACTTTTGTTTGTTCCTGCTTCTTGGATTGGCCTGCTTTGACTTACTGTCTTAGTGGTGTGACCTTCTGTGGTATAGAGGTGCACTTTTTTTACTTTCTGGATCTGCGCTAGTCTGGGCCTAGTCAACCAGTTGGAGACTACCATTTTTGTCTGTCTTTAATTGTTAATCCAATCAACCTGTGATCTGAGGTCAGGTTTCGGCATTGCTTGGTGGGATGGATTAATTCCTATGGGTGGGGCTGTGACTTCCCCTTAGGCTCCCACCCTTTGAAGAAGAGTGGTCTGCTGGCTGTAAGGGGGATGTGTCCACACTGGATTCACAGGCTGCTCCCTCAACTCTCCCCCTAAAGCCACTGACCCAAAGCCTCCTTAAGTGTCTCTAGTCCACTGTGCCCTCCTTCTGCTGGAGCCCACGGTAAGTGGGTGCCACTGTATTTTCATGTATGGTCCCTTTAAGAATTCAGTCTCTCTGTCAAGTCAGCTAAACCTATGGCCTTTTGCTTTTCACAGCTGGGTGCTATTTTACTCTCAGCTGTGTTGCTATGGGCTGGGAAGCCCAGTTGGGGGCTTAGATCCCACCCCTCTTAGGTGGGGCCCCCAGCTGCTGAGATGTTTCTCTCTCCCTTCAGCTTCCGTCCTGTGGGGGCCCTGCCAGCCCTCTTGTGTCTCTGCACTTCCTACTGGTCACGTTGTGATGAATCGGCTCTTCTGTTCTGTCCATGGTAATAAGGCTTCTCTCTAGTTGGTGCTTTGTTGGTTATGCTGGATGATTTCTCCCCAATTAAGTTGTAATTCCAGTTTGGTGTTGGGAGGAGATTGGTATAGCTCCACTTACTCCTCCACCATCTTTGTTCTCTCTCCTATCTGCTTTTTCACAATAGCATTCTTTTCCTTTTCTTTTTAAAATTTTATTTATTTATGTTAAGTATTTTATTATTTAGAGAGAGGGGAAGGGAGGGATGCAGAAAGGGAGAGAAACATCAATGTATAGTTGCCTTTCACCTACCTCCAACTACAGACCTGGTTGGAGATCTGGCTTGCAACTTGGTTATGTGCCCTGACTGGGAATTGAACCGGCAACCTCTGGGTTTGCAGGCCAGTGCCGATTCACTGAACCACCAGAGCATTCTTTTCTAAAGAAAAATTTTCTTTTCCCCTCCATCTGCTGTTTAATTTTTTTTTTTTTTAAGATTTTATTTCATTATTTTTAGAAAGAGGGGAAGGGAGAGAGGCAGAGAGGGAGAGAGACATCAATGTATGGCTGCTTTTCACCTGCCTTCAGCCACAGACCTGACTGGAGACCTGGCTTGCAACCTTGTTATGTGCCCTGGCTGGGGAATTGAACCTGCGACCTTTGGGTTCACAGGCCGGCACCTTATCCGCTGTGCTACCAGCCAGGCATGTTTAATTTTTTTTTTTTATCTCCACCATGGTCTCCTTTTCCTTTTTTTTTAAAGTGGTTATACATTGAGTCTTTGAAAAAATCCCCCTTAAATTTTGGCATTTTGTTGTTTCCTGGAAATAGATATTTGGACGCTTTATATTTCAATCTAGTCCTGAAATCAGCTAATTCTTTAAGGAATACTACTTTACTTTAGAGGAGAATGGTAGTTAGAAGCCAAAGCTGGGTCCTAAGTATGCTGCTCATATGCTTCTTGGCCCTTTCAGTGGATATTTTTCCTTAAATCAATAATATTCATAGTATCATATTTATTGGGGTGATCATTTTATAAGTTATATGAATGTCTAATCATTGGGTTGCACCCTAAGTTAATATAATAGTGTATGTCAATTGTAATTGAAAATAAAAATGATTAAACCCAAAAATAAAGTAGTAAAAAATATTTTAAAATTTATTCTTATTTTTCATTCAAACCCAATGCTACAGGGCTCTTTTCACCTGCCTACAGTCAGGGCGCATACAAGAATCAACCAGTGAGTAGATAGATAAGAGGAATAACAAATTCTCTCTCTCTCTCTCTCTCTCTCTCTCTCTCTCTCTCACTCTCACTCTCTCTCTCTCTCCCCCTCTGCTCTCTGTCTTCCCCCTTCTTCTCTCTCTCTTAAATCAATAACTTTTTTAAAAATAAAGAGAAACAGAGGGGGACAGAGGGGAGCAAAAAGGGGATGGATGTAATACAACAATAAAATTTAAAAAGAAAAATAAAGAGAAACAAAATGAGAAATTAAAAAATAAAATATAACAGGGTATCAGTGTTGCATATTATTCAAGAAACAGTTTTCACAGATTTATTCCTGCTAGAAAACCTGTACAAAACACATGGAACAGCTTTGTAGAAATCTGAAAACTAATTAGATCAGGCAATTTGAGGAAGAACACCAAAAATGAAACCACCATTGGTCTGATAGCAAGATCATTACTTTTTTCCCTCCAGCATTTCTGGCTGATGCAGAAGTGGGCACTGGGTAGCAACAGAGAAAGTGTGTCTTCAATGAGAAGACCCACTCCTAACATTCAGAGAGAGTGAGGAATCTCCGCCCCTGTTTTCCTCCCATTTTCCCACCACTGCCTCATGTCCTAGGCAGTCCCAAAGCAGCAACAGTAACTTGGGGGACCTGAGCTTAGTGGGAAGGGACAGAGTCATCATTGGTCATTCTGAGCTCCATCAAAGGTGAAATCAAGTGAGTAGCTCCAGGGGCATGGAGGAACCCGTAAACCATATATCTGATAGAATACTCAAAAGTTGTAAACACAGATAATGTCTGTCTTCTACATATGGTGCAGCAACATAGTGTATAGCAGAAACCTAATATTGGATATATAATATATATGTAAAAAGAATAGAACGCCTTCCTCTATATTGTACATATTAGTATTAAAGTTTTTTTATTCATCTCAAGTAATTTATCCTCATCCTATGATCTTTAAATTTAAAATGCCACCCTTATTCTGGTTTCTATGAGCAGCTATTAGCTTTGTAAATATTGAAATCACCATTCTGCATATTGGCTTTCAGTGTATAATACATTGTCAGTAGGCTTTTCAAATTGAATTGTCATGCTTTACCTTCTCAGCACGTGTTACCTTACTCTTGGCACCAAGTTCTTAGCCCTAGTTCTCAATTTCACTCTTCATGAGACACTAAGTAGTGTTTGAGGGCTCATAAGTGTTCTCACTGTCTATCGATACCTTCTCCTTGGCTCTTCAGTGGCCAAGGATTCTTTAAAAGAATCTACTAATAGCTATTATTTCTCAAGTGCTTAATATATCATAATGCTTAAAATAAAACAAACAGGGGTCAATATTATCATATTAAAAATGGAGATTCAAAAATGTTAAATAACTCAGCTAAGGTCAGACAGATGATGTGGCATATCTTGTACTTCCTCTGTCTGAATCATTCATTTCCTCATTACCTATTATTGGCTAGTAGCTCTCATGCCAGGTGTTTCAGACACACTGCCAATGCGTGATGGTCAGAATCCCTTACCTCATGGAACAGGCAACTATATAAAGACTAATAAATAAACAAAGCCCAAATAAATCCATAATTACATAATTATAAGTCCATCTATATGCTACAAAAACATGCAGTGAATGAAGTCATCTGGTAGGGACTGCTGATTGATTTGTGCAGAGACTAACATGTATAGAATAACCTTTTGCATTATATTGTACAACATAAACCTTCGTATTGGCACCTATTGATATGGAACATAAACCTTCATATTGGTGCAGCAATGTTGATGTGAACAAGCCTTTCTGTCAAGTTAGCTTCAGAATAATGGTGCTACTAAGAGCCCTGCTTCTCAGGAGGAGCATTCAGTAACATCAGTCAGAACTTCAATCATCACAGACATAAACCTGCTTCTCAGTGTAATGAATAAGCTGGAGGGGCACTTTGGAAGCTGAGTTCCGAAGGCTGTTCATGAAAAACTGATTTAATTGATTTTTATATTTATGATCTAAGAATGTTCCCAGATTTATCCAATAAGAGCACTGCTTTTAATTTGATAAAATCCATACAATAAAAATATATTTCTGATCACTTTAAATTGAGGTAATCCAAGTATAAAAGCTTTCTTGGTGTCAAAAACAATAAAATTACCTATCATTTTTTTAGTTAGTAAAGAATCTTGATATATTTAAAAACTAATAGTATGTCAATTTGACATCCAAACACTCTTGTAATAACTTCCCTAGAGGGCTATTTCCCCACACTTTGAGATCAAAATGCCTTGTCTACATTATTTACTAGTCGTGTGACCTGAGAGAGATGATTAAACCTTTATATGCCTCAGTATCCTCATTGGTAAAAATAGCTGTGATAAAGCGTGTATCTCAGGAAGTCTAAGGAAGCAGCATTGGTATTTCTTAAATCATTTAAGAACACATTAAAAGATAGTTTTGGCTCATGTTAATAATCATGTGGAAATAGGTAGGAAAAGGGTTAGGAGGTAACTTCTTTGTGATTCACTCTCACACAGAAAATAAATACACATGATCTTCATTTTTTAATCTTATAATTTTTTAGAGGAGTAAAACTTTTAAAAGTCATCAGATATCTCATAAATAAATTCAAGAAATTATTTGAAAGATAAATTTAAATTAAAAAAATGAAATGTTTAATTAGGGTACTCTCTAGAGAAATCTTATTTAGATCATCACATGTGCAGCAACTATTCCTTCTGAGTTTCTATCACTAATTACACATTTAACTCTTTATTCCTGTTTCCTGCTTAGAAGGTAGAAATTAGGCATGCCTAGAGTTTGCTTAAGGCACATACAAATGTCAAGTTTATAGTTTAAATAAAATGCTTTAGGCCTTGGCTGGTAGCACAATGGATAAGGTGCAGGCCTGCAAACCCAAAGGTCTCTGGTTTGATTCCCAGCCCAGGGCACATAACCAGGTTGCAAGCCATCTCCAGCTGTGTCCTTGGCTGGACACAGGTGAAAGGTAACCATACATTGATGTCTCTTTCCCTCTCTACCTCTTTCCCTTTCCCTCTCTCTAAAAATAATAAATAAAATATTTTAAATAAATAAATAAAATGTTTTATGTTTTCTATAGAGGAAGTAAAAGCTATTGTTTCAGACTAATTTGGGGGAAAGGAAATAATTCAAGAAAAATAAAAATAACAAAAATGTTAAGTAAATAAGAATATAAGAAAGCAATAAAAGACAATATTGGTTTGTCAACTAAGTGCTATAGGGATGTTATATAACATTCAGAATAGAGGAAATATAAGACTTAGATAATTTTGGAAAGCTTCAAAAATTATGTAAAATAACCCTCAAGATTGTAGATGGGCAAAACACTAATGAATTGAAGTAAAATAAAATATATGAAAATAGAGGAATGGGGAAATTTTCTCTAGATCTATCTGAAAGTAGGCTATCATCTGGTTGGGCTGGATGACCTTAAGCAGAGACGAAAGCTGACATACAGGAAGGAAACTACTGTGAAATTCTTTGAATGGCTTAACGAGTTTTGACTTATCCTATAGTATGTTTCATGTAAGAAAACCTAGTGCATTGAACAAGAAGACCTAGTATCTGCCACCTATTGGTAGGTTCTTTGTGTAATTCATTTAACTTTGTTGCTAATAATGCATCTCTAATATTAGAAAAGCAAGGTGGACAATATTGTATGTATGGGAAAACTAAAGAATAACTGTCTGACGTTCATAAAACTCTACAAACCCCATAAAAATGTTTGTGAATTTATTTAAGAAACTATAAAGACTAAAGTAACATAAATTGACACTAATGCATACATTGTAAGTTGAACATTATCAAGTGAAACAACTGGTCTGGCTAGGTTTTTGAAAGGAGAAAAATTGAGAATGCCTTCGAATTTTATTTTGAAGTGTTTTTTTTGCAAATTAACATTTATTAAAATGCAAAGTGTTGTGTAGATTTTAGTTCACAAAAAAAAAAAAAAAAAAAAGAAAGAAAGAAATATGTTTGCAGTTTGCATTGCAACACCCTCAAAATTATTGTAGAAAAACCAGAAAAAGCATTTGGATGGGTGGTTTTACAAAGATTGTTTACATTTTTTAGAAGAAAACACTTCTCACATTATGAAATGTTCTTATGAAAACTTTGTCTAAATGCATAAAGTTTTGGCAAAGAAACCAAATTATTATAATTATGGTCCTTAAGAATTCTCCAAAACTATTTGAGCAGGATCATCTTTTGGAAGTTGAGTAAGAAGGTATGGAAAAAACAGTATTATTGATTTGTTTAAGAAATAGAATACATAACTATCAACAATTTAATCTAAGAAGCAAGCTAACAAGCATAGCAGAAACAGAATCATAGATATGGTGAACACTGGGATGGTGGCCATTTGGGAGGGAAATCTGGGGGAATAGGGAAAAGGTGAAAGGATCAAGAAGTATAAATTGGCAATTACAGTAGGCAGGTTGATGTTAAGTGTAAGTATAAGAAATGGAGCAGCCAAAGAACTAATCTGCATGACCCATGGACATGAACAAAGGAGGGAGTATCACCAGAGGGAGTGGGGGATGCTGGGTAGAGGGGGACAAAGCTGGAAAAATTGGGACAACTGTAATAGCATAATCAATCGATAAAAAAAGAATGCAGAAGCAAATTGAAAAAAATAAATTTCAGTGGCACTTTAGTTTCAAAGAAAATGACTATTCCCTGATGTATGTTAGTTAGATCAGTGATTGTCAACTTTTTTCATCTCATGGCACACATAAGCTAATTACTAAAATTCTGTGGCATACCAAAAATATATATTTTTGCTGATCTGACAAAAATAGGTATGTATAATTTTGATTTATTCACTTTGGCATTTTATTTTATTTTATTTTATTTATATTTTTAAATATTTTTATTGTTGTTTAGAGAGAGGGGAAGAGAGAGAGACTGAAAGGAAGAGAGAGACATCAATGTATGGTTGCCTTTCACCTGCCTCCAACTACAGAGCTGGCTGGAGCCGTGGCTTGCAACCTGGTTACGTGCCCTGGCTGGGGAATTGAACCAGCGACCTTTGGGTTCGTAGGCCAGCACCTTATCCACTGTGCTACCAGCCAGGTCACCCTTTGGCATTTTAATTATGATATGTCTTGGTGTGGTCTTCTTTGGGTCTAGTTTGTTTGGTACTCTGTGCTTCCTTGATTTGTATGTCTGTTTCCTTTGCCAAATTAGGGAAGTTTTCCTTTATTATTTTTTCACATAAGTTTTCAATTTTTTGTTTTTCCTCTTCTCCTTCTGGCACCCCTATGCTTCATATATTGGCACATTTAAAGTTGCTCCAGAAGTTCCTTTACCTCTCCTAGTTTTCCCAGTTCTTACTTCTTCTTTCTGTACTGGTTGATTGTTTCTTCCTTATGTTCCAAATCATTGATTTGAACCCCTGTTTTCTTCCCTTCACTCTTGGTTTTGTGTGGAGATATTTTTGTTTGTTTGTTTCATATAGCCTAGCCTTCACTTCTTCCTTTCTGCATTTATTATATTTAAGCATATCTGTTAAGTCTGTGAACATCTTAATGAAGTGTTTTGAACCCTGCATCTATTAGGTTGACTACCTCCTTCTCTGTTAGGTTGGTTATCTCTTCATCACTGAATTATCTCACTGGCACCTTAATCTTCTTCCTCTATTGGACCATACTTCTTGACAGCTTTCTGTGTTTGCCTCTGTGTCTTAAGTAGTCCTGTTGCACCTGTTACATTTAAGGGGCAGAGCCTTAAGAATTCATCATTGTGAAACGACCTGTTTCACCACCTTGTGGCTCTGTATGTGTAGAGGGTGGGGTCAGAGAGAACAATGCTGCTTTCCCATTGAAACTGGCTGTTTCTTCTCCACCCCAACCCCCACTGCCTTGCACAGTCAGAAGCAACATGCCTCAATTTTTCCTGGTGCTGGAAGCATGGGTTGCATGGTACCAGGATGGCTTCCAAGATTTAAATGTATGACTGTGCTTTTTGCCCTGGTCTCAGTCCCTGTGCCTCTGCTGCAACTACTGGCTCTATTTTTCCCCTGGTGCTGGAACTGTGGGCTGAGTGGTCTGGCCTAGGAATCATTTCCCAGGATTAAATGTATGACTGCACTTATTGCTGTGCCTCAGCTCCTGCGCTGGCCCTTCCCAAGCCCCGCCCATCCTGTTTGTCTGGCTGAGCATTTCTTCACTTCTTCACTTGTTGCATTTCCATGTGGTAGTTCGATTTTCTGAAATCTCTGCACTGTTTTTATTTAGTTTTGAGGTCGATGTAAATTTCTTCTAGTTATGAAGAAGACACAGCATGCCTACCTTCGCCTTCATTTTGGCCAGAAGTCTCTCTTTCTTTGCAATATAAATAATTATATAATTTAATGGTTATATCTTTGACAAAAAATATATATTTTATAACAATCTGTTTTCCTGTGTGGCCTACATTTAAGTTATTTTAAGAATATATTACTTGCTTATTACCAACTACCATTTCCATTTTGATGAATTTTTTGTCAAACTGCATCCAGATGGTCAGTCCCTGAGGACAAGGTAAGACCAGGTAAGGTTCCAAAGCACTTGACTTTTTAGATTCCACTAACAACTTGTGAGAAGCATCCCTGAGTAGGAAATTTTTCTTAAAGGAAGGAAAAATAAATAAAAAGAAACTGTTTTTAAATGTGTTTTATTTTACTCTTGAATTGGAACTGTTTTCAGGAATCATGTTTCAGGGTATATATAACTATGAATTGAATATGGGGGTAACAATTACACAATTAAAGAATTTATATACATTGCATTATTAAATATCAGAATAGGAAAAGACAAAAGTAATCAACCCTTACTTAATATGCAAATGAAGGAGTAGAAGTTGTAGAAGGTTAATAATATTTGGCAAAATAGACCAACATAGTAACTTAAAGTTTTACACTGTTTATGGCAATGTAGAATTCTAATTTAAAATAATACACATGTCTATTGAACCATTACATAGTACCCACATTCTCAGTTTTAAAATATGTAAAAATATTAATATATCTAAAACATTTCTTTACATGAACCGATGCTTGACTTTAAAAATTAAGAACTGAAATGATTAAGAATAATTATTGAAGATGTACAAGAAAATAATTTGTGGTCCATATTTAAAACATGAGTAAATGCATTGAAATCTTTTTAACCTACATTAACATTTCCAAGTAAGTTAGCTTTTAAAAGAAATGCCATCATTTACTCAATTGAACTTTTTTTTCCTCTCTCATCTGTATCTTGCTGAGGCAAGAATATATTATAAAAAGCAAAACAGCATTTTGTATATTATTTTGGGGAACAGCTTTTAGAGAGAAGGAAACTCCAAAGAAACATTCTCTAAATATATATAGACAGCATGGAAATTTCCAATATGTTTTTTTAAATCCACAATGTAGATGATTCTGAATATTACCTTTATATACAATCATTGTGATTATAAAATTAAATGTCATACTGCACCTTAGTGATTTTTAAATCAATAATCCAACATTACATCTTAACATTCTAAATTTGTGCCACTTTATATTATGACTACTTGGATAAAATTAAATAGCAATTTTAGTTGTTCTGTATACTTCAAGTTGGCATTGCAGCAAATATTTCCTTCCGAGACCTGAGTTTTGTAATATATTGAGCTTTCTCTTGGCTTTTTCATGTTATCATGTTACTGTGAGATATTTCTCATTTGTGATCTAACTTTTGACAAAAATACACAGCTGTCTAAAAACAAAACTATAGCCAAGTTTTTCTCTCTCCCATTTTATGTGTCTCCCAGCTTTCTTTATGACAAAGAATGACCTCTGTGCTTGGATTCGGTGATTTCACCTCTTCTGGCTTCTTTAGTCAGCTTTCTGGGATAAAGCTTCCTTCCTATATTTTTAGCTTTTTGCTTATGAAAAGGAAGGAATTAGATTATCCCACTAAATATTTTAAGAGGAAATAATCATACTTTCAAAAGTATGAAATGGTGCACTTTCTGGAAAAGGCAAAGCCAGTGAAGAAAAGGGGCAAAGGCAACAAATGGGGAGGAAATTTGACTTTACAAAGAAAATCAATCCGCATCTTATAAACAGACTAAAAAATACCACACAGCTATCTTTGGCCAGTGGACTCTTTTGCTACATTGTTTCCCTTAAATTTTATAGTGGACTTGCAAAATACCCAAGCAAAACATGTCAGTTGTTCTCATTTTGTTTGGATCAGTTAGGCTGAGAAACTCCTGACTTTCACCTTGTTCTATTTCTGAAAAGGCCTTTGTTAAAAAGGTCCTGCCTGTCCCTTGTGGTTTTATGGATCAGGCTTGCCTGAAACTGCCTCCCACTCCTTACAAGCTATGTTGGTAGTACATTTTGAGCTTCATCCAGAATACTTCTGAAAATGTAAAAAGCATAAATGCTTCCCTTTCTAATTTTATCCACAAACTTTGGCATTATATGTCAGATTTGCTTTATTTTCTGATCATCAGTACTTAAACCAGAACATTCAGGAGAAAAGTTAAAAAAAAAAAAAAAAAAAAAGAAAGAAAGAAAGAAAAGAAAACACTCCAACACTTCTCCTACCTAATTATGGAGTTGTTTTTTCATTTGTTCACATGCTGAATTCTTTTTTTTTTTTCAAAGATTTTATTTTATCATTCCCAAAAAGAGGGGAAGGGAAAGAGGCAGAGAGGGAGAGAAACATCAATGTATGGTTGCTTTTCACCTGCCTCCAGCCACAGACCTGACTGGAGACCTGGTTTGCAACCCGGTTATGTGCCCTGGCTGGGGAATCGAACCTGCGACCTTTAGGTTCGCAGGCCCGTGCCTTATCCACTGTGCTACCAGCCAGGGCTACATGCTGAATTCTTAGAAAGTAATTTCATCTGTATTAGAGCATCTATGTTATTCTAAAACATGCCATTTATAAAACCAAAACCACAACTTCAAGTGAGTTATTTTTTTGTTGGCTTATAAAACATTAACATTGTAAAAATACCTTTAGCCTTGAAAAAGATGTTAGTAAAAGCTCATGGTAATTTTCTTAAAAAAAAGATGTTATTAAAATATTATGGTAATTTTCTAAGATGAAAGAACCAACCTGTAAATCTAAAGCAATCCTAATCAAAATCCTAGTATGTTATTTTGTGGATATTGACAGATTTATTCTAAAGCTTGAAAAGCACCCAGAATAACCAATGCAATATTGAAGGAGACCAAAACTATAGGACTGATACTACCCAACATGACCTTTATATTATAAAGTTACAGTAATCAAGAGGGTGTGGTATTGGAAAAAAATAAAACAAATATATCAATGGAACAGAATAGAAAGGTCAACCCCGGCTGGTAACACAGTGGATAAGGCACCAGCCTGCAAACCCAAAGGTTCCTGGTTCAATTCCTCAGCCAGGACACATAACCAAGTTGCAAGCTAGGTCTCCAGTTGGGTCCTTAGCTGGAGGCAGGTGAAAGGCAGCCATACATTGATGTTTCTTTTCCTCTCTACCTCTCTCCCTTCCTCTTTCTCTGGAAACAATAAATACAATATTTAAATAAAAAGGAAAGGTCAGAAATAGATCTCATAAGTAAAGTCTACTAATATTTGACAAATGAACAAAAACCATACAATGGAGCAGGTACTATCTTCTCAACAAATGGTGTTTGAACAACTGGATGTTCATTGGCAAGAAAAATGAACCTAGATGTAGACCTTACCCCTTCACAAAACTAAACCCAAAATGATCACAAACCTAAAGGTAAAATGCGAAAGTACAAATTCTTAGAAGATAACATAGGAGAAAACCTGGATGACCTTAAAAATAGAGATGACTTCTTGTACACAACACTAAAGGCATGATCCATGATGAAAATAATTGATAAACTAGACTGCATTAAAATTAAAATCTGAAGCCCTGGCTGGTGGCACAGTGAATAAAGCACCTGCTGGCTAACCCAAAGGTCGCTGGTTTGATTCCCAACCGGGGCACATAACCAGATTGCAAGCCAGGTCTCCAGTCAGATCCGTAGCTGAAGGCAGGTAAAAGGCAACCATATGTTTATGTTTCTCTCATGTTCTTTAAAAATAATAAAGTCTTTAAAATATATAATAAAGTAAAATGACTAAATTTAATTTAAAACTGCCCTGAAAAAGATTATGTCAAGAGAATGAGAAGACAAGGGACTAATTTACTGGGAGTAAATATTTGTAAAAGACACATCTGATTTTTAAAAAAAAAACAACTATTTCCCAAAACATACAAAGAACTCTTAAAATTCAACAAGAAGAAGAAAAATTCAATTAAAAAATATGCTGAAGTCACTTTGTGACTTTTCATGCACTGAGGTATATGATATATGATTGTCCATCCACTATGCTTTACACCTGAAGCTAATACAAAATAATACTGAATGTAAACTGTAATTGAAAAAATAATTATAAAAATCTAACAATGGGTCAAACACATGTGTGTATATATGTACATACACACTCACACACACACACATATATATATATATATATATATATATATATACACACACACACACACACACACAAATATTAAAATAAAAACCTGGAAGTTTGAATATTAAAATTTGGTAACAGAAATAAGAGTTTCCCCATTCCTCATAGTTTTTATTTTATTTTATTTATTTTTATTTATTTATTTTTTAAGATTTTATTTCATTATTTTTAGAAAGAGGGGAAGGGAGAGAGGCAGAGAGGGAGAGAGACATCAATGCATGGTCATGTTTCACCTGCCTCCAGCCACAGACCTGACTGGAGACCTGGCCTGCAACCCAGTTATGTGCCCTGGCTGGGGAATCGAACCTGCGACCCTTGGGTTCGCAGGCTGGCACCTTATCCACAGTGTTACCAGCCAGGGCTTATTTTTTAATTGTTTAAAAGTTTAGTTGTTCATTTGTTTGCTGGCTTTTTCAAACTGTTTTTGAAAAGACCATTTTTCATTTTTTTCTTTCTTAAAATGTCAGCTTTATTAAGGCATAAGTGACATATAAAATTACAAGATATTTAAAGTGTAAATTGTGTTGTTTTGATATACATATACATTGTGAAAGGAATCCCTCCATCTAGTTAATAAGTCCAGAAAATCACTACATTTCTTATCCTATATTATCTTCCTTTAGTTTGTGTTCAATTAATATTTTTAGATATTTCCTTGAATGCCAATGACATAAAACAAAAGCATTACCTATTCTTTTCAGATTGCCTCAGTATGACACTCTACTTTAGCACTTCTAGGGCTTGCACTAAATCTGACGAAAAGCCAGAGATGAAAGCTTCAGATCTCTTAAGTCTTTTCATTTTCTTTTCTTTTTCTTTTTTTGTATGATTAGACATATATAATTTATGAAGTGATTTCCCCTGCCCCTCCATGAGTCTGGTACCCATCTGGTGCCCTATGTACATAGTTATTACATCTTAGGTCTTTTCTGAGAATGCACCCTCCCTTGGTATGCAGGTGGTCTTCTAAATTCCCAGTTACACATAGGAGTTTTTGATTGTTCTAATATTGCAAAGAACCTCAGCTTTTCCTCTGAGCTTTTAGATGGTCTATTGTATGTCTCAGTAGTGCTCTTTTGCCTCAAGAGGCTGCAGGTTAATTAGTCCTATTATGTTTTTGAGCCAACACTTGCTATTTTTCCATTCTTAGTTGGTTTCTCATTAGACAAAACAGAGATGAGTGTCTTGAGTCAGTCTTTCAGGTTGCCCTCAGTTTAGCACACATATACACAAGAATCTGTGACTAAAGTCTGCTGTGTACCACTGGAACCAGGGACCAAGTTCCAAACTGGAAATGTGGATGCTGTCTTCAACATTGTCACTGAGCCAGAAAGGGTATAGGGTGAAGACAAGAAAAAGTTTTACCAAGCTTTCTGCATCATCTCTTAATTTACCATTTATGTGGTTGCTGTAAACCTTTGTCTTTTTTCCAGAATATTGGTAAAGTTGGTTCTTCAGTTGTTATAAATGACAAGCTGTCTACATTACATACTGAGGTGCTAGAGTCCATGAGATGGCTTTCAAAACAGGTGTTCAGAAACCAAGATCCCAATCAACCCACTATTAATCTATAATAAGCCCAAAGAAGTTAGAGGTTATATATCCAATGGGATGGTTGTAAATTGAATGGAAGAATTTCAGAATTGTCTATTTCTATTCTGTTAGCCTCACTTTTTCCACTGAAAATAGATATGTGGATTGTTTTCTTAGTAAGTTTTCATGTTTTCCCTGGAATTTGGAGAATGTATTACATGTATATCTATGTAAAAGATTTCCTAAAGCAGCAGAGTATAAAGCTATGCTTTGGGAAATAATTCATTATAATATATAATGGATCAAATATATACATATCTATTTATCATAAGTGGATCATTAGTGCACAGAGTGAGAGTGAGAAAGGGAGAAAGAAAATAAGCACTTGGCCTAAGAGGGCTTCCAAAGGAGATGAGGCCAAATTTGAAAGACCATCTATGTGGAAGTAACATACAAGAGACTTGAGCTCCCTGTTTCTGATTTGACCTCTTTTGGACTATTTCAGTACTTCCCTTAATATTTTTAAAATTAAAACTACTCTAGAATAGCACCCCTCTAGACTAGGCTAGAAAGACACTGATGAGTGAGACCTGGCAGAGTTGAAATATGTGGATTAGTGGCATGAAACATTTGTCCTGTATTCAAGAAATTAGCATCATCTCACCTAACATGAATATTCACTCAAGTTTACTTGTATATCTGCAAGTTACTTTACTTGCCATAAAGAGATATAATGGAAGTCAGTGCATAGTAAAATCTTTTAGCCACTAGAAAACAACGATGGAAAAAAACTCAAGAGATTTTCACCTTGGCATTTACTATGTCAGTTGATGTGATCCTTTAAGCTGCTTATTTTCTTTTCATTAAAAAAAATTTTTTTTCCAACAACATACTCCTTCTTTATGTCAAATTGCCTTTATACTTCCCATGCCAATGAAAAAGGAATCTGAAACCATATAAGCCAACAAGCAAAGTCTTCTCAACTCTCTATAACTTTAAAATCTTATTGTTTTAATCACTTGCCAACTGAAGAAGAAGAGAGGTAACATATTTGTGAGTTCTATTTCACGATCACACACTGTTATGAACAAATTTGCTATGTGACTAAGCATTCATGAATTATGAAAGTAAAACCATATTTTATTTTGTTATTTATATATTAAGGATTTTTATTATTTTACAGAGGGGAAGGGAGAGAGGCAGAGAGGGAGAGAGACATCAATGTACAGTTGCCTTTCACCTGCCTCCAGCTATGGACCTGGCTGGAGACCTGGCTTGCAACCTGGTTATGTTGCCCTGGCTGAGAATCAAACCAGTGACCTTTGGGTTCACAGGCCAGCATCTTATCTGCTGTGCCACCAGCTAGGGTAAACCATATTTTAAAGCCTTTAATTAGAAAATTATATTCTTACAGTTATAAGTATCAGGATATTTTAAACTAATCTCCATACTCAAAATAAAAACATTCTAGAAATTATACTCAACTAATGAGACAATTCTCAAATTGTCTTTATTTATTTGAGTAACAGTTGTTGATCTCTTTCAGTTTAATCATAGTTACCTCCAAAGATAATTAACTCTATTTGAAGTCTTCATTCTCAGTTAAAGTGCTGCAAAGCTTATCAATAAATCACTTTTAATTTTTGTTAGAAACATGGAAAGATAACTTGTAAGTCTATAAGCCAATTTTAGAACTATGGTGTGAGAATGGGAACATTTATTTGTTTCTCTTCATAAACAGCTATTACAATCTTATAATCATTCTACTTTGGAGGTTCTCCTTTAGTGTCCATGAATTCATTATTTCATCTGAATATTTTTAAGTGTCTACCATGTGCCTGGCATTTCACCATATAGTGAACATATAATCAAGGCTTCTTTCCTTACTCAGCTTATTCTAATTTACTGAAAGCAAATTTTCAAAGGTGAAAATTCTTTTCTTATTCAATGCTACTATTGGAAAGTTTGTAGGTGTAGTTTCTGGGCAGAACAATAACAATTTCAAGTAGTATGCAATAAAGATATATTTTGGTTAGCTCTCCCTTATAGTTAATTTGTGGCTTAATAATTTTCTACTACTTTTGAATGAGCCATATATAATTTTGAAGTCAAACATGAATACTTTTCTGTGATAATATGTTTTTGTTCCTAAGTTCTAAGAGAAATATTAACAAATCATTATGTAATTATTGATAGAAAAAGATGCCTTGACAAGTTCTCAGAAAAAAATGGTTTTACACAGGTATTAAACAAAATTCCACAGAGTGTTTTAGAAAGAGATATAATCATTCAATTTTCTAAACAGTAAAATGGAGAGCTAATTCTTTATCTTTGAATGTTTGTATGATGTAAGGCTATGGTAGACAACTGGTTTGGAAGTATTCTACACTAAATTTTGGATGCTGCTTTCCCTGAGGCTTCAGTTGTGTGACCATGTTAAAATGGATTCAAAATCAATAGTTTACGATTTTGGCCCAGCTAATTTTTTTCCTGGCCCATATAAATTTGGGACTGTGATGATCACTTCTTCAAGCATATGCCTTATTAAACCACATTATTTTTATTACTGATTATCCCCAAGTCCCATGCTCAGGATCCTAGCAGCAACAGAAAATATCTGCATTCTGAGTTTGTTTAAAAATAAAATTATGAAAAGTAAATAAGTAAAATAAACTATGACCTTGAAATATGTGCCATCTAATTCTTCCTCAAAACATAACTGGAAAAACTAACATTCTGGAGATTTGCCCACATTATTTGTTGAGAACATAATCCTGAGCACTGTTGCCAAAACTGTGTACAACTGAACACTAATAACGTTAACCATCAGTGCATGGTTCTACTAAATAATAAAAACAATTAAGAATGGTTCTACTAAATAATAAAAATGATCAAGAATAGTTCACCAGTGAAGCAAACTTGTTACATTAAACACAGTTAAATAAGTTATTAGAAAATGGTATTTCAGAGCCTCAAATGTGCTGATGTGCATTCTGCAGCCTGAAAAAAGGGCTGTGAAGGACTATAAAGGACTGAGTGTCACAAACCAATACATGCAAACCACTGTATAACGCATAACACTTGTATGCTGTAAATTTTGCTCTGGAAAGAGTTTTGTATGTTTTAAATCATTCCCTTAGACTAAAACAGAGTGATTTTCCTGTACCACCCATTAATCTGAAGACCATAAAATACACAGTTACACATCAGCATTTTCATCACTTACCCCAAAGGATGTTGGAGGCTGAAAAAGTTAATATTCATTTAATTAAAATGTGTCAGGCACTATTTAGGTAGTTCACTAAACTTAATAATACATTTTTACCTCCCAACAGTCCTGTAAAATTGGAGCTACTTTTCCCCACTTAACAGATGAAGCAATGAACTTTTAGTCTCTGACCTTACAAGGTATGTGCCATGGAACAGGCTGTCAGCTCTTAGAGGAAAGGAGGAACTGGATGAAAGAAGATAAAGGGATTAGCCAAAAACCATATATCCATAACAATAGACACCAATGACAGTGTGGTGACAGCAGAGGGAAATGGGGCTGGAGGTTGGGTGGAGGTGGTGGTCAAAGTGGGGAAAAATGGGGACATGTGTAATAGTGCAAACAATAAAAATAAAGTTAAAAAATAAAAAAATTAGATAAGAAAATAAAACAAACACACGTGTTAAGGGAAAAGGTTGGGGTATCAAAGACTTCATTCCTTTTATCAAGACCCATGGGAGGCCCTGGCTGGTGGCACAGTGAAAGATGCTAGCATGAGAACCCAAAGGTAGCAATTCCCCAGCCAGGGCACATAACCAGGTTGCAAGCCAGGTCTCCCGCCAGATCCGTAGCTGGACACAGGTGAAAGGTAACCATATGCTGATTTTCTCCCTCTCTGCCTCTCTCCCTTCCCCTCTCTCTAAAAGTAATAAATAAAATTTTTAAAAAGACCCATGCGAAGAAACTGACAGCTCTCACTGTGAGAAAAGGTTATGTTTCTCTTAAATAACTTGTTTATTGAATGCTGTGAATCTTAGAACTGTTTTTTTTTTTTTTTTTTATTTGTGCTTTGCCATCTATGAACCTCAGAATCAAATTTGGTATCCATCTTTATTAACTACAAATTGTCATGTAAGATTCCTTTCCATAGATAACCTTGCCTTTACCTTTATTGATTGTCTCATATTTTTAATCCTGAATTTCTCATTGTTTTTTTAAAATTCATTTCGGTAAAAATCTCAGATATTAGCTTTTAAAAAGCTATAAAAATTCATACAACACATGTACTTGAAATTTATGTCTGCATTCTTTGTGCTATAATAAAACTCAAAATGAACCTGGTTGGTGGCTCACTGGATAAGGTGCCAGCCTGCAAACCCGAAGGTTGCTCGTTCAATTACCAGTCAGGGCACATAATCAGACTGCAAGCCAGGTCCCCAACTAGTCTGAGGCTGGAGGCAGGTGAAAGACAACCATTCATTGATGTCTCTCTCCCTCTTTGCCTCTCTCCCTTCACCTCTCTCTAAAAATAATAAATCTTTTTTTAAAAATCTCAAAATGGAAAATATAAATGAATTAACTAATAAAAACAGATCTTCACAAAACTCAAGGACTATAAACATTTAACTAAATTTTTATTTGGAAAATATTTGAATTCTTAAAAGAATGTGGTATACTATGCTCATTTTTTTTTTTTAAAGATTTTATTCATTATTTTTAGAGAGAGGGGGAGGGAAAAAGAAAGGGAGAGAAATATCAATGTATGGTTGCATTTCACTTGCCTCCAGCTGGGAACCAGGCTGGAAACCTGGCTTGCAACCTGGGTATGTGCCCTGACTGAGAATCAAACCAGTGACACTTGGGTTTGCAAGCCAGTTGCTCAATCCACTTAGCCACACCAGCCAGGGCCTGCTATACTCATTTTTAACATCTGTGGTTACAAAGTTATCAAATCATTTACACTGGTGGATCACTTACAAAAACAAATACAAAATCTGAGTATCTGAGTTATATTCTGGAACATTTTGTGTTAAAAAAAAAGTTTGCTATACCTGCAAATTATTTGTATGCCAGGTAATTGCAAACAATTGCTGCTAACCCCTATGATTTCAATGACAGAGACAAAAATGTCAGAGAACACAACAGTCATTTCAAATGAAAATGCCAAGACATCCATTAGAGAGGCATCGGAGGCATATGATAATATGAAAAGGTCAATGGTCTACAATACTATCATGGCATGTGTGTTGTTTTTCTTTAACTTTGATGAGATACATATTATTTACCCAGCTTAAAACATTATAAAATGTGGTTTATGAGTCATAGTACATTGGAGAACACATCATATAACAGAGGTCACCATTTACTTGTAACTCTGTCTCCAGTATGCAAGCTCACCGGCTAAATCATTTGATGTAAGAAATTAACATTTTTTTTCAGGGTGATGGGTGCTTTATGTGTTGTCTGTATATTCAGCCATGTGTTTCATCACCTACAGCAATGGAAAGTTTGTCTCGCATTACGTATGATGTTTGTGCCAGAGAAATATCATGTTCAACACCCCAATTTTAGTATTGCTGCTTCCAGATGATTTTATAGCCTTCTTGTTTTCTATAATTAGTGAATGCTTTGCACATTGTGAAAAATGGCTTTAGAGAATTAAGATGTTCAAAAGAACTCCCCTTACCAACTGGTTTCAAATGTAAGAAACTCATTCTTTGAACTCATAATCACTGAAAGGAAGAAAAGAAGAAAGTATGGGCATTTTTATCATTACATTAGTTTTATTAAAAATAAAGTCTTTAACATAAATTTTTTCTCTGTAATTATGTCAACAAATGTGTTATAAATGATCACTATTTAGGTATCAACATGGAACCTAATTTTGGTGGTAACAACAAATAAGACACACCAGTCTTTTTTTAATCACCGAAGGAGAAAAAAGAAAATAGCTGTCAAGTGTTCTTCTTTTCCTTTGATTTGGGGATATATGGAAAATAAAATTATTTTTAAACTTAGATCCAATTGATTTCAAAACAAAAGAAAATTGGGAGACTTTTAATTTAGTCTCAAATTGTGTTTATCATTAAATTGGTTGCTATACTCTGCATTTTCATACTCAAGTATATTTGCATATTGTATAAATATAGACATATACTTCCACTGTTCATACTAGTAATAGTGGAATTATGTAAAATATACTTATATTATCTAATCTTCAATATTAAAACAGAGAATATTTTTGGTGTGCTGGGTATTTTCACAAATAAAATTTTTTTTTCACAATAGCATGATTTAATTTTCTGTTATTTTAAGTTCTGTAAACTTCATGAGGTTTAAGACCCTGTTCCAGATTTTTCACATGTAAAATCAGGCTATTATGAGTTCCTACATCAAAGATTTGCAATGTGCAATACTTAATACATCAATAGCATTTATTACTATGGTACTATTTAGGTACTCAAAACATAGTTGATATTATTATTTTTGTTGTATTAGGTATTACATAAGAGACACTAAAGCTGAGTAAACACCAACTATTTGGGACTAGATATGTCCCCTGGTATCATTTCACTATTGACATCTAAATTCATTGGGTCACCATGGCCCAAAATGTGGTTCTCATTTACAGCTTTCAAAGTTATTTCTGCCATCTATTTCCCTTTCATCCTTCCTTCTTTCCTTCCTTCCTTCCTCCCTCCCTCCCCCTTTCTTTTCCTTTCCTTCCCTTCCCTTTTCTTCCATCCCCTTTCCTTTCCTTTCCTTTTTTTTCATTTCCAAAATAAAATTTAAATTTTATAGGCTAGAATCATTTAGCAAAACTCAAATGGACTGATTTAAATAGAAGAAGGTTTTCATTTACTGAAAATGGCAAACAAGTAAAAGGATCATAACATTGGTTATTTGCAGCGGGCACTCACATCTTATGCATAATTGGTCTTAGGTCAGTACATGTATCAGAAAGTATCCTAGTTAAAACTGAAGTGACTCATTTCAACTTTATGCTTTTTAACATTTTAGTTCTATTAAGCTGGAGCACCTAGATAAATTGTTTCTCTTTACAAATAACACAAATATGAATATAAGTCCAGATCCAGAACAATCTTTTTCTGACATAGTATTAAGTACTGGATAATATTGTCACATTTTATTTCTATTTAATGTCCCCTGCTGCTCTTCAGTAGCATCAAGAGCACCACTACCTCTTGACAGACCTGGGTATCTGAAGATGTCCACATCTTAATCTTCAAAAACTGTAACTACAATATTTAACCTTATGTGACTAAAGAGACTTTGTAGATGTGATTAATTTGAGAGCCTTGACATGGGGAGTTTTCTGGATTATATGGGTGATCTCTATGTAATCAAAAGGGACCTTATAATAGGGAGGTAGCAACCTCTGAGACAAATTTGGGGATGCAACACTGCTGGCTTTGAAAACGAAGGAAAGGGCCATGAGCAAAGGAATGCAGGCAGAACCCAAAAGCAAAAAAAGGCAAGTTAACAGATTCTCCCTAGGGCCTCCAGAAGGATCATGGCCCTTTGACACCCTGATATTAAGTAGTGGGATCCCCAACATCCAAAACTGTAAAAAAGTAACAAATTGGTGTTATGTTTAAGTCAATAAGTTGTGGCAACTTGTTAGAGTAGCAACGGGAAAATAATACATGGGAAAAAATGGTCAGTTCTCTGCTTAAACCATCTAATTCCATGTAAAAGGGAAAATGTTCTCTTTTTTTTTTTCAAGATTTTATTAGTTTTAGAGAAAGGGGAAGGGAGAGAGGCAGAGAGGGAGAGAGACATCAATGTATGGTTGTCTTTCACCTGCCTCCAGCTAAGGACCTGGCTGGAGACCTGGCTTGCCACCTGGTTATGTACCCTGGTTGGGAACTGAACCAGCGACCTTCAGGTTTGGAGGCCAGCACCTTATCCACTGTGCCACCAGCCAGGAGAAAACTCTCTTTATAGTGGCTTAAAGGACCTATGTGATCATTCCTTCTCCCTCTCTGTAACCCTTATCCCATCTACAGTTCTCCTTGCTTTCTTTTCTGCAACTCAATTACCCTCTTCATTTTTCCTTTGCATGTGCCTTATGTGCCAAAATCTCATCTGTTCCTTTATCTGAACATCTCTTGCTTAAAGTGCTTATATGGCTCATATTCTCAATTATTTCCAGTTGTATCTCAAAGAGGCATTTCTGACACCCATGAGTAGGCTATAACATATCAAGGAGAAAAAACTATAATCCACTACCTATTCCTAGCACTCCAAATCCTCCCTCCCTGTTTTCCTTTTCTCAATAGCACTGATTATATTTTAGCATAGTAATTTGGTTATTTATTTTCTGTATTAAGTTGCTGGAAGTTTTGAGGGTTTGGTCTATTTTATTTAGTGCTGTGTCTCTAGTGTTTAGCACATTATAGGTACTCAGTAAAAACGTGTTGATTGAATGAGCTAAATGATGTACTAGATTAGGGTTTTTACATGAATAAATATGTTAAATTGTAATTTTTCAAGATTAAAATGGCCTATATATTTTGATGGAGATATTGGAAAAACATAACCTTCTTAGCATCATATTTATAAACTGGCTTATCTTGAAAAATGAAAGTGTTTTACATTTTAAAGGCCCTTTCTAACATTAAATCATTTGATTCTCAGAGTAGAGCTATAAAATGGAGACTTATTTTATTGTTTAGAAAAGTGTTTCATATCATGTAAAAATCCCCAGAATTAAGTAACAGAGTGTTATTTTAAACCAGATCAATGACCTCTGCTCTTTCTTCATCAGACATTTTTCAGTTTATGTTAACCCAGTATCTGAATAATTTCATCTACACCATTGGTTTTGCGAGTTTCAATTTTCCTGCTAACCAGCGAAATTCTCATTAGTTTTTTTTTTTTTTTTAACACATTATGGGGTGTTTATATATTACTGTCATCAAAAGTAATGACTCAGCAAACAAATTTGGGATTATTTACCAAGAAGAAATAAAAACATCTGCCCATACAAAAGCATGTACATGACAACCCAAATGCCCATCAACTGATGAGGGGGTAAATAACATGGGGTACGTCCATATGAAAGAATGCTACTTAGTTAAAGGGATGGATTTATGATACATCTTACAACATGTGTTAATCTCAAAAAACTACGTTATGTTATGTAAACTGGATTTCAGTGGCGTATATGAGATGTTTTCATTAGTTGCATTTTCAAAAAGCCCAAACTGTGAAGACAAAACAGATCAGTGATAGCTATAGGCTAGGGGTAGGGAGAAGATATTAACTACAAACAGCAATTTTATTTTATTTATTTATTTTTTAATTTTTATTTTTATATATTTTAAAGATTTTATTATTTTTAGAGGGAGGGGAAGGGAGAGAAGCAGAGAGGGAGAGAGTCATCAATGTATAGTTGCCTTTCACCTGCCTCCAGCCACAGACCTGGCTGGAGACCTGGCTTGCAACCTGTGTATGTCCCCTGGCTGGGGAATCAAACATTCAGACTTTAGGTTCACAGGCCAGCACTTTATCCACTGAGCCACCAGCCAGGGCTCACAAACATCAATTTTAATGTATGTGTATTATACCTTAAAAATAGGCAAATAAAAGTAAAAGTTGAATTACATAGATTAATTAGAATTTAAATCAGAATTGTTTGATGCTAGATGTCTTATGCTATAACTCTCCTGTGCTACCCAATTAAAACACTTATTTTTATGTAATCCCTTTCTATTTCTAGGTTTTTTAAATTCAGTTTTCCTCTAAGAAATAATCTCCTAATTGTTTTTAGTATGAACTCTACAAGGTGTAGTTGGTGTTTATAGATAAGCTTATGTACTCATTTCAAGACATTCTGTATTCTGTATTTCAGCTTTTGCTAGTCTTTGTCACCACAGGAAAGTCAACCCCTATCTTCAGACTCAGACTCAGAATCAAATTTTCACCATCAGCTCTCCTGGTTTTCAGATCTTCAGACTTGAATTGGGAGCCATGTCATGGGCTCCCTTTCTTCATCTTGCCAACTGCATCTCTGGGGATTTTTCAGCCTTCATAATTGTGTGAACTGAATTGTTACATTGAATCATGTACACTCTCCTCTTTCTCTTCCTATCTTTCTCTCTCTTTCCTTTCTACTCCCTGCATAGATAAACTGATAGATAATTAGATATAATACATATATCTATATCTATAAGGTGCATGCAATCAATTGGCAAAATTATAATAAAATGAACAACATACCACAAGTGTTATATTTTAAAATAAATTTATTTTTATATGTAAATACATAAACATAGTCATTTTTAAAATTGTTCAAACAAGTCTCAATTTGCTGAAATAATAGACTCAATTTGACTTTGGAATCTTTAGCACACTTTAATTAACTTTTCTTTATCCATGGACATCATAATGTTTTCAATCTTAGCTTTAACAGCCATTTTATTGGAATGAGGTTGTTTATTAACTTCTCTCTCACAAATGCTGCATACATAATAGTCTGAAGGATTTGCATTTGGTGAACTTGGTGGCCAGATTTCCTTTGATCAGAATTCAGGAACATTGACACAGAAATTCTCCCACCTTTTTGGCATTATGTGCTGGTGCACCATCTTGTTGGAAGATAAAATGATGTCCATTTGCAACTTGCTTCATCCATGGTACAACTACTTTTCTCAAAACATCAAGGTAAAAAGCCCTGGCTGGTAGCACAGTGGATAATGCACTGGCCTGCAAACCCAAAGGTTGCAGGTTTGATTCCCCAGCCAGGGCACATGACCAGGTTGCAAGCCAGGTCTCCAGTCAGGTCTGTGGCTGGAGGCAGGTGAAAAGCAACCATGCATTGATGTCTCCCTCTCTGCCTCTCTCCCTTCCCCTCTTTCTGAAAATAATGAAATAAAATCTTAAAAAAAAAAAAGATTATTTGTTTAAAAACAAAAACAACAACAACACAAAAACATCAAGATAAATATCCTGGATCTTCATTGATGATCTCTTGGATTTTGTGTACAATATATGGACTTGTACAATCCTTGCATACCTTATGCATTTTCCTTGTTGGTGTGGTTACATCAGGATCAGCATCATACACCTTCTTCACATTGTAAACTGTACACAAAGGGATGTTATTGAAGTCCACAATTTCCCCCTGCATATAGTCTAGAAATGATGATTGCTCTAATATCGTATTCCTTTGACATGATTGTTGTCCTCAGAATGTAATACTTTGTATCTGAAACAATGATATTAAATAATAACATTGGAAACATAGTTTTTTCAAAATTAATAGGAAGCACATGAAATAAGGAGATGCAAAGTTATTGCCAATTGATCATGCGTGCCCTAACCCAGACTAATACAGTATAAGTAGCCATTGCTTAGATTACATTAATACATACTAAGTATCCTCTATTCTTGAAATTACATTTTATATTCTATTGAACTTAGCGCAATTAACATTTTGATGGGAGATTCTTCTTTAAATAACTTTTATCCCTATTCCTTTCTGCACTATTTTTCCAGTCTCCACAGGCCAAGAGCTATACTGACTTCTTCAGTCTAATATACTCATCTTTATTCACTTAATGAAAAGCTATGCACAAGAAAGTGATTTTGTATGTGAATAGATATTGTTATATAAATAAGTGTCTAATATTCATTTTTAGACAACATTGGGAGATTTTTTGGAATCAATGGATTTTCTTTTTGGTGTCTTTAAAAAAAAGTCACACTACATCAGTGACCAGTTTTACTTAATCCACATCAAATAATCAGTGCTGAGGTATCAGTGGTCATTATGTGAGTAAATAATAGGCATTTGAAAAATGTTCTGTGTTAGAGTTTTTATTGCAATAAATTAGAGATGCAAGTTCTATGTGATTATTCATTTAAGATGTGGCATCCCAAGTGTAAGCTTACTTTTCTCCCTTTAAAACATGATCTTCAAGAGGAATATTATTCCCACTAGGCATTGAAAATTCAGCCAGCTTCTAGTCATGGTTAGAAATTGTCTACTTTGATTAGTAGTATTAGAAGTGTTTTCTACCTTCCTTTCATTCTAGAGCATCTCTTTGCCAAGAAGTGGCTGTTTTGACTTCTCAGAAACATTAGGAATGACTTACTTTTTAACAGAGAATTCATTTTTCTGCAACTGAAGTGAATCTTCCTTTTCAGGGATTCTTAGAAATGATTGCATGGCAAACACAGAACAGATTTTTTGTTCTTTTATAAATTCTCCTGGTTTACCATTGAACCTTATAGTACGATCCCAAGGAATGCACAGTTAGAATTTCAGATATGTAAGTATAACTCAAAATTGTTTTCTAGTAAGCTACTTTAATTATAGTACCTAAGAAATTCTGCATTGTCCAGAATAATTGTTTATCACTTAGTATTTTTTATCCTGGATTTAATAATTTAGTTATTAGAAACTATTATGGAAAATAGTTTTCCTTTAAAAATTATATTTTAAAAAGTTCAAAGCTTTTTACAATTCTCTTTAATAACATTTATGATAACAAAGAAAATATGTGTTATTGTTGCCTTTCATCAAATACATTGAACTACAATTACTGCCTTGATCTTTGGTCATTTTCAAACATGTACTTGAATAAAATTAGACTGCAGCATGTCATGAACAGCTTGGCACTGGGTTTGAATTTTCTTAAGTTTGGCTTCTTCTTTTACATGTGTTTAACAAGTTAACAGCTTTTTTAAAGTTATTTTCATTACATACCACAACTAAGATTATTAAATTTTTTTAATTTGAGAAGGATGTGGAATAGAAAAGTGAGCATAGATATGTTCACTATTCTGTAATATAATCAAGACTTTCAAGAGCTCCCAGTCTTACTTCTTGCATGAGAGAGATAAAATCTGCCATTCTTAGGACATTCCCATTTGTTTGACTGATATTTTAATCTGTTCTTGCATTAGTAATATGGTAAGAAATAAGGCTTTTGAATGTCTTTGTATAAAGTAAATAAAGTGTCATACCTTTTCTATTTTTGTTTCTAAATTCTTAGAAACAAGTCATATACCATTGTCCATATAATATTCTCAAAAAATATCTTGAAGTACTTTATCAAGTTATTTATAGATACATTAAAATTTTGTTGTTGGCATTTTGGTGGCATATTACTATAATTACTATATATATATATATACTTATTACT
The DNA here is from genome assembly GCA_004026585.1 of Noctilio leporinus. NCBI lineage: Eukaryota > Metazoa > Chordata > Mammalia > Chiroptera > Noctilionidae > Noctilio > Noctilio leporinus. The sequence goes on from PVIW01001121.1 coordinate 236,591, forward strand.
ATATGTATACTTATCACTATAGTATTGCTTCTATAGATATGTATTTTTTTATGAGTTTAAGTTGCCATTTCTCTTGAGTTATAAAAATTAAATTGCTAGGTAATATAGTAAATGTACATTTAAATGGATAGGATATTGCCATACTGTTTTCCAAAATGGTGGTACCATTTTAAATTTCTACCAACAATGTACAAAATTTTAATCTGCCACATCCTCATCAACCTGTAGTATTGTCAGTCTTTTAAACTTAGCTCTTCTATAGGTTACACAGTGGTAATCATGACCTTAATTTGTATTTCTCTTACTATTTTAATTGTGAATCTTTCCATATACTTATTGGCTATATTTATATCTGCTTTTTGAAGTTTATGTTCAAATATTTTATTCCTTTTTCTTGTTTTGAGTTTAAGAGTTCTTTATATATTCTGAATACAATCCCTTAGTTAGATAAGCAAATTTATAAACATCTTCTTCTTGACTATAACTTGCCGTTTTTTAACTTTATCTTTTAAAAGCAGTTATCTGTAATTTCAAACATTTTCCTTTTTATTTTTATATTGTGTCATGTTTAAACAAAACATTTTACTTAACTCAGTATCACAAACATTTTTTATGCCTCTTCTATAAGTTTACTAATTTTAGCTGTAACATTTAGGTCTGTGATCCATTTAAGTTAGCATGCATCTATGAGATGAAGTTCAAGTTTCAGTTTTTTTCTATACTCATGTTGTTCTATCACCATTTCTTGAGAAGCCTAGACATTCATAATTGAAAATCAATTAAATTTATAAATGTGGGCCTATTTGGACCCTCTGCTTTGTTACATTAATTAATAAATATGCCCATTGGTAGACCAATACAGCAGAGTAATGGCTTTTGTCTACATAATGTCTTGAGATCAGACATTTAAAATCCTCTTTGTTTCTTCTTCAAAATTGTTGTGGCTCTACATTCTTTGTCCCATATAAATTTTAAGATTGAGTTATCAGTTTTGTACAAAATAACTTCAAATTTTGATTGTGAATACATTAGATATTAGATCAATTTGTATAGAATTATCTCAAAATAGTGTTTTAAACCATTACTTTGCACTTTCAATTTATTTAAATATCTTTTGTTATGTTTTACATTTTTAAACATACAGAGTTTGGAAAAATTTTGTCACATATTCCAAAGTATTTATTTTATGCTATTATATAAATATCATCGTTTTCTAAAATTTCACTAGGTAAAGTTTGTTGCTTGTATATATAAATGCAATTAATTTTGTATCCAGACTTTGTATCCTGCAACATTGCTGATTTCAAATATTAGTTCTAATATAATTCTGGTAAATTTTTTAGGGTTTTCTACATGTACAATCAAGTTGTCTGCATTGTAAATTTTACTTCTTCTAAAGATGAGAAGGAAGCATGTCTTTAAAGTATCTAGGTATTACAGCTGTTCATTTACATCACAAGATAATCAATAACCATTGTCATAGGGTCAAAGAAGATCCTTTTATCTCTGCTACCTGACCACAGGACACATTCAGCATTATATGCACTTATTTCTTCTGAAATTCCTACTAGTTCAAGCAATTTTCAAGCTTCTCTATGAAATGCTGTCTCTACAGAAATTTTTTTTTTCTAATAGAAAATATGCAATCAGCTGTTAGATCTTCATTGCTAATGGTTCTATTGTCTGAGAGATAGGAACAATGATGAACCCAAGTCTGAGACACCTTCTCACAAACCACTCAGAATATGTAACACCTGGAAATGGGTTTCCGAATTACATCACCAAATCTTATAAATTCAGGGTGTAGTGTTTTGTTACTGTCTAAAAGAGAAGAAGAAGGTTATTGCTATGGAAGACCCTAATAAGTCCTCAGATAATTGTAGACAAGGAAGATTCAGTAAAGGTGGTAGCTCTCTTTGCTATTTAAAAATTTCTTACGTGCCTTTCACTCTTCTAAGAATCTATAGAGGTTGTATGTATTGTTTATATATTATACCTTTTAATACTTATCTCAGACCTCTTTTACATGTCAGAAAACTGAGGCTCCATTGTCTCATGTGTTCAATACATAGTTAACAAGAGCTAATATGGTATTCAAACCTAGGAAATATGGAACTACACATTGTCAATGTGTACCTGCACATGAAAAAAATGTACCTGTTTCAAGACCTGGGTAAAAGAAGATGGAAACAGTATCTGTTAACTCAATGTACTTCAAATGTGAAAGAGTGGGTAGAAATAAAACCCACAGATAAAGAAAATGAACATTGTTTAACAGTATTTCTCTTTTTTTAAAAAAGGATTTTATTAATTATTTTTAAAGGGAGGGGGAGAGAGGGAGGAAGAAAGGGAGAGAAGTGTCACTGTATGGTTGCCTCCAGCTGAGGACCTGGCTGGAGACCTGACTTGCAACCTGGGTTTTGTGCCCTGATTGGGAATCAAACCAGCGATCCTTGGGTTCAAAGGCCAGTGCTCAATCCACTGAGCCACACCAGCCAGGGCTATATTTAACAGTATTTCTATCATCACCATTCTTGCTTAGCTTCTCAGCAGTGAAGAGATACTGGGCCATATAACCTGAGGAGAGGGAAGAATTAAGGAAACAAGGTAGAACTGCTGGTGGCATCTGTGCTTTTTCTGGCTTCATCCTGTTCATAGTTACTCATGCTGGCCTATGGCCTCTTTTGGAGTATACCAGCAGTATACTGGCAGTGTGGCTTTATTACTAATGCTAAATTACTACCATTACCCTTTGCCAAAAAATCTTCTCATCTCACACTGTACTCTTAAAATGGAATTACATATATGAATAAAGTGTAGAGAGAAGAGAGCATAGTAAAAATTTTTTAATGGAAAGAAATGGTTAATAAACAGATTCCACAATTAATCTCCAGGGTATATAGCAAATCAAATCAAATCCATATATATTAAATTTATTATAGTTGGTTGAACTGTATTGTCTATATTGGAAACCCACAAACTTTTTCCTGTAATGGGCCAGATAGTAAATATTTTAGATTTCACAAGTCACACAGCCTCTGTTACAAATACGCCACTTTGCTGATATAGTGTGAAGGCAGCCATAGACATTACAAAAACTAATGAACATAGCTATATAACAATGAAATGACCCTAAACAAGTGGCAAAAGAGAAAACAAGATAGTGAGGTAACTATGGTATTAGAAGGCACCGAAAATTTGAAAACAATATAAAGTAGGCAGCAGTCAAGATTTTGATTGTCAACTATGGTCTATTTCTCTCTATAATATCAATAAATGCATCCTCAGGTTAGGATAAAAATAAGTAAATAAATACCTACTGTTACCAATGATTATGACTTTTTATAATATTTTATTGGTTTAACTTATATATTTAACAAAATATATGGTTTAATGTTAATCACTGTTTTCTTTACGAGTGTATGTTTATGTATTTAATGGCTATTAAATGACTATTGACATATAGTCATTTTCTCCTATAATTAAATCATCAGAGATATATAGTTTTTATAAGTATTACTTTAAAACATTTTATTGATTTCATAATTATCCATCCTATTGATATTATACTTAACTAAGAACTCCCATATCATAGATATTTAAAGTGTTTCCTATTTGAATTAACGAGTCACTTAGTGAATGTTTATGTATATACATATATTCAGGCTTCTCTAATTATTTCCTTAGGACAAGTTCCTAGGAAAGAATTTATTTATTCAAAGGATATGAACTCTTGAAAAATGTTAGTACACAATATATAATTGATTTGTAAAAGATTATGCTAATTAATAGTATCTAAAGCTCATATAACTCTTAATTTTTAACATCCTATGTAAGTAATGGAAAGAATATACATATCATTATCAAGTTTATAGAGGCAACTTATAGTGACTGTCTTCACATTTATTTGATTATTAAAGAGAAAAAGTATGTACCTTTTCCTGTGTTTAGTGGCTAATTGTACTTCCCCTTTTATGAATTGCCGTTCCTTATCTTATCTAGTACAGTGGGTTAACAACTCAGAGTACTTTTGAGAAGTACCAGAGATGTGCTTTTGATTTATATTTAATTAGACTATGTATTTAATATTTATTTTCAAATATTATTAAACCAGGGCATAAAATGCTTATTTTTATCAGAAGGATATCATAGTTGGAAAAAAAGTTTGTGGCACACTGTTTAAGCCTTTAGCATGATGGAGAAGAAGTCTAGGAAGAATTAGATTATTGTATTTTGGTAATAAGTAATTTTTCTGCCTGAATGCCTACAGTGTGTTTTCCCCCCCAAATTTAGTAAATTTGCATAGGATATTTTCTATGTGGGGTCTCTACTTCATAAATTAATCTGGAAAAAAGGTGAGTCCTCACAATGAATATTCAGTAGCACTCTTCAGCAGGTTACTTTTTCTACATCCATTTCATTCCTTTTTTTCATTTATTCATTCTAGCTTTCTCTCTCTGTTAATTATACATACTTGTAATGATTAGGCAGTTTTGCTCTTTTTAATGAGCTCTCATTTTATCACTGTTTTCCTTTCTGTACCATTTTTCTTTTCATTTGGTAATCTTCACACATTAGCCCTCCACTTCCATTTTGCTTTACTACCAGTTATTTATATTTTCTCATTTAAGGAAATCTTTTGTTTTCTGTAAATTTTTAGAGTTATGATTTGCAAAACACTGACCTTTTAAATGTGTTCACATCCTACTCCTCTGATTATACTTCTTTACACACATAAAAAGGGGGCTTTGTAGATGTGATAGTTAAGGAACTTAAAATGGGGAAATTATCCTAAATAACCTAGCAGAAGTAAACAAAGATGAAATAGAAAACACGTCAGAGAGAGAGTTGACTTTACTAGCTTTGAAGATGGAGTAAGTAGGTGGCCACAAATCAAAGACTGTAGAACCTCTAGATGTTGGCAAAGGAAGGGAAATGCATTATCTCCTAGAGAGTCTCCAAAAAGAAATGCAACTTGGTGATGCTTTAATAGTAGCCCCATGAGACCTGCCCTGCACTTCTGATCTACAGAACTGTAAGATAAATGTGTGTTTCTTTAAGTCACTAAGTTTGTAGTAATTTGTTACAGCAGCAATAGAAAACTAATACAAAATAGTTCTTTCTGGATATATGCAGAGTTATGCTCCTCCTTCACCATTTAAAAAAATCTGTATAATAAATCTTAAAAGATAAAATAATTCATATATTAATTGACCTTGACCTCATTCACTCTATTCCTGTCTATTGTTTTTATAACTTTCTCAAGTCTATAATAAGATGTGTTTGATCAGAACAAAGTCAAGCATATAGATATAGTTATCAATGGGTTCAATGGTGATATTTATATTTAAATACTTTGAAATTTTGAGCTGATGGATCATATTTAAAGCACACCCTAAATTTACATTAATATTTTTTATTTCTTTTTGTTTTCTATATTTTATTTTAGGAACTATATAATCCTAGGGTACAATTTGCAACCACCAGGTGTCATCAACTTTCTATCTCGTTTTCTACAACTTTTAACTTATAAAGCAATATAGAAAAAAAGTGATGGGTAGAATGATGTGGGAAAAGACAATTTAAAAAATTTATCCCATGTATAAAGAGCAATGGCTATTACATTTTCTAAATTATAAGAGACATGCATTACTTAAAGTAGAATATATTTGTTATAGAAGGAAAATCACAAAAGACAAAATAGGTATGATTTGTTATCCCACCAGTCATACATAGATGCTTCTTAATATAGTACTATATAAGCTCCCAAGCATTTTAAAATAATAATATCATAAGGTTCCATAAAATCATTTGTCTCCTTAATACCAGTTATTGGTTTCAATTTAGACTGTAGTGACTTTAATATCCTATTATATGTATTATATATGTGGGGAATGTGTATGTGTATGTATAAGGTCCAGAAAACCTGCATCAACTGTGCATTAATAAGTGAGCTAAAAAAAACTTTGTTTTAATTAGGTTATCAATTCTGATTTATTGGTAATAATTACCTGTGTTAATGAGTATTCTGAGGTCAAGTCAGTTCATTATCTAAATGCAATGATTTATTATCAATGTTACAGTGAGATAGGAAAGAATGACTTGCAGTATAAATGTCACATATCTGCCATCCTTATTGTGTTCATTTTTTACCCAGGGAGGTAAAATGTGAGTGCAGTCTAATCTAAAATAGTTATTTTAGCCTTGTCTCCCTAAAATGATAATGATACTACAGATGTCCATTAATCAAGAGTAGTCTAATAAGGGTGAATATGTAAGTACACAATGAACAAAAGTGCTACAGTAAAATAGAAGCAATTAATTGTCTCTCAACTGCAGAACATACTTGAATGCATTCATAACACGCTAGAACTAAGTCATAATGCAACTGCTACCATATCCACCTTAACTTAGTTTAACTTTCTTATATCTTAATTATAAAGAACCACTAATTCTACATACTAAATTTATAGTTGTCACTGTGGCTGGTGGTACAGTGAATAAGGTGCCAGCCTGTGAACCCAAAGGTCACTGGTTCGCTCCCCAGCCAGGGCACACATAACAGGTTTCAAGCCAGGTCTCCAGCCATGTCTCTAGCCAGGTCCATGGCTGGAGGCAGATGAAAGACAACCATACATTGATGTCTCTCTCCCTCTCTGCCTCTCTCCCTTCCCCTCTCTATTAAAAAAAAATTATAGTCGTCAAGGTGACTATTAAAACAATAGTAATATATCTACTTTACACACAAGGAAATTGAGACTCAGAATTATTTACTAATTCGCCAAATGTCTAAAATAGGTAAATTGCTTAACTTCAACTGGTGAATTACAATATTTACCTAAAGTCACAAAACTTAAATTTTGCAGTCATAATTTGAACCGATTCAAAATAATGCCAAAGTCTGTTCTCCTTCCCATATAATATCATTATATAGCCTTCTAGAGAGAAAATCCCCATGCTGTTTTTGTTAACATTCTAATATGCAAAGATGTAGTAAGAATTTTATTCACATATTTATTATAAAGGTGATAAATTTACATGCTTAGAGATCATTAAAGTAATTAAAAATGTTGTCTCAGCATGGACTTTTCAAGGAAATAAATTTATTACATCTTATTACATGGTATCATGTATGATGTTAATTCATTTAATTATTCATTTGAGGTCATTTAAAATGAGAAAGTACAGGTTGCAAGGCAGGTCTCCAGCCAGGTCTATAGCTGGAAGCAGGTGAAAGGCAACCATACATTGAGGTTTCTCTCCCTTTCTGCCTCTCTCCCTTCCCCTCTCTCTAAAAATAATAAAATCTTTTAATAAATAAATTGGGAAAGTAAAATATTAGGGAAAAATTTACTCCCTCCTCTGCTCTTCAGTTCATTTGTAAACTGAAAACTACTTAAGAATAGGTACAAATTTATCATTTCTTCCAGCACCTAGAAGGCATTGTGTATTCAAAAAATTTTTTTATTAATAAATGAAGAACACCAAAAGATTATCATAAATTAGAAGTAATGGGAATTACATTGCAAGAATGTTGAGAATATAAAATGAGTGATGATTTATAGAATACATACATAGCAAATGTGAATTTCTTTTCAAGACCAACTCCTATCTGACTAAATGATACTTGAAATTTAAACTTTGGAACAAGATTTCTCACACTTTTATGTGCTTAAGGGCTTTGTGAGGAGATTGCCTTCAACGAATATTTCCAAATATCTTAATCAAGGTGACTAACTTAAGAATTTATCTTTTAAACAAGCATACCAGGTGATCTAGATGCATAAAGAACATGGACAACACTTCAGAAAATGCAAATTTATAAAAATTATTAACTAGAGTGAATTGTTTATTTACAGTTCAAAAAGTTATGCTTGACACTAATAATTTTAAAAGTATTAATATTTAGAAATTTTGAAAGCATCGTATATTAAAAAACATATTGCAATGTGTTCTTAAGTAGATAAGAACCCCATGGAGCTAGACAAAGAGTTACTGAATTATCCTTGTTGATCTGTGACCATCTGGTAATGGGGATTAAGAGCTAGTCCTCTGTCCATTAAACAACAATGCATTATCATTACATTCACCCTCTTTTCCTCCAGTACCACCTATATATGATGGGATAATCACTTTTCTCCCAGCTAACAAATACACAAAATGATTTTCAGAACATGCTTTAGAAAATTAATTAGATGGGAGGTTTGTCTTCTCTCAGATTTACCATTTACACCTCAAAAAATCATTTGTAAACTTGTAGAATATGTGAGCTTCATACAGAGTACAATCTAAAGCCCGGTGTTCTCATTCTGAGGTGCAATAATGCTTTTCCTTCTAAGAGCTCCAGGCATTGCAAAATTTGCTTTTAAGGGTACAAATCACTTTTCCAATGAAGATTCTAAATCCCCTTTGAGTGTGTGAGTGAAAGTGCAGGGAAGTAAAGAAGAGTGAGAAAATGAGGGGAAATAGAAAGGTATGGAGAGGAGGAAAGCAATTACAATTTCGAATAACTGAAAGCATTATGAATGACCTAATGACTTTATGTTTAGGATGAAACATGGTGGTGATGAAAGCAGAAAGGTACCTGGTACTGTGAGAAATTTCAGAACCATAGCTTATACTCAGCTGGGCTGCTTTCCATAACACTACTCTTGTGGTCTTTTCTCTGGCTTCTCCCTGGTTATTACGATGTCAAATTTAAAGCCCTCTAACTCAGGTAGAACTTGATGTATCTGTCCTGTGTATGGTATAACCCTGACAGGTGAACAGTGAAATTTCTTGGTAGTAGATCACAAGTGGGCTTTTCATGTAAGCTTAAGCCACTTCCTTAATTGTTGAGGTCATTTCAATCTTATAAACTATAATTTACTTTAGACATCAGAGGTGAGGTTTATAGAAGTTAACCCTGATGAGAATGGGAAAATTAGTTTTTACGTAACCATTCTTTACTGTAACTTTCACCTTCTGACTTAAAACATATGCTCCTTTTGAAAATATTCATTAACCTTTCACATGATGTACCACTAGCTTTATCACAGTGGATAAAAAAATAATCCCACTTAGAGTTTTGAAAGAGAAACCCAGTGGGAAATACACAAATGGTAAACTCTACCAAAGGACACAAAAAGGCCCATAAAACATCAGAAGGGTTACAGAGGTCTATGGATTTTAATTGCTGTGTGCCATTGGGCCTTTACAAAGCAATCAAGCAGGCAATCTCCAAAGACAGTCCTGCCATAATACATTTAACAATAGAGTTCTCACCCCATCGGCAGACTTGGGTTTATGAAAATCCCAGTAGCAATTAATGACCTTGTATGCTGAGAGAGAGATGGGGGTAGGGGGACTTAAATTGACTCTCTTTTTATGTATAATATAAATATAGAAATGATCATTTCAAGAGGAGGGAAGTAAAATTTAAAGTAAGGCATACAATGACATTCATAAGATTTCTTTATATTTTCTTTCTTTTACCTTCCCTCAAAGGTAAAGAGATTTAGTGAAAAGAAGGAATGTCACCTAAATTAATTATTACTTAAAAGACCGTTTTATTTTATTTTGGGGAATGAGGAAAGTGAAATTGATAGGTTTATTTAAGGTGCTCTGAATATCTGATTGTTATTGAACCCCAACTCACTTAAAGTACTATTGTTAATATTTACACTGTATCTGCATTTTGCTATTCATCATGCAATGTACATTATTTTATTTAATCCTATGTTGTGTTATCCTTTTTAACTGATAGATTAGAGCAGGTAGAGAGATGGCTCAAGGCCAGACTTCTAAATGACTATATTGGGATTCAAACCTAGGTAATTTAACACCAGAAGCTCAGCGACTTCATACTACTCATATGCCACTAGAGTAAAACACAGCTGTGTTCTCAGCATCTCATACTTTGTAGTGACATTCTTCCAACTCTGGCCTTAAGCTTCCAGAAGAATTGGAGAGTGTTTGGATATGACAATATTCTTTCCCTATCTGCCTAGATGTGTCACTAAGCAGACTTGGTGACTATATTTGGAGAATATCTGCTACAAGACATCAGAGACTATATAAATAGAATAAAAACATTCTGCCTAATATCACAGTGCCGTATATTGACTAGACCTACTGGCCTTCAGAGAATACATGTTCAGTAGCCTCATTTTATTCTCATTATCTGCAGCCATTTTACCTCTCTGGTACTTTGCCTCAGTTCCCCTGTTTGAGTTTGTTTCCTCCTGTATGGGAGCTGAGAGAGGGCAGGACTGAACCAAAGCTTAAAAAATAATAATCACACACACATAAATAAATAAAACTTCCTTGTGACTTGAATGTGTGGCTCATCAAACTGTTAAAATATAAAACTTCCCCTGGTTGGTAGCACAGTGGATAAGGCGCCGGCCTGCGAACCCAAAGGTCGCAGGTTCGATTCCCCAGCCAGGGCAACGTAACCAGGTTGCAAACCAGGTCTCCAGTCAGGTCTGTGGCTGGAGGTAGGTGAAAAGCAGCCATACATTGATGTCTCTCTCCCTCTCTGCCTCTCTCCCTTCCCCTCTTTCTAGAAATAATGAAATAAAATCTTTAAAAATAAAATATATATATATATATATAAAACTTTCTCCCATCCTTTGTTTTTGTTGGTTGAATGTAGATTATCTCAATACACATCTAACATTAAATTTAGAATATAGTCTTTTTGCCCTCACCTCAAATCCTGGCTTAATAGAAAATAAAGTCTATCTTAGTTTGTCCCAAGCAATAGTTTTAATAATTACCATTAAATTCTTGCTTTTGCCCTCCAACATACCTTATATCAACTGAAGAGCAATTTGGGAGAGGTGAGATAATATTGCAGTACAATCAATCCCCTTCAGTTTACCAGGAAAAGACATTAGTCTCCCTATGCTTTTGTGCAATTGATGTCTTTTGTACCACAGGATGGCTCTCCCATCAAGAGGGAGAATCTCTGATAGCAGCAATAATAATAGCTATCTTTTATTTTGAACATGATAGAAATAAAGCTTCTACAGATGTTTTAGATATTTATTTTTATGTAACCAATGTTTAACTAGAACTTTACCATTTTCAAATATAATTTCACAATAATAATCTTATAATTATTTAAAAAATAAATAACACTATCTACCAAATTCAAGCTTGTGCCTAAAATTGAAAATAAATATTTTTACCCTCACCAGGATAGCTCAGTGGATTGGGCAGTGTCTGCAAAGTGCAAAGTGAAAGGTCACTGTTTCAATTCCCAGTCAGTGCTTATGCCTAGATTGTGGGTTTTGTCCCCATTTGGGATGTATGAGAGGCAACAGATCGGTGTGTCTCTTTCACATCCATGTTTCTCTCCCACTCTTTCTTCCATCCCCTTTCTGTAAAAACAAATAGAATCATAGGTATAGGAATCATATTAGCTGGGAGGGGGTTGGGGAGAAATAGGGAAATGGTGCAGGGATTAAGCATAATTGGTAGGTATAAAATACAGGGGAAAAGTAAGAATAATATAGGAAAGGATGAAGCCAAAGAACTTGTATGCATGGTCCATAGACATGAACTAAGGAGGGTGGGATTTCTGGAGGGAAGGGGGATACTGGGTAGAGGAGAGCAAAGGGAAAAGAAATTAAGACAACTATAACAACATAATCAATAAAATATACTTAAAGATAATAAGTAAATTCTTTAAAAAAAAAAAAAAAAAAGAAAACAAATGTGTTGAATCCTAACATCCAATTTTGTGGCTCCGCACAAAATAATTTAAATACCTTGAGATAAATGAAACAATGTTTCTTTGATTCTTTCGTATGCAAACCTCCAAATTTTCCAAGAGCTTATTTTTATTTTTAGTAAAAGCTAGGCTTTAAAATGGTCCCATACAACATATATGACCTGCTCTTCTTACCTCTTGGATCTGTCCTAACTCCTTTTGGCTCCCTGACTCCAGCCACACAGGTATCTGCTCATCCTGGACCAGGCAAGGACCCCACTAACTCAAGGCCTATGTCCTTGGTCTGCCCTGTCCCCGGGCAATTCTTCCAGCATCTTCCTGGTTCTCTTTCTCAATGTCAAGACTGCAAATATGTCACCTTCTCAGAGAGGCTCATTTATATTCTAGTTTAGAATGTCTACCCCAATCCCACACTTCTTATCTACATTAATTTGTCTTTCTATTTTAGTCAATTTTATCACTCTTTGCCATGTACTTTACTAATTTATTTAAATTTGTCCAAGCTTTATTGAAATGTGATAAACACATAACATTGTATATTTTAACATATGCAATGTGATGATTTGGTATATATTGTTAAATGATTACCCCACAATGTAAGTTAATACATTTATCACCTCCCATAATCATCTTTATTTTTTTACTTTTCCTTTGTTTTTCTTCTTGTGGCAAGAACATTTAGCATCTATTCTCTTAGCACTTTTTAGTGTACAGCATAGTATTCTTACTAGAGTCACCATGCTGTACATTATGCCCAGAATTTACTCATTCATCTTCTAAGTATGTGCTCTCCAACTAACATCTCCCCATTTCACCCATCTCTTAGCTCCTGGAACCATTTTATTCTACTTTTAGTTTCTATGAGTTTGGCTTGTTCAGATTCTACAAATGAGATTGTATAGTATTTGTCTTTATCTACTATATTTTACCAATATAGGACTTAAAAGTACTTTTACTTACAAGGACTATCTTTTCATTTATTTATATCTTCTTCACTTTGTTCATCAATGCCTTGTATTCCCTGGTTGAATTTATTTCTAATTACTTTATCTTATTGATGTTTTTCTAAATTGAATTGTTTTATTTTTTTTTCAGCTTATTTATTATCAGTGTTAGAAATGCAACTGCTTTTGTCATTGATTTTTGTATCCTATAATTGTACTAATTTCACTTTATGAGATTTAATAGTTTTTTGGTCCAGTCATTAGGGTTTTAAAATATATATTATCATATAATATGCAAACAGAGACATATTTCCTTCTTTCTTTTCAATTTTGATGCCTCTTACTTATTTTTCTTGTCTAATTGTTTTGGATAGGGCTCCCAGTACTCAAGTTGAATAATGGTGGCAAAGAGTGACTACCATTTTCCTATTTATGATATTAGCAGAAAATTTTCAAACTTTTACTGATGAATATAATGTTTGCTGTGTATTTATCCTATATCACTTTTATTATATTGATGTAGATTTCTCCTATTCCCAATTTGTTGAGAATTATTAACATGAAAGGCCATTAAATTTTGTCAGATGCTTCTTCTGCATTATTTGAGATGATTATATTATTCTTATCTTGTACTTTGTTAATGTGGTGAAAGACATTAATTAATTTGCAGTTGTTGAACCATCCTTGCATCCCAGGGATAAACCACACTTTGTCATATTGTATGATCCTTTTCAATCTCCTTAGAAATTGATCTGTTTTATTTTTTTAATTAATGTCTCCTATCACTTAAGCACCATAAAGACAATGACTTTAGTCTATTTTATTACTCCATTCCACGAACCTAGAAAAATTTATTCTATAAAGTAGGAGCTCAACAAATAATTGTCAGGTAAATGAAAGATTAAATGAATGAATTGTCTGGTTCAATAGTCTGGTTCAGCCCAGGATTTGTTTTTAAAGAAGCAGAGTTCAGCCCTGACTGGGTAACTCAGTTGGTTAGAGCATCATTTAGAATGTTGTCCCAGTACACTGAGGTTACTGATTCTATCACTATCAGGGCACATACAAGAATCAACCAAAGCATGTATAAATGAATAAAACAACAAATCTCTCTCTCTCTCAACATCAATCAATAAAATGTTAAAAATAAATAAATAAATAAGAAGCAGAGTTCAAATAAGTCAAAATGAACTAAATTTTCCTATATAGACTTCTAGATTCCATTTCTGACATTTTACAATACCCTACCCCTTTCCTATCCCTACCAATTTTTATTCATCATTATCACCTAATCCTTTTCTTACCAATTCCCATCCAATTACACATCACCACATTCGTCTCTAGCCTCTGTACTTTTTGTCCTTCCACCCTTCTGCTTTGTTCTTTTATTCCTCCCTCACTGAAATTTAGCATCATAAAAAATTGCCAAATTAATCTGGCAATACCTTCACTACTTCATATGGATGGGGTTGGGAAAAAGGATACCAACCACTTTTTAGCAATAAAAAGAGAGAAAACATTGGACAATATTCAAACAATAACTTTTATGGCATTTCAACATTTGTTCATGTTTCTGAAATTGTGGCTTGTTTTAAAATTAACATCAAAAGAAAACTCTCACCTTGCCAGGGAGAGAGGAATGTTGTGACACAATTGTCAGCGCCTGTCTGTATATGCTCACCATGTTAAAAATGTATTTGTTTATCCCATGATCATCTATTTCCATTTGTATTATCATAAGCAGTTAAATTTTTAACAGAAATTTGGATTCATGCTTTGTTTAAATTGTCTTCTAATATATTAAATTATGACAGCATTGAAATGAACTTTCTGGATGAAAGAATAGCATTAGAATAGCTTTGAAATAAACATTTATAAATGAAGTTAAAATCTGTCTGATGGATACAGGTCACTTGCACATTTGCTGTGAAGATTTTTAAACCTAACAAGGGAAGGAGATGCAGTTTTGTTTCATTTTGTCATCAAGACACATGAAAACAACTTTTTCTATTGAGCAATCAAGTTAGGACAGCAAAATGTATACCTTTCTCAGTGTATAGTATATTATAGATTTGAGAGAGTTAGGTTGTGTGTATGTGTATGTGGGCTTACACGTGTTCATGTGTGTGCATGTCTGCTTGCCTCATCTCTTTATCATTCAGGCACCAAATACCTGTCACTGCAAATGATTCAGTATTTGTGGAAAACTGAAGTTCAGGAATAATAGAATCCAATTAAAGAAAACAAAATGATTCTGCAATTAACAAAATGGAAAAAATTGAAACCTTTGGTGTATGCTATTAGAAGATAAACTGGCATATTAAAAATTTTCAGTTTATTTGAACATCTATTGTTTTGAATAGAGCAGTGCCAAGCTTGAAGTGGTGAGAAGTACTCCACAAATGGGAGCCAGGGTGTGGCAGGGGAGAGCTTTGGGGGAAAAATGGGACAAATATAATACAACAACAATAAATTAATTTTAAAAAGAAAAAGGAAAAGGAAAAAAATAGTGATATAAATAAAATAATTTTCAAATTACTGTACAAAAAAGAGTGAAGTTGCAGGTAGTATCATTTTTTCCATCCTGTATATTTTCAAAAAAGAAAGAGAAAAAAAAAAAAAGAAAGAAAGAAAGTGAAGAATCAAGGAAAGGAAATTATGTGATTGTCTGTAATTTAAAGCTTAGTTGGCTCTCTGTGATAAGTTGTACTTAGCATTTTTATTTAGTAACTTTGATGCATTTACAGGCTTTTATTTTGGTGTACTTAACATAAGTAAGCCACTATAGCATTAAAGCCACCTCAGTCTAATAACCTACTTGTCAAATAAATTTACCAATACTATTAAATTTAAGTGAGTATGATAAACTAGACTATGCTACATTATTAAAATATGCCACAAAGTTTTACCACAACCCTAAAGCTATTGAAAAAATGAAGCTAATATGGACTATGAGCAATAAGTTATCATGTGACTATGCTAGATCCCATAACAAATTGTTTCAGAAGAATCTGTTTAGGCTACAAATGCATGCTATGATTGGTTGTAATTGCTAAAGAAGTGTTCTCTAACCCCCTCTCCAGCCCAAAGAAGGAAATACTTTTATTAAATACATGGTAATTTAAAAGCAACTATATTAATACTAATAATGATATTTTGTAATAAAGAAATAACCTAAAGGCTTTGTCTCTGCCTAATCTTCATTTTCCTTCTCTTCCCAATTAGTAAATGTTGGAATGCCATATGGCTGAACACTTGGACCTTTTTTGTCTTCTTTCTACACTTACTCTTTATGTGATCTCATTTAATCCTATGGCTTTAATTATTTCTGTATTCTTCAGAATGAGCTAGGCTATGCTGCAATAACAACTCCCATATTTCCAGAGACTAAAACAAGGTTGATTTTTCACTCATGCTATGTTACTGAGAGTTAATTGGAAGCGATGCTATGTGTCCTTATTTTGGGACCAGACAGATGAGGCAGTTATCATCTGGAAAACCTGCAGTAGTCAATGGCAGGAAAATAGAGTTCTTCAGGCCCTAATAGTGAAGTTAAATTGTTCCACCTAAAATAGCTTCCCCTCAAAGCTGTTTTAAAGGCTCCAACTAACTACAAAGAAACCAGGAAAGCAGAGGACTGCAAATACTTGTTACCATGCCATGTATTTCTTCCTAATGATTCTATAATTTCATTCTTCATGGCAAACCTCTAATTAAAACCACATTTGTACAGACAACTGATGAATCCATGTTCTAATCTGAAAGTTTAAGAATGTCTCAAGTTTGACATGTCCAAAGAAAAGTACTTGACTCCCCATGCCTCTACCTCCAAACTCTGTATCTTAGCAATCATTTACCATCATTTACCTATTTACTCAGTCACCAAAGCTTAAAGTCTTTATCTAACTAGTCTTTTTCCTATAAATCACATATTTTTTGTCAGTGTAGGGGAAAATTTCCCCTACCCCTTTAATTCTGGTTGGGTGAACAATTAAAGTGACATATAGCAAATTAACAGAAGAAAATCAAATTTTAATATTTGCACATAGGGAATTCACATAAACATGAACATTCCAAAGACAGTGAGGCAAAATTGGATATAAATACCATTTTGGACAAAGGAGAAGGTGGAGGATGAATTTTGGAGTTCAAAGGGGGCAAATAGGCTATTCCCTGGAAGCTAAGAGAGTGGCAAACAAATCCCTGCTAGACCCAGGAACAACAGGACACAGGGAATCTAGCTAACACACTCCTGCTGAGATCCTTTCTATCAAAAGCTAAAGTGAATATGCTTAAAGTGATTACAGTAAAGTTCCCTTCCAGAAGCAGGATTTTTCTATCCAAATGTCTTTTAAAAGGAAGATTAAAGGAGGAAAAAAACTGTTCCTGAATTTGTTGAGATTTCATTGATCTCAACTCAAAATAATCTGCATGCCTGTGTGGCCCATTCTGGGACAGTTGCTCAGACACTCATATCAATCCTATCAAATTACTATATCTCAATTTTCACAATATTCAAAACCAGCTACTTCCTACTGCATCCTCTTTCCACTATCTTGTCCAAATCACTAAGTTCTGTTACTTTGGCCACTAAAATGTTTTCCCAGTTGGTCCATCTGGTTTTTCTAAAATTTATAATCTATACATCAAATCAAGTGATATCTTTAAATTACAGAGATTATTTCATACCCTGATTATCCAACAGTCTTGGCTTCTAATCACAATTATATTAAATTTCATATGTCTTACTGTGTTCTGAAAGACCCTGTGTAATCTGATGGGTAATAAAATTCTGTTAACCTCTCAGTGGCTAGAATGATTCATGTAAGATGTGTTTCTTATTATGATACATCACTTCTCAAAGCAGTGAAATTATTTCCCATTACTGTTTAGATAAAGTTGAAATTCTTCCTGTGGCCTTAAATTTCTGTTTCATCTGTTCCCTGGCTCTCTCTACAACATTATCTTACCACAGTCTTCCTCTCTAACTTCTTTATTGTTTTCAAACTTCCCATGAAGGTCGTAATCCAACACCTTTTCCTTCGCTATTCATTGGCCAGGAGCTCTCTTACCTAACTATCTGCTTGTCATGATCCTTCCTTTTACTATGGTTCCTACTGAAATATTACCCATCACAGAGCCCTTCCTTCCCTGACTGCTGTCTAAAACAGCTTCCCTCTTTCCCAACAACATTTACTCCATTCATTCATTAACCCTACTCCATTTATCAAGTGCAAAAGAAAAAACATGGTCCTAAGGAACATTTAAGGCAAAACAAGAGATGATGAGGACAATTAAAGCTTTCTTGTAATATTAAGTGTCATTTTGATTTCTTGCTTTTCTGCTTCATTATGGGCCTATCTGAGATTGCCATGGGTTCTTAGGCCCTTGATTTGGGTCCTTAAATGTGATCCATTTCTCCTTTTTTCTTTATGGAACCTCATAAAAAGGATAATCTTTCCTTATGGTCTCTCTGATCTCCTCTCAATAATCCACTGTCTATTTCTGTGTTTGTTCCACACCCAGTTTGGCTCACATTGCCCTGGTAAAAGTCAATGCTTACTGCATGAATAATTATACTGGATTAGAAATGTTGTAAAGTTCCTTTCTAACAAACACTTCAGCAAAAAGGACAGGAGCTGTTTTCTTTTATTCCTAATCAAATGTAAAAGAACAAATTTTAATCACAGCTACAGTGGTTTTCTTACAGACTTAAAGAGATATTTCCAGAAAAATCCAATTTGATTTGCATTCAAATTTCTTTTCCCTCAAGCTTATACTGCATAAACTTCAGTTTGGATTAATGTGATCTCCTTTACATAAAAGGCTTCTTCTTTTACATAACACTTCAAAATTATCATGCTATTAATAACCTCAAAAATGTTGATGAGAGTATGATGAGCTCAAGAAACAGTATATACAATTTGCAATAGATCTACATAGAGATTTTTGTAAATGAGACAGTGTGAACTTTGAAGACAACCATAAAAGTAGTGAGGCATCAACAAGAGTACTTCAAAGTCTTGAAATTAAAGTTATCATCAGGTTCAGTAATTTCCAAGATTATTTAACCATTTCAAATAATCACAGTATCACTGAACCAAATTGAAAAGATTTGAGCAACTAAGGAGCAACGGATGAAGTCACATCCTAAATAGCATAAATTCCTTCCTTTAAATTAGGTTGTTAACCATTATTATAATTATTATACAGTTGGGTTATTTGTTAAGGTAGCATTTACAGATTACTCAAAGCACACTAATTTTTAGTCTATCAGGTGAAATTATGTAAGTATTAAAAACATAGAAATTAACAGTATAGTCTCCAATTTCATTGTTTTGAATAATGTTATAAATATATTCATATACTGTATACTATAATATATATTGCTTAAATATTCCATATACTTACTATGCACTTTCTCAGAAATCCAAAATTTTGTAGTATATGTATGTTCATAAAGCACAATTACAAGAACCTGGGTTTCCTTAGAAACTAATATAATATATGATATCTGTAAACTTAGTAGGCATCTGGTTTTAGCTGAGAAATCTAAAAAGAAAGTTAATAATAGTAAGAAATGATGAAGATGATAATAGGAATAGCTAACATTCGTACTTCATTAGTA
This sequence comes from Noctilio leporinus, assembly GCA_004026585.1. Lineage (NCBI taxonomy): Eukaryota > Metazoa > Chordata > Mammalia > Chiroptera > Noctilionidae > Noctilio > Noctilio leporinus. The sequence goes on from PVIW01001121.1 coordinate 255,882, forward strand.
CCTTTTTAAAGTGTTTTGACATTTAAAAAGTTAATGATTGTGAAAACAATTTTATAAGATGACCCAGTCCCAAATTCTTCAAATGAAAAATTCAACTTTAAAGCAGTATCTGCAGTGGCTTTAGCTTTCTTTTCACTGCCTTTTGCTGACAGGATGCCTCTATGAGGCTGCTCCACATAGCTGTTAATGATGAGGGCATTGGAGCCAAACTGCTTGAGTTTTTTGCACCACCTCTACTACATACCTAGTGTTTGATTTTAGGTAAATTATTTAGATGCTCTGCTTTACTTTTCCCCTTTATATAAGGGAGGTAATAATAAAGCTTATCTCAAAAGGTTGTTAAAAGGAGTAAATTAATTCACTATCTATAAAGCACAATGTCTGGCATATAAGAAATATTTGTGAAGTTATCTACTATTATCATTTTATTAGTAATAATTTCCAAGCAGTTAAACACCACAAAACATTATTTGGTATTTTATTAATTCTTGTACTATCAGAAATATTATGTTAGCTTTTTCATTTATTCATAACCATTTTTTCTTCCAGAGTTGAGTTTTTCACATTGTTATAAATTTATTACATAGATTCAGATTCTGCTAGGGATTGATACACATTCAGTATTTTGGTGCCAGATCATAAGAATATCATTTATATCATATTTATGTATAAAAATAAGCCATTCTCTAATGAAGAAAAATACTAAGTTACCTATCTAGGTAATAGTCATTTTCTCTGTTACCTCTTTATCCTCTTTTTTAATGTGAAGTCACATAGAATAACTGAATTTTGTAAACCATGGTATTTTTAAGCTTATACCAAAGAGGATTTCACTATTTTCTATAACATATTAATGAAATTTTAATATGCATGCTGCCTGTTACTTTATAAATTTTTAGAATTTTTCTTCATGGATGAAGTCATATTTTCTTCAACAAAATGTACATATATATGAACATGACCTAAAACATCAAAATTTAGAAGCACATTTAACTGACAGCAATAGAAACATGAGCATATTAAAAACATCTTACGTTTGAGGCCATATTTTAGTCATCATATGTCATTGTACTTTTTAGGTATTATTAAAAAGTAAGGCAGGAAAATATCTACATTTCACAGGTAAATAAATAGGTCCTCAAGGGTAGCCATCTGCTAACTTAGAAAGTTGGTCAGAAAACTAGAAGTAAAAGGCAAGGCTTCAAGCTCTGAGTTTCCTGGTCTTTCATATATTTGGAGTGTGGTTCTAATGTTAGCATCTCTGGTGAAAACTAAGTACAGATGAAATTATCTTTTTCTAAATTTCCTGTAAAGTATAGCATGGCTCTACATGCACAACCCTGTAGGTCTATGTCAGCTTGTTAGAACTGTAAACTGAAGCAGCAAGTTAGAGTAGATGAGATAACAAAGTGAATTATGAGACTGGCTAGTCTGTCAGACTGGCGAAAGAAAATTAAGGTGAGAAACATGATATAATACTTCAGTAAAGTAGCACACTGAGGTTATAATAGATTATAAGGTGGAAATTAGGAGAAATTTTCAGAGAAAACTTCATTAGAGGGAACCGTGTTATGATTCTCCAATACTTGGAATAGGGTACCTGCATAGAAAGGGGTCTTCAATGGAATTTCTCAAAGAATCTAATGTGTGCCCTATGCAGTATGAGGGACACAGGGGAGCAATATTTGTCTCATGCTGAGACATTTCAAGGGCCAGAGATTAATTGGCCAAACACTGGGCTTAACCTGAATTTTAAAATTCTGTTAGTGAATGTGTGGATTAGTGTTTCTTTTGGACCAAGAGTGGACTATCAGCAATAGAGGATTAGAAAGAGTTGTACTATGTTACTATATCTGTCCCATAGGTTTGCCTATTCTCAAGCATATAACAGAGCCTTATCTTACTAATGGCTTTGGGATAATTAAGGTGAGAAAAGTGAAATTATAAATAATAGGTCCTTAGCAATAGGAAAAGGATATCTAGAAAACTGATGAGTTTGGCCCATGATATGTTTTACAGACCACAGAATTCATCAGATATTAATAACATGTAAAAAATAATTCTGTGATCTTATAACTTGGGAAAAATAGTTATTAAATTCCCCTTAATATATACAATTCAAATTAATATATAATAGACTCTGAAAAGTCTTGCAGTAAAAACAATTTGGTTTTGGTTAACCCATCATTCTCAAATGATTTCTTTGAATATAGACTTTCCATTCATTATTCATATGAATAATAGATTGAAACAGAATTTGCCATCCAAAAATATACCTCTGTGGTATATTTATTGAGGAAGATTATTTTTAACTTACAACAACTATAGGAGAAGCTCTGAAAACTAAGTAGAAATTTATCTTTTATAAGAGACATTTACATATATAAGGGAAATCTCCACTTGTAAGGGTGTCTTCCCACCAGAAAAAGGAGGATGATTAATCTCTAGAAACTCTTATCAATGGAGAAGATATCCACTTAAATCTCTGCATTAGTCCTATAGTTGTTTATTATGCTTTTCCTGATAACCTCCTGTGATTGGCTCCCTTCCCTAAAACATCCTTTGCCTTTAGGCATTTAAGATGTTGTCTTGGTCCATTTTAGGAAGCTACTCAGGTTTCTGGGGTACCTACCATGTATACAAGTTGTATCCATGTCATTAAACTTCTATTAATTTTTTAAATTATTCAAGAAGTCCTCGGGCAAGAACCTAGAAGAATAGAGGGAAAATTATTATTTTTTTAGCTACAATTTTATGTACAGGGTACATACAATACATTGGCAATAACTTTAGATCTCCTTATTTCATGTTTTTCTTATTAATTTTGAAAAACTATGTTTCTAAAGTTATGATTTAACATCATTGTTTCAGATATAAAGTACTAAATTCTGAGAGCAACTGTCATGTTGAAGGAATATGATGTTAGAGCAACTAAAAGTTCTAGACTGTGCAGGGAGAATGCTAAGGAAATTGTGGACTTCAATAACATCCCTTTACATACAGTTGACAACAGGAAGGTGTATGATGCTGATCCTGATGCTACCACACCAACAAGGAAAATACATAAAGGCATGCAAGGATTGCACAAGTCCAGATATTGTACACAGAATCCTGGAGATCATCAATGAAGACCCAGGAAAGTCAATGCGCTCCATAGCAAAAGAATTGCAGATGATGGATGCAAGGGTTCGTAAGATTATGCTGAAGATATCAGATACAGATCGTATGTTCTTAGAAGAGGCCAGTTTATGACACAGCAGGCAAAGGAAAGGCATTTTGAAAAAAAACAAGGAAATTGCTAACAAAATTTTAAAAATCTCAAAGAAGAAAACCCTCTGATTTTCTTCTCCAATGCAAAGAAGTTTCAGCAGGACCAATTAGTCAACAGAAGACACAACAGGTGGCTCTGTGAGAATCTTAATGAAGTACCAATTGTCATGAAAATGAAATTCCCTGCTATAGTGACAGTGTAAAGTACTGTCAGCAATGAAGGAGATATTGTGACCCCACATTTTTTTCCACAAGGCTTGAAGGTGACTGCTGATGTTTCCCTTGACATTTTGAGAGAAGTAGTTGTACCATGGATGAAGCAAGTCACAAATGGACATCATTTTCTCTTCCAAGATGGTGCACCAGCACATAATGTCAAAAGGGGGCGAGAATTTCTCAGTGCAATGTTCTTGAATTCTGATCAAAGGAAATCTGACTGCTGAGTTCACCAGATGCAAATCCTTTAGACTATTAAGTATGGAGCATTTGTGAGAGAGAAGTTAATAAATAACCTCATTCCAATAAAGAGGCTATTAAAGTTAAGATTGAAAACATTATGATGTCCATGGATAAAGAAGAGTTAATGAAAGTGTGCTTAAGATTCTGAGGTCAGATCAAGTGTATTATTGCAGCAAACAGATACTTTTATTTTTTAATTTTATTGTTGTTGTATTATATCCATCCCCATTTTGCTCCCCTCTGTCCCCCTCCCCACCCACCCATTCCCCCCAAAGTCAATCCCACCTGTTGTCCATGTCCATGGCTTTTTTTAACAAATAAAAAAATAATGACTATGTTTATGTATTTACATATAAGAATAAATTTATTTCAAAATATAACACTTTTGTGGTATATTGTTTATTTTACTAAAATTTTACCAATTCATTGCACACACCCTGTATATTTATATAATATTACATGGAAGTATTCTATACATGTTATTAAATATTAATTATACTATATTTCTACATATGTACTATATGTGTTTATAATAATTATACATTTATAGATATATACATACATCTGTATGTGTATAATAATATACATATGTTATTTATAAATATATAATGTATATTGAGATTATGTGTGTATAATCATATATAAACATGTATATATATATATACATATATATATATATATTTGTTTTTCATTGGAAGATAGATTGAAAAATATTGCTCAATAGCCTCTTCCATCCATAGCTCCAAATAGCAACATATCTCTAAAAGAAAAATGCTTGTCAAAAGTTATTTCATAATGTATTCATCACAATAAGGTTGACTCCACCACAGTAACAAATAAATCCTATGATCTTAATAGATTAACCCACAGAAGGTTTACTTAATCCTTATATCACAGTATGATGCCGATAGGTAGCTTTCTCATCATAGGCTCACTTCTCTCTTAGGTTTCTTTCTTTTATTAAAAATGCAGTTTTTCTTTTTATTATTTATTGTAATTCAATTACAGTTGTCCCAATTTCTCCCCCATTTCTCTCCCCTGCCCTACCTTTCCCTCTCCCATAGTCAGTTCCCACTTTCTTGTCCATGTCTATGGGTCCTTTATACTTGTTCCTTGACTAGATCCTTCCCTTTGTGAGTTGCTTCCATTTTTCCATTTGTATTTCTATCACTTTGCACTTCTTTTCTTTCAACATCAAAGAAAGGAGAGAGGACAATAGAGATACCACATGGTTCTTATTTGCTTCTAAGGAGAAATGACACATCATTTCATGACCTCTCCCATTCCCATTGGCAAGAACTTAGTTACCAAGTGCCAACCCAACAACAAAGGAGACTAGAAAGTAAATCTTTCTTCATGACCTAGAAAGAGAAATGTAGTGGTGGCAAAATAAGTTTACTCTGGCACACATCACATGTATTTTCTTAACAACAATGAAAAGGGTTTGCACAAAGGGGTTCTCATATTTGCCTACTAGGTCTCTTAGCCACTTCCAACATTTTTATTCATACTCCAGATGCATTCATTCATCCAGTTTCAATATTTATTGAATGTCTACTATGTGATAGACAAGATGCAGGGATATGTTGGTAAACATGAGAGGCAAAACTCTGCCCTGTTGAAAGAGATTATAAATAAGAATTTTTCTATTTCTAAACATTTGTTATTTTCTTCTGCAAAGCAGGAATTAAGGATGGCTATTATATATCTGCCATGTGGTCAAAATAGTATTTTGACTTTAATTTAGATCATATGCCTAAACAAAACTGTTAGAATTTAAATAAGTATGTAAATATATACAAGAATGATTTAAATTTCTAATCAGTTTACATTTGTTTCTTTGTTTGCTCACTGAATACTCTGGACATATCTAAAAATAGAAATTGGTTGATATATGTCCTGTCACTTTTATGTTTTTATTTATATTTATTTGTATACACAAAGAGTAGATAATTATTTTGTGAATTTTAAAAATATGCCTAAATTATATACTCTACAAACATAGGAACTTTTGTCTCTCTGGTATGTAGTTAATAGTCAATAAATATCTGTTGATTCAATAAATAAACACAGAATATTCTGAAACTTATTTTTACATAATTTAAAAATATTTTATTGTATTATAACACATGTACAAAGAAGCACACAATAATGTGTTATGATAGGCAGAATTCTAAAGATATTCACCCAAAATACCCATCTTCTGATGATTCAATCAAATACTAATCTGGGGACTGCTGTGAAGTTACTTTGTAAAGCTAATTAATGTTTTGAACTTTAAAATGGATTATTTTGGATTAGCTGAGAAGACTCAATCTAATCATAGAAACTATTAAAAGCAGAGAAATTTCTTCAGGTGGAGTAACAGAGATGCAGGGAGAAGATGAGGCAGGAGAGATGAGGTAGAAGAGATGAGAGAGATTCAAAATGGGAGAAAGATTCAATCCTCCACTTCCAGCTTTGATGATGGAAGGGGACAGAGATCACGGAAAGGGAAAGCCCTTAGGAACTGAGAACTCCCAGCCAACACCAGTCAATAAATTGAGACCTCAATCCTACCAGCACCACTTGGGGCTGAATTTTGTTAACAACCTGGATGAATCTTGAAACAGATTTTCCCCTAGAATCTCAGAAAGGAATGTGACCTGACCTTCACTTTGATTCTTTAGCTTTCTGAGACTCTAAGCAGAGAAACAGCTAAGCCATGATGTATCTGGACTTCTGATTCATGGAAACAATGAGATATTAACTAGGTATTGTTTAAAGGCACTAAGATTTCTGTAAATTATTATTACAGCAATAGAAAAATAATGTAGGTTGCATGAGTTATCACACCATGAATACGCTAGTACATAGCCATTATCCATGTCAGGAAACAAACCCTGTCCAATCACGAACAACTCTCTACTCCCTAAATATGACCATGATCTTCATGTCTAACAATATCATGATTTTACCTATTTTTTAATTTTATATTAATGGAATCAGATGCATGTATTATATCAGATCTGGCTTTTTTCACCAATAATTTATGTCTTTAATGTATCCGTGATTGTATGTGTATCTCTAATTTGTCATTTTCATCGTTTTATGACATTTCACAGTATAAATTATTATTTGCACCTCACGTAAATAGTCTCACTTTCATCCTGTTTGGCTTCATTTTTATTCCTATATCTTAAAATATACATATTAAATTTATGTAGCTCATTTTAGACCATAAGAGTTCTCAAGACAAATTGAAATAAAACCAGGGTAGCACCTTAATATTGAGGCCTATCATCAATTTTCCTTTTTTTTTTAAACATGCAACTCAAAGCCTACCTGTTTCTTTGAGAAAAACATTATTTCCTGACAATTTTGAACCTCAAATTCCATTTTGGGCTGTCTGTAGAGAAGCAGGGTAAAGGAGAGGTTGTAAGTGTACATCATACATGGGTAACAAAATAGAACAGAGCTTTAAAGAAAACAGACTTGAAAAAATTAATTGTTACTTTGTGGAAAATAGAAAACATTCATAGAGGTTAGTTAGATTCACATAAAGATTCTTAACAAAATATATAAAATAATAGGAGAAAAACCAAATGCATAAATGTTAAGAGCATGCAGAATGAAATAATAAACCATTAGTGAGAAGCAACAAGAGAAGTTTTCTGCTAGAGGTGTTTAATGTCAGATTTTGAAGGACTGAAGATTGAAAAGGGTTTCAGACACAGAAATTGACTAACATGTCAATTTACTACACTTGTAAGGTTTTTTTTCTTTAAGAAATGTAAAGAAAGATTGAAGGAAATGAATGTAAAAATGAAAGAAAGGAAGAGGTAGAGAGAGAGAGAGACATAGAGTAACTTTTCATTTATTACATGTATTTCACTATTATAAACAGGATAGGGCAAAAGTAGCTTTACAGTTGTTTGTATGGAAACTAACACAAGAATTAAGAAATAATAATACAAGAATAAACCCTGTATTTCACGTACTCACAATTGCAAACCTACTTTTACCCCATCCTCTATGTTAGTGTCATATATAGTAATATAATTCATTCTCAACTAAGTTATAGGTTATAACTTATATACTTAAGTTATATACTTAAGTAGGTCCTTAGTTATAGGACCTACTTTGGAAACATTTCTTTGAGTTGAAAACCACCATATTTCTGCCTTTTATGGAGATTTTAATTTGTTTTAGAGGTAATAAATGGTTTCGTTGACCTAGGCCAGGATTTCTAAGATCAGCATTATTAATGTTTTGGGCCAGGTGAGTCCTTGTTTTAAGGTCTACCTTATGCATTTTGAAATTTTTAGCAGCATTCCTTGCCTCTAACCACTAAATTTCAGAGTACCCCCCACTCCTGGAGTTGTATGTACCCGGTGAGGACAAAATTGTCCTTGTTTGAGAACCATTGGCCTGAACTATCTGTAAAATTGTGGAGATCAGTAGACTCATTGACTCTATTCTTCAATTCCCTATCACTATAGAGAATCTGTGAGCCTATCAGATCTTAGAATTATGAAAGAATGTAGCAATTGAATAGGGTGTGGTACAGATAAAACTTAGAATGAATTGTTAAATATTAAAAAATAAATTAAAATGCATTGCCTTTTCTCTCCAGGATACTGAAATTCTGATGTGTGTGTATGTAAAATTATTGTCTGACTTGAAAAATATGTTCATCAAAGGATTCAGTTACCATCATCTGGAAATTAGAAGAGACTTCACTGTGGGATGGTGTGATCTAGCAACTCAGAAATCCTGTGTAGAACTATAGAATATATTTTACCAGTAATAGTGGGAGTGCTGATTTTGATAAAGAGAATAGCTATCCTAGAATTAAAAAGGGAACAAAGCAATTGAGTGCTCAATCCAAAGGCCAGGTAGATTATGGCCTACTGTTTCCCCTTGGGGTGATTCCACATAATATTTGCACATTTTAATGATTTTGGATTTGACTAACTTAAATAATTAAAAGACTACAGCCTGCATTACAAAACTATTTTTTTCAAAATGAACAATGAAAGCCTGCCATCTATTTAAAAAAGAACATATTTAGTTAAGGCACATGTCTTCTTTTGTTGTTACATCATAAGTTTATTTTTTGAATTGTGTTAAAGATCTAATGCCACAATTTTACATGCATAATACCAGGCACCAGGGCTTCCTTGTTACTTCAAACACAAGAAGGTATGAAATGAGATGTCTCTATTATTATATTTTTCTTGCTTGCCCTTCTTCACTGACGAGAATAAACAGAGCTCTTAAATTCTTTATAAAGGGATAACACTGTTACAAGATCTCCACAGCTTTATGATCTGAGATTTCTGATTTTCTTATATGTTCACATGCAGACTCTTAAAATCCCTTAGTTGGAAATACTCATAAAAGAAGTATCAAAGCTATCTCTACATTAAGTATGAAATATGTAAAATCAGCCTGGCTTTTTCTTTTTCTTTCATACATTGATTTAAACATTAGTATTTTCCAGGTTATCTTTCTGTGCCTCTAAATTCTAGTACAACTCTCCAAATGTTAAAATTAAATGCAATAATCATTCTTGTTTTGAAAAGTAAAACCTTTAGACAAAACGTGATGCATTATATTGACATAATAAATGTGGACGTTAATTAAAGAGCAGGAGAATCCAGCAGAGAAGTTTGCCTGCCATCTGCTTGACTTGAGGTAATAACGATGTTCCATTAACCCAAACTGACAGATTTTCTAGGGTTTGACTTCATTTCTAAAGTAGCTGCTCCTGGTATGAATAACTACATGTGTGACATCATCCCTAGCATGCCATGTGAGTAAAATTAACTGCTTGTGTTTTGTTTTTCACACTGTCTTCCTGTTGAGCTCTGTATTATATATGTATATAACTTTGACACTCTTAATAGTTTAGCTCCCACTCATTTTCCAATAAAAGTACCTAGGCCCAGTACGAGGCCCTAAATTCGATCACTTATATTTGCCAAAAGGAAATTAAATAAAAGCTAATATCCACACTGAAAAAAGAACTAGATCATGAAAAGTGAAATACAGCATAGCAATCACTAGTGTTCTTACCCATGTTGAATATGCAAGTAGAAGTATGTTTAAAAACCATCATGTAGTCTGTGCAAAAAGAGAGGAACTTACAGAATTTTCTAAATAATAAATTATTGGAATGAGGATTCTTGTTCCAGAACTGAATCTTAGATCTTTGAATTGTTCATATGGAGTGTATATGAGCTAACCAAGGGAACTGTTTTCCTCTTCTGTCCCATTACAGATCAAACATCAGAAGCTTTCCATTAGAAGCAGACACCCAGGAGGCATTTTTCTTTGTCACAATACAGTATTCACAGCCTTCCTGATAGGAGCGCTAACTCTCTTGGTAGCCTTAAAGAACAACAGTGCAGTTATTTGTTGTGCTTCTTCCTCTCCTCCCCTGAAATTGTTGCTTCACTGTAATAAGTAAAATTCCTTCCAATTATTTGAGTTCCTCAAGTCCACAGAGCTGACCCCTATGACTTGAGAACAGACTCACTGTTTAGTCATTAATCTGAGATTATAAATTTAGAAGACAATTCATGAGAAAGGGATAAACTCATGGTTCCTGAAGAAAGACAATGGCATGCAGTGTTTTCTCAGGGGCTTTGTGCATGCACATGTGTGCACGAGCGTGTGTGTGTGTGTGTGTGTGTGTATGTGTGTATTTTAAATCATTACTTTTTCCTGAGGGGATTTTTCCCCTTATCTTTTGAACTGCCACTATTCTCTGGCTTGTTCTTAGTTGGAGTGGTCAGCGGCACCTGTTTCAGTGAGTATGTCAAAAAGGCTGATTTGTTCACCATATCTTGGCCTGGGCAGCAGATCCCAGAAGGCAATATTCTGATAGAGGAGTATAAAAACTGGACAGATCAGAGTTGAAAACTTTTATCCACTAGCCAAAGCCAGAATTTAATTGTAGATTGCTTACCATTTTTGTAAACCTGTCTACTGATTTTTTTTAATTGGAAATAACAATGATGTACCATTGGTGACTATATAAGTCAGAGCTACTGAGATATACTTATGGATATTTAAGTCATTACACTTTGATTCTAGAGATCATCTTGAACATTCTGATGTTCTCTGATCTTTATTCTTGAGTTCAGTGAAGCCTTTTTCTTTCTTTCTGGAGATAAGGAAGAAACTTCATAAAAATAGACAGATATTCTATACTTCCCTATTTTTAAAGCTAATGTAGTAATTAGGAATATTGTACTCTGTGTGTGTGTGTGTGTGTGTGTGTGTGTGTGTGTGTGTGTGAACTTAATTTGTATCCAAGTCTTTCATCTTCCCCAGAGATCTGATTAAATCCTCTGGATCTTTTTGCAAGCTGAAGAGAGGTAGTATTGTGGATCCGTGTGATTTTGAGACTGCATTACATAGGAAATTAAAACATTCTTTTTGTTGCTGGAATTGGCTTTAGAATAGATAGTGTATTTCTCCCCTTGGTCTAGAGCTCTGATGTCAGTGTGAGCTAAAATATTCTCCCATCCCTTTACAACCTCTGCTGCTTTTGCTGCTTCCTTATGAAGATTATACATACATTTAGCAAATGAAGGAAAGGAATTAGTGATGCTCTCTCATTTCCTGTGTTCCCACAGATGGAGATAAATTCAAATTCAAACTCCATTAAACCTGAGTAGAGCAACCCAGCAGGTGGCTGGACTAATGGAAAATCCTGGCTTTGGAATAATGGGAATTACAACCGACAGCTCTTCTACGCCACAAAAAAGATGATGTATCCTTATTGACAGTGTCTCATTTGAGTCCAGAAGGCTGATCTGATAGTTCATTCCTGGCACAACGGAAGCTAAAAGCCCCCTGGGTGTTTTCTTGGCCACACCACTGTAATTTTTGTCATATGAACTTTCTATTATAATTCATTTTACAAATCTCATATAAGTTGAAGAGAGCAAGAGGAATGGAAGGGAGGGGAAAGAAAGAGAGGGCCTTTATTTTGCCTACAGGCATACTTTTATTCTTTTTTCTTCCTTTAAAAGACAAATAAAGGTTGACATACAACAGCATTTTCGGCCAATTCAGTATTTTTAATGCTGACATAGTTGGCCCAAGTTCTTTTTACTGATCCTAGATGAGTTCATCCAAAGGTGTTTCTGTTTAAAAGAAGCATAGATTGCCCTGGAGGTGTAAGGCCTGCTACTCCACTAGAATTCTTGCAGGAATCTCATTTGTATGTATTTCTCCCCTTCTTTTCACTTAGCTCCACCTTCCTTTTTAAACTTCAATATGTTATTTGGAAACGATTTGGTCACAGTGATCTGAAAAAGCAGCTGCATGTTCATATATTTAAAGCCTCATATTGTCAATAAGCCTCTAAGTCTTTGAAAATATAACAAGAAATTATCAAAATATTTCATTGTATTCACCATCTGTCAGCAGTTTTAAAATATTATTTTAAGATTAATAATCACACTTTGCACTTACCCGATATAGCACGTTTCCTGTTGGGAACTGTTTGTACTTTATAAAACTGAACTGAGTCATTGACACTTTTCCTCACACTCTTCTGGATCAAAAAAGATGTGGGGAAAAATGGAAAAGATAGGTAAATGTGGGAGATAGGATGGAGGAATTAACTTTTAATTCAGTGCAGAATTTTGTTTCTTCAGCCAACTAATCTCACTCACTTTGCATTTTAAAACTGGTTGAGTGGGAGATTTGCCCTAACCAGTTAAAAAGTATGGTCATCCTGCTTTTCATTGCTGGCAAGTTCAAAGCTTAGCAATTAGCTTGTAACTTAAAAATAGACCTACCAGCTGAGAAATGTGTGGCTCAAGAAAAAAGATTTTAGGACCTTGGAAAAGAGGAATATAGACCTAATGGGGCTTTAACAGGGAGAACTTGTACTATTATTATTTTATTAGCAAAAGCGAACTGGAAATTGTTATAAATACCTCCCTGTAGCAAGTGTGTGTGTGTGTGTGTGTGTGTGTGTGTGTGTGTGTCAGTGTCAGAGAGAGAGAGATCGAGAGAGAGATCTTTTAACACATGTATATTTATATAGTACTCATTAAGTAGGGGTTTCATCATTTCTAATTAGCTTGTCTTTGTTACAATATTCTGAATTAAAGAACTGTCCCAGTTATTTGTCTTATGTAGATATCCCTAGCTGAAAGGTAATCCCTGTCACATTGAAGTAGAAGCAAGTCACTGCCAGAAAGCAATTCACAGTGGATGTTCAGCAGGAAACAATCATTTGTACCTGAGCATGCTAGAAATATAAAACAGCAAATCAGAAAAGCTATAAACATTGTTCTTTACAATTTGGTATGTAAAAGCACTAGTCTCAATGTGCAGAGTGTCAGCAAAATCGAGGAAAATTTAGGTGAAATAATTATGTAAATGTAAGAAACTGGTAATCTACTTCTGTAAACACATTTTAGTGTCTAGTATTATTGTCTACAGGCATAAATTACTAAGGAAACAAACATAAAATAACTAAAATGCCTAATAGTATTAAAATATGAATTTGCATTAAAAATTAAGTAACTTTTATTGACTAGTTAGCATGTTCTGGACTCTGTGCATTATATTAAGATTTGCAATAGTCTTTTAATATTACCATTTTCCAGAAAAATAAATACTCTAACATTTAGGTGATTTTACAAACATCACTTTGCTTGAATTAAATATGCTAAACTTTAAATTCAAGACTGACCTGGCTCCAAAATCATTGAAATCTTATTTATGTAAAGTTTTCAAAATATGGTTTTTAAATAAGGAAAATTAGCACCTGAAAAGTTGGTATAAATGCAAGTTCTCAGGTCTCAATCTAGATTTATTTAATCAAAAACTCTGGGGCATGGATGGAGAAATCAGTTTTCAAAAGCCCTCCAGTTATGTGTTGACAAAGATATGAAGAAAGGAAACCATTGCACACTGAGGGTAATAATGTAAATTGGTACAGTCATTTTGGAAAATAGTATGAAGGATCCTCAAGTAATTAAACGTACAATTACCCTATGGTCCAGCAACCCCATTTCTGAGTATATACCCAAAGGAAATGAAATAAATATCTTGTAGAGATATCTTTCCTCCCATGTTTATTGCAGGATTATTCACAAGAGTGAATAACTTTAGGCATATCCTTCAATGGAAGAATGGGTAAAGAAAATATGAATATTATTCAGACATGAGATAGAAGGAAATCCTACTATTTGCAACAACACATATGAAGCTAGAAGACATTATGCTAAGGGAAATGAGCCAGACAGAAACAAATTCTGTATATCTCATTTATATATGAATTAGTTTTAAAAATTAAACTCATAGAAACAGAGAATGGAACAATGGTTACCAGGGTTTGGGAGTATTGGGAAAAAGGGAGGATGCTGGTCATATGGTACAAGCCTTCAGTTATGAGATGAGTAAGTTCTCATAATTTAATGTATGTACAGTTTGATGACTGTAGTTAATAATACTGAATTGTGTATTTCAAATGTGCTGAGAGTGGATCTTAAGCATTCTCAAAAGAGCAGCAAACAAGTAACTGTGAAGTAATAGATGTGATAATTAACTTAAGTATGGTAATAATTTTACAAAGTACATGTATATAAAATCCTCACATTGTACACTTTAAATAGTATATTCAATTTTATCAATTTTACCTCATTAATGCTGGAAAAAAGATATTAAATAAAAAATAAACATAAAAGAACCACAAAATGGGCTGTAACTTTATTTTTATTTGAAGAGAATGTGATGTTTGTAGAGGTCACAGTTTATACCTATGTTCTGCCAAAAAGTGGAATTAGAAAAGTGACAGAATTAATAAATAAATGTATAAATTTAGTGAAAACTTCCCAGTATATGGCCAATCAAGAAACCAAAATCAAAAAAGGAAAATAGCACCAATGTAAGATTTAAACAGGATATACCTACCTCTCCAGTCCATTTAAGTATCAGTAAAGATAAATGAGGGAAAGGAGAGTCAGTAAAAGATTCAAGATTAAGGAAATTGTTGGTTCATACATACATATCAATATATGTAAATTTGAAGTGGCCAAGCATAAATTTGTATTAAAATGGTAATTAAGAAAATATATAACATAAAAAATGAAATATGCTATGGGTTTCATGACTTTTTAAACCATAATTACACTTTTCAGGAAAACAGCTCAGAATCCAAATGAGCTTTATAGCTTGTGAGCCCTTAGCCACATCTAATACCAAAGTTAGACATCTGGTACTAAGAGATTCCTGTAACTGTGATGTGGCCCAAGATGTCTTCTTTCTAACAGCTGGAATTCTGCCACCAAGAAGTCTTTGCAGTCTGCATCATGGAAGCAAATACAAAAGATGAACCAAGAAAAAGTAACATGGGCAGTTAGGGCATGAGAAGTCAGAAACAAAGTTATGTAGGAGCAAAAAATCTGTGAACCTACAAAGTCAACCAAGCAATTGAAAGAGAAGAAATAAGCAAAGAGGACAATCGAAGTAGAGGACCTGTAGATAGGACTGCTATGGTACTGACATGAGAAAGTCCTTAGCATCCCTCCAGTTCTAAGTCCATGATCCCAACACTGAGTATCCTTTTCACCTAAACTTGAGGGTGACTCATTTTTCTCGCAGCTGAAATCAATACCAAATCCAAAATAAAGAAAGTTTGATTCTGGGATACCAATACTTAGTAAAAAAAATTATGATTTGCTCAAACAATTTATTCAATACTTTGATACAAGAGTGATTGTATATATTTTTCATATTGTTTCATTAATTTTTCTAGCATTTATTATATTTTGGCTTAGAGCTAATAGCAAAAATTATGTATCTCTGCAGATGGGGTTAGGAAGGGATTGGTGCTAATTAAGACACTTATTCAAATCTTTAATCAATCCATTCTGGTTACATTATTGCACCCTCATTGTACCTGCTAATTCTGAGACCAGTGCATTCTGGTGGTAACTGCTGACTGACCCCCAGGTCCCTGCAGCCCCCTGAAATGTTCTGGGCAAAGGCTTTTCAGCTTGTTTCATTCATCCATGAGTTCCTAGCTCATTTCTGTCATATATAGAAATGTATTGAAATATTTAATTTTTGATTCTTATCTAATTACACTACTGGGCTCCCTTTACTGTTATGATTTTATTCATTTATATACTTTTGTACTTTTATTTCAGTGGTGCTTCTGGAAAGCAAGGCAGGAAATGGTGGGTCATCTGGAACAGAATTGTAAACTCTGTGAATTCATTAATAATAAAGGAGAGACAGCCATAGTATACTGAATATACAAATTGGCTTCAATTTACAAGATGTAAGACCTTTTTTCAACAATTTTGCATTTTACTATGTATATTTGGTAACTTAAAATAAAATGATAATAATGGTTGTTATAAATCTTAATTTGGAAGTATGAATAAAATATCTTTTTCCAATATTCTCAAAATAAGTCAATATTTCTGTATTCTTTCTTAAAACTTCAACTAAATAGATTTGTAAGAAAGCTCATAACTCTCTCCAGAAAGATAAAAGAATGATAAAATAATTTAAGGTAAAACTACTCAAACTATGCATCCAGGCCAATTAGTGGATCATAAAATTGTTTAAGTGGTAGCAATCAGCATTAATTAGTATAATTTATTATTTATTATTAATAAAATTAACTAGACTGAATTATAAAATAAAATATCAGCATTTCATATAAAATATTGCTTTGTCAAACTTTTATTTCTTTTTATGGAACATATGCACACATGTACATATGTGTATACAGACATGTGTTCATGTCTGTGTTAAAAGCTTTTGGATTGTGCTATAATAAATATATTGCACAACAAAATAACAAAAGTATTTCTTACTGTGAATTCTAGGCCATGGCAAAATGTTTGAAAAAAATACAGCCTTGGTCTCCATAGTACCAAATGAAGGGTGAAAGAAAATACATATTTATTGGTTGATTAGTGAGATGTAATATGGTGCTCAATATATTATCTGATTGACAACTCTCAATCCCCATAAAAACCCTGACCCAAATTATCAAGTATATAAAAGGTAATCATGTATATTCATAGATGCCTGTTTTAACTTCTAAAGTTTATTAAAGTACTTTAACTATATTTTACTTTTAAAAAAGCCAAAGTATAGTCCTTTTTTTTTTTAACTCTTTTCCTTACACAGCTATATTCTTGCATTAAAGATCTTTATTAGGCACTTTTTTCAATAATACACGGAAAAACCACCAAAATATTCAAGGATAAGAGTAGAAACATTAAGTATATATTTATAAAGTTAATTTTGAAGCACTGTCGATAATGCAGTGCAAAAAGTGAGGGAAGGGTAATGTAAACTAGTGAAGAAGTTTTTTAAGTCAGGAGAGATGATAATGGTCTAGGCTTGGTCAGTGGCAATGGTGATGTAAAATAAAAGATGAATTGTAGAGATTCTTATTGGAAAAAGATTTAAAGAAGTATAAAAAATCTCAACTCTTCTGCAGAAGGGATAAGAATAATAAACAAAGAGGTTGATGAGAATTTCTAGCAGGAACTTAAAAGGGGCTAATATTTCATTAGAGTTTTCTAGATAAACAGAATCAATAAGATGTATAGAAGATGATAGATAGATAGATCAATAGATAATAGATTGATTAGATTAGATGGATAGATAGATAGGAAGGATTTGGCTTACATAATTTTGGAGGCTGGCAAGTCCAAAATATTCATTTTGGCAAGCATACTGGAGACCCAGGGAAAAGTTGATATTGCAGTTCAAATCTAAAGGCAGTCTAGAGACAGAATTTCCTCTTTCTCAAGCAACCTCTGTTATCTCTTAAAGACTTCAATTTACTGGGTGGATGACCACCTATGTAATGGAGGGTAACCTGCTTTACTCAAAATCTACTGATTTAAATATTAATCTCATCTAAAAAATATTTTCTCAGTGACATCCAGTCTGATGTTTGACCAAATGTCTGGGTAGTCACATTAACACAAAAAATTAATCATCACAGATAGAAGTAATGTTTATCATCAGGCAAGTAGTATTATGCTTTGTATAAGGGAAACACTCAATAAATATAACTATGATTGTCAGTAGGCCAAAGAAAGGAAATAAGTTCCCTACTAAAGAGAAGTGATAAAATATGGAGGTGATGTTGAGAGGGGAATGCCAACCACAGACTGATTTTCTCTGCATCCATTTATCCTGAGCTTTTGTTTCCACTGCTAATGATTCCTATGTTTACTTCAATCCTCAGTAAATCCAAACAGGCACAAGACATGTAACCATTTTTCCATGCTTTCTCTTCTCTTCCTTTTCTTAGGATTTAAAATAAAGTCATCTTCTATGATAATGACCAGCATGTAATCAGAACTATGAGAGATTTGAATTCCTCATAAGCATACTATCATTTTGACAGATTCCCTATATTGATTGAGATGTACTGAGACCAACATTCTCTTCAGGCTCAACACCTACGTTAGCCAACTTCTATGCCCCTTTATGTTCAAAAGTCTGGACTCAGAAGTTCTTAAATTAGAGACTTTTCATTCTTGAGAAACAAAGGATCGTTACCTTCAAACACAAACAGGAAATATGTGTGTATCAAATATTGTCAGAAAATTTATAAATATCAAAGAGTAAAAGGAATTCACTCTGCCTCCACATAAAATCATCTCTGCTAAAAAAATCATCTTCAAGAAAAGAAAAACTTTATATTCAATAGAAAAATATTACTTTCCCTTCATAACAATTCTAGGAAAATTTTGAAAGTTATAGAAAACCATTCCCTATATAGTAATTCACACATGCTATTAGAACCAGAAATTCCAGAACCCTACCTCCAGCATTTTAACTCGATATTTTCATTCAAGTTACTCAGTCCTTTGTACTTCAATTTCCTCATCTGTAAAACTCGGATAAAATAGAACTGGAAAAGAGAAAAGTATACATATATACTGTACCAGTTCATAGCTAGTTTGTTGCTAGGCCTGCACTCCCAGCTGGGCCTATTGAACAAACAGTGCAAGGGGAAGGTTGTTAATATCTCTTGCAAAACAGTCTTCAAGAGAGCTTGTACCAGTTATAGCCCCTCCACCAATGAGTGTACCTTTTGTTTTGCTTACAGTATTGCTACATATCTTAATGCTTACCAAATATATAAAACACTGTTTGTATTATGCCATTATTAGAAATTTGAACATTGTTTGACATGTTTACTTATTACATATTTCTTCTTTGATGATTTGTCTAGTCTTATTATTCTCACATTTTATCTTTTCTGTAGTTATTTTATATTTACTCATTATATAGGAGGGTATTAACTCTTTGTCTTCAAGAGAGAGAACAAACATTTGCCGGTTTCTATAAAATAATTCTACTTCAAATTTTATGAGAGAAACAGATAAGGCATATAGGATTTTTAGGTCAGTGAAAATATTTAATATGATACTACAATAATGGATACATATCATTATACATTTGTAGAAACCAATAGAATATATAACTATGGACTTTGGGTGATTAAGATATGTCAATATATGCTCATTAGTTGTAACAAATGTACCATCTGGTGAGGAATGTGGAAAATGTAGATTATGCATGTGTGGGGCAGAGGGTGTCTGGAAAATCTCTCTACTTTCTTCTCAATCTTGCTGTTAAACTAAAAATGTCCTAAAGAATAAGTGCTATAAAACACAGACAGGGTTAAAATATTTGAAAAACATATATTTGATATAATAGTTGTATTCAGAATATATTTTTAAAAATATAATAAGAAAACAATCCAATTTTTAAAAAGAGCCAAAGGTTTGATATTTCTTCAAACACAAGAGCCAAGTGAGAAAAAAGCATATGAAAAGATGCTCAGCATCATTATTCATTAGGGAAATACAAATTACAAATTACAACAGTGGGATTCCACTACACATCTGTCAGAATGGCTGATGAGATCGCAGAGCAACTGGAACTCTCATGCATTGCCTATGGGGATACAAAACAGTACAGTCACTTTGGAAAACAGTTTGGCAGTTTCTGATGAAAATAAAACATACACAACAAACATATTAAGACCCACCAATCTTACTCCTAGATATTTATTCACATATCTATATACATCTACACCAATATCCATATATGAGTGGTTATAGTGGCTTTAACCATAAATGTGAAAAACAGAACACAACCCAAATGTCCATTACTAGTAAATGAATAAAACAAACTAATATACCTATAAGACCCAGTGAGATGTTGTTCATGAATGTACCAATAAATAAATAGAATTAATATGCAAAATAAAGATGAATCAAAGTCTTATGTTAAGTGAAAGAACACACAAAAAGCCACATATGTACTGTATGATTGATTCTGTTCCTTTGACTTTTTAGCAAGCTCAACCTTACAGAGATAGAAATAAATCAGATCAGTAACTCCTAAGATCTGAGAGGAAAGGACTGATTATGGAGAGTAACAAGGGAATGCTCTATTTTACATGTTGATTGTGATTGTGGTTACTTCTATACTTAGTATATTTGTCAAAACTTAAAGAACTGTGACTTTTAATATATGTAAATTATACTTCAATAAATCTGACCTTTAGGAAAGCACAGATTTTGACCTAGAAAAAGCAAGATTGGTGCCTTGAAGCAGAAGATACTGACTTTGTAACCTTAGATGAAATTTCGTTATTTTAAAGATTTTATGTATTATTTTTAGAGAGAGGGGAAGGGAGAGAGACAGAGAGGGAGAGACGTCAATGTATGGTTGCCTTTCACCTGCCTCCAGCTACAGACCTAGCTGGAGACCTGGCTTGCAACCTGGTTATGTGCCCTGGCTGGGAATCGAACCAGCAACATTTGGGTTCTCAGGCCAGCACCTATCCACTGTGCCACCAGCCAGGGCTAAGTGAATTTCTTAATGTTGTAATATTGGTATGCCAAATTATAGTAGAGCATGCAGCGTTTCACTCAGGACGTCCTTCTGAGTGTTAGTTGATATGCAAAGGATGCGGATGATTGTTATGCCACAGAGCCAGGGGAGTGGAAATTGGTGATGGGAAAGAGGTAATGGGTACAAATGTAACTCTTTTCTAGGATGAACAGGAAAACTCATGTACCCCACTACTTCTGGGGCCAAGATTATTTTATCAAGTAGATTCAAATTGAAGATCCTCACAGCTTACAGAAAAGTAATTTAAGTTTCATTGCCAACACAGGAAAAAATATAAACTATAAATATATGTGTGTGTATCATATACAGTTTGTTAATTGGGGTGTGAATGCAGTTAGAAAGAGGGCATGAGTAATAGATGGCTTAAGCCAAATTTAGTTTAGTCATATTCTTCTTCTGCCAATATACCTTAAACTTAAATGATATCACTGAAGCTGTTTCAGACATGAATTACTCCAAAGCATTATCCTTCTGCCAACTGGCCTGAAATCTGGTGGTAGTTCATTTCTGCAGCCAGAGAGGCAATATCTTTTATGTTTTATTTATTTACAGCATCACTTAAGCCATGCATAACTTTATATGCACTTAGAAAGCTAAACTCACAGTTTGTGAAGCAAGCTTATGGTGGAAACTAAGCAGTTTACAAATGAAATATATTTTTGTGTAAAGGAAGGTATTGGAGAGTGTGTGGTTAATTAAACAGTCAGCCCAAAAAGTCATTTGACCTCCACATAGAACTACTAATAATGTATTAGCCACTTTCTGTGACTCTTTAAGGGGAGATTTGTTTCAACTTTGACTCTGTGATTTGATAAATATACCACGCAGTTATGTAAAGGTAAGCAGATCCTTGTCTTTTTCCAGAATCTAATAACAAAAAAGAAATTCTGTAATTGGTCAACCATTCCAGAAACAGATTTGGGGTACAGATCTAGATTGTCTGTGTTTCCCAAATTTATGTTTTTGTTTGTCTATGTTATACCTTACTACCTTTCTTTGATATTCTTTCGTTTGGGAGAGGGATAGTACATGTTATACTTGTTTTTAAGAAATGCAAGTGTTTAAATGTTTAGCTACTAGATATATCTACTGTATATACATATGCAAATATGTATTTATAAATTAGCTTTTAATGACAATGAATTAAGAGTCTGAGTGCCTGTGGTGTGCCTACTCTTTTCCCTAAAGCATAAATAACTTGACCCAAGGACTAAGTAGTGGTTATTGTGCTAATCATTGCAAATCAATCAAAAGTGAACTCATACAGCTCTGAGAGTCTGACACAATCTTATATAAAGATGTTCTTCAAGGTGTAAAAATAAGCTATCAATTCATATTTTAAATGGTCTTAATTACGAAGACAACAAAACCACATTATAGAGGAGGTGGTTTCCCATAATTTCATTCTCCTAAGAAAACAATGTGACTTTTGCAAAGTAATATCTCTTTAAAAACAGGGTATACCTGAATTTCTAAAGGAGGAATTGGTAAATTTATGACCTAAGGGCCAGATTCAGTCAGCTGATTATTTTTGTATAACCAGCAAACCTAAAAATGTTTTTTATGATTTTATATGAATGAAAATAAAAAAAAAAAAGAATATTTCATGACATGTGAAATTCAAGTTTCAGTATTTACAAATAAAATTTCATTGGAACACAGTTATGGTGATTGATTTATGGGTCATCTATGGCTGCTTTTGAATTACACAGGACCAAAACTAGGTTAAGACAAGTCAAGAACTTGGGGCACAGATTTCAAAAAAGTACCTAAAAATTCAGTACTAAAGGTAAATAATATCTTAATGCAATATATTTTTAAAGATTTTATTTATTAATTTTTTAGAGAGAAGAGAAAGAGGGAGAAAGAGAGGATGAGAAACATCAATGTGTGGTTGCCTCTGGCTTGCAAGCCAGGCATGTGCCCTGACTGGGAATCGAACCTTGACCCTTTGGTTCGAAGGCCAGCATTCAATCCCCTGAGCCATACTGGCCAGGGCTTAATGCAATATTTTAAAACTCAAAGTTATTCCAAAAAATTTATAATAAACAAAACAAAAGTGTATAAAATACAGCTTTAGTACTATGCCAACAGAGCTAAGCAATTACCACCAAGACTATATGGACTGGAAACTTAAAATATTGTCTGGGTTTTATCAACATTGTTTGACAACTCTAGCTGTACAGCATTTAGGTGTTAGTATTGCTTTCATATTTCCATCAACATTTGCTTCTTTAGTATAAGATAGAGACAGATCAATAAAATTTTGTGGTAAAAACATTTCTTACTAAGATTCTTTGTCAATCAAAAAAGAGGAAATAAACCAAATCAAATATCTTTGATTAAAAAATATGGCAGGCATGAATTCTCCTCTTCTTATTGTGGTTTTCTTACAATAAAGGAGGAAAAGGAATGCAGGAGGAGGGATTATGTTGTGTGACAGGGACAAAATTCTGTGTGAAAAGCTGACTCTAATGTGATGCCAAAGAAGACACAGGGGTGGTGGGGGTGGGGGTGAGCACAGACTTACAAAAACAACCATCCATACAGATGTTACCAAACACTGGTTGCTTTAAAAAAAATTACTTATCATTTCATGTTTATTACTCGGTAATCTGCACCATAATTTCACTCTGAAGAAGTTTAAAATATCCAGCACCAAGCCTTAGATATTATCTAGATTCTTAACAAGAGAAAGCTGGACCACAGAAGAGCCTATATTTTTCAATCATTTTCAGGAACAGTTGCTTAATAATGGTTGCTAAGGCATTAACCCAAAGGCTGAGTATTAGAGATGAAATGACATGTAATGAGATTAAGTGTCTGATGGAATTTTTAAGACTCGATTTCTACAGATTGGTTTTGAAATTCTTGTTTTTCTGAACTCTATTTTTTCACATTGTCAGTACTTATAAGCAATTTGCTTCTTAACATTAAGAAGTGGTGAATCGATAGTTTTTCATATCCAAAGAAATCTTCAATACTAATTTTTCAGAAGTCTTTTATTGCTGTTGAGGATCTTTAAAAATAGGTTGCATGGGGTCATGCAGTTATTTTCAGCATCTTAGGAATCAATTTACTTTTCAAAGATTTTGTCCTGTTACAAGGCTACATTTTTTAGCCTATGCAGAGATACATTTTACCTGCTTTTCTAAATGTGCTAAGAACGTCTGCAGTCTTAATTTTTTGTTATCAAGAAATATAAAAAAGTTTAAAAATTAAACCACAAAATACTCATTTATTAAATACTTAGAGACACACTCAATATTTTATGCATAATTATTTTAGAAATATAAATATAATCTTATAAATATACAGGAATCTTATATTTTAAAATATCCCCCCTAGCCCTGGCTGGTGGCACAGTAGATAAGGCGCTGGCTTGCAAACTGAAAGGTCACTGGTTCAATTCCCAGCCAGGGCACATAGCCGGGTTGCAAGCCAAGTCTCCAGCCAGGTCCGTAGCTGAAGGCAGATGAAAGGCAACATACACTGATGTCTCTCTTTCCCTCTCTGCCTCTTTCCCTTCCCCTCTCTCTAAAATTAATAAAATCTTTTAAAAATAAATAACATAAATAAATTAAAAATAAAATAAAATATTCCCCCTTTTTAACAAAAATATATATTAACATGTATAATCAAGTATTTCAATATATTAAGGAAAGGAAATTTTTGAGGACTACTTTGTAGTAATTATATTATTAGAGGATAAAGATACTTTTTTCTTTATACTTTTTTATGAAGTATCTTTATCCTCTATATACACTTTATATGTATATATAGTATATAATATCTGAATAAACTTAGGTCCATGCCTGAAAATATTCAAAAGAAGTTTTGACAAGCAGGCTTTATATTTAAGGGAAACTATAGCAATCTGTCTTTTCTATTTTATGACATTTATGTGGATTCAGAGGAACATTTAATGTGAAGTTTCTTGAGAACTAAATACATGTCCATTGTATTGAGAACCATAACTGCTAGTAAAGTACTGTATAGTCTTTGTATTAACTGTAACTACTATATAGACTTTACAGGCTTTCTTATTTTAATAATAATATCTACATTATTTAAGTTATAGTCTAAAAGTGGTCCCATTAGTAATTTCCAAAACCAAAGGATTGACCACTGGATAACATTTATTTATTAAGGAAAACATTTATTTATTAAGGAAAACAATGCATGAGGTTCTTGAGAGTCTAAATAGAGTTAATTCTACCTATTAGGAACATTTGCTTTTAAGTCAAGGATGGGACAAACACCAGGAAATATAAAGAAGAGTTTCTTTTGAAGAATCCAAAAATCCTGTTGCAATGAAGTACTCAAAGTGCTAAAAAAAAAACAAAAACTTAAAACAAAAACATTCATCTAAGAATCAGAAAATGTGGATTTTGTCTAAGCTGTGCTGGTAACTGGCTGTATATAATTCTAGACAAATTCATCTTATCGGCCCTTAATTTTTTCAACTCTATAGAAGAGTTGAAAGAGGTTACAGACAGATTTGATGATCATAAACCTTGAGTCTAAATTCTAGTGGGTTTCTAGGGGAAGTAATCAAGTCAAGGGAGTATGGAGGAATTTTAGTTCTGCTGGCAATGAAAGAAGACGGCCTTCAAAAGTTGGGATGCAAGAAAGCTGAGGTTTCACATACCACACACTGTTTCCTGCTCCAAGGAAATCTACCTTCTATCACACAACTAGCCAGCTCAATACTTTCAGTTTTTCCAAATCTTGTCCATAGGACATTGCATTTACTTATTAGTTTGTGTATATTTGCTCAGAAAACCATTTTAAATCCAGAAGAGTGTGGCTCTAGGAAGTGGCAGCATTTTAGCTTCAGAAGGAAGAGAATCAGGCTGAGCATTCTTGAGGAAGATTGCAAAACTGCTTTTAGTTCCCATAGTGTATTTCTAGTCTGAGATTTCTTTTAATGGGGAAAAAGTGATTTTTAAAAGCGAAAATGTGGATGTTTCCTAAGCAACATTCAAAGCAATTAAATGGAGCTTTTTAAGCAACATGATCTTTTCCGTTCTTTCAATCTCCTCTTTAGCCTTAAGTAAAAACCAAAAGAGACCTTTGAAAGTGATGATTTTTTATATTTAATATGTGATCTTTTTCATGTTTCTGCAGTTGTATGCTTTTGAGCTATCTAACAACTATAGCTATATCGCTGGAAGAAGGGCAGTCTTGTCTTATATCCTGTGAAGAGGTGACTACCTGAAGTGTGAGAATGAAAGAAAATATAAGAATTCTATGAAAGGTTTTACTACAGAGAATATGGGGCCAAGACCTTCATCTAACCCTGGATACACATTATTCTTAATAATGCATACCAGTATCATTTTTTTAGTTGACTTTAAGTATCAAGCTTACTAAAATTGACAATGTTTTACAGAAACAGAATTTTTTAAAGCATAGTTCTGTTTCCTGTATCTTTCACAGTTCTTTAATTTGAGACATATCGCTTTTATCTCGCCTGGCTTTAACACCAGATTTGGTTTAATTAAATTTATGTCAAATGAACACATGAAACGAAAGGAAAATCAGAAAGCCTGCAGTTGCCCATTAGTGAGTCAGTGACTGCAGTGAAAGCCTTTTGAAGCTCGGCTTACTGCCAAGACAAGCTTGCAATGATGCTCGGAGACACCCATGATGCTTTGAAGGGGAGGACTTAGCTGACCTGAGCCTGCTCAATGGAATCAGTCAAAATCCTCATGGGCTGGATGTAAAATCTATAATAAGTCTTCTGTCTTCAACCATTTACTTGTCGAGGAAAAGAGTATGGGTGTGAACCACAATCTGTATAGAAAATGAATTATAGTGGACCATTGACTCCTATTATTATTGTCATTATTATTATTATTGATTTTGTGGGTGACTTTGTTTGTCTGTTTTGAAAGCAACATGCCAAAGCTTTTTGAAAGGGAATGCCAAACTGTTGATTTCTGGAGCTGTTCTAGCAAACCTATCGTTAGCGTAAGGCTCTTCTAATTAAAATATCTGCCAACTAGTCATGTTAGAGAATACAAAAAGCATAACCTTTAGGAGCTAATATTTAAAGCTGTTCAAATGTTACAGTTAAAACACCTAAGTTGTTATAAATTTATTTTTAAGTTCTTTTTTATCAGTGAAACCCCCAATTTTTGACAGCCCTGTTTCAATGCAAAATAAAATACCACTTTTGATGTTGTTTCTAATACCATACAGTCTTTGTGTTCTTATACTGAAACACATTTAATTCATCCAGCCATAGTAACTCTATATAAAAATAAGTTGAATGAATGTACCCATCAAATGTAATGCTTTTTATTTTGTTTTTGTGTTTAGACATTTTCTTAAGGGATATGTATAGATACATATAATTGTTTATTCCTTTTGCTTATTGGAATCCAGTGGAGAGATTCATTTGCATACTTTATTTTCATATTTTAGACATTAAAATCTTTATACAAACTTTTGACAAGAAAGTAAATAAATCATTAGGTAGCAGCAGGGGGCACTGAACATTAGTAAAATTGGACATAGAACAGCAAGCTTGATGAACATCTAGAATGTCAAAGGGACTAAGGAAAACAGGAGAAGCTTTATCTATATGATTTTTTCCTGTTTGAAAATAGCCAAGAATAGAAAGGTCTAAATTTCCCAAAGTCAAATCAACAGTATCCAAGGTGCCTCAACAATCCAGCAATGCCAAGTCATCAATGCACATGCTTAATTCCTAATTTACTCAGTTCTGTTGCTCTCCCGAAGGTGCACTATCTCAAATTTTCTACTTATATATGCCTTTTTTTTTTCTTCTGTGTCACTTGCAACTGAAAATAAAAGTAAAGCAAACAAGAAGTAAAAACTGGAAGGTTTATATTTGTTCCACTTTAACACATTTCCATTCACAGAAGCAATGCGTGTTGGTATATTCTAAAGGGTATTCTAAAGCGTGTAACACCACACTCAAGTTGCCTTTAATAGAATATCATTTTGAGGAGAGGAAGGATTTCTGCCTAGAGCTCAACATGAGACATCATTTCTTGGCCAATAGTGAAGTCCTTAATTTTGTGGAATTTGTGAAATATGTTTAGCTGGCATCTGCCACTTGCCGCTAGTTGGATATTAGTAGTCTTTTCATTTTCACAAGATCAAGTAAGATATGAAAATATTCAATGCTCTTAAATCCCATAGTATATAGTACAATCCTAGTAATATAAGAAAAAAAGGTGGGTTTAATTTCATTCACATGACCTTTGATGAGGTTAAAAAATTAAGTTTATGTTCAAATAACTCACTTCTCAAAAATCATACCATTTTTGTGCTCAATATACCCTTAATATTTAAAATATTATGTAGCACCCTCACTGATATCCTCAAATAACTTACAATAAAAAAGAACAAATTTCATATTTATGAAAGAGTCTTTAGGTATTCAAAATTCTTACTGTTGTATATATTTTTCATTATAAAAATATCAGTTTCTTTAAATTTTTTAGTGAAAAATAATTTTTTTTACAAATTACACATGATCATGGTAATTGAGAAAAATCTTAAAATGCTTTATCCAAGGGGTATTTAATAATAAAACTATTAGGAAATTGAATATATTTGTGAATATGGTAAGTGATAAACTTACTTGCTTATTTTTTATTGTGTTAAGATATTATTAGATGTCTGCTTAGTTTATTCATGAAGACTTTTTCAAAGGGTTACAGGAGAAAAATAAGCAAGCATTAAAAACTATCCTAGAGACTGCTCAGAAATATTTATTTCCTTCTGCAAAATATTTTCCCAAGAAGCTCTTTTTAACCAGAATACATAATGACCACAATATGCAAGCAACTTTCTTTTTTCTTTTTTCCTATTTTGAAATATTCCAGTAATTGTTTGTAGTGTAGCTTTCCCCCTGGCAGTACCAACCTAGCTTCTTTATTCCACATTTTAAAACCAAATTGCCCGAAGTGCCTGAAAGGCTGTTCTTCAGGAGGAAAAAAAAAAAAAAGAAAAAGAAAAAGAAGTACTTCAGGCCAAGTTTTTGCTAACACACCAGCATCTGGAGATGAAATAGGGGCATAGCAGAATGCTGAGTACCTTTTGCATGGGAATCAAAGGCTC
Source organism: Noctilio leporinus (assembly GCA_004026585.1). Classification (NCBI taxonomy): domain Eukaryota; kingdom Metazoa; phylum Chordata; class Mammalia; order Chiroptera; family Noctilionidae; genus Noctilio; species Noctilio leporinus. The sequence continues at coordinate 284,640 of PVIW01001121.1, forward strand.
ACCGGGAGGAGTCAACATTTTGCCTGGAGTTACTCCCTGCAGCTCCCCCTTTGCCTGCAATGAAGTAGCTAAAAGGACGATTGGGATAATTCTGGGCCAAGCAGAGCTGTCTTGGATCCACCTGAAGAATCATAGCCAAAGGAAAATTGATCCTGGGAAATATTTCAACCCAATTCTCTACATTTGTCCTTGGAGAAGTTTGGTAAGACGTGGCCCACTTTACTGGAAGCAAAATATGAGGATCAATAAGCTGTCCCTGAATAGTCTCCAAGCAGTTGCTGACAGTTTGAATTCTGTCTTCATTTTGATCCACCGATGCTAATTTAGGAATGTGTGTTTCATGAGCATGCAAATTCCCAAGTTGTGTGTTTCCTGATAGCCTTAATTACTCAAAATGGAAGTTTTAGGATGAAATGACCAGAACAAAGAAGAGGAAGAGAAATTTTTTAAAGTTTCACTTTTTTTAGAAAGAGGGAAAGGAGGAGAGAAAAGCGGGAGATTCATGTGAGAGAGAAACATCATTAGTTACCTCTCAATTGCGCCTCAACAATACCACAGACCAAACCTGCAACCCAGGCATGTGTACTAACCACAAGTCAACTGGGGCCTTTTCAAGTTGTAGAATGACACCCAACAACGGAGCCACACTGGTCAGGGTGGAACGAATATTTGTAAAGTGATCCAAAAAGGCATTTACATGATACTAACAATAGTAAAACTATGTGACAGAAAGGAATTCTGCCAGAAACTTTTCTAGTTCACAGTAAAGAATAATACAGAAGCCCTGCTATTCTGATTACATTAATACCTACCAGAATGCCTTCATTTCACTTCCAAAACCAAATTGCTCACAAGTGCCATGAATTCATTGATATTCATGTGAGGAGGCAATTAGATCAATAAATGGAGATGGAGCATTTGGAGTGTTGGGGAAGCTAAACTTTATTACACCAATTTTGTCACACACCCAATCACATTCTTTGTTTTAGATGGACCAAATTGCAAAGACAATCCCCCGTAATTCTAGGCATCTTTTGAACAAAGGATTCTTTTTTACAATTAAAAATATATGAACTGTCTTAATGTTATCCTCAAAATAAACAAATGAAAATATAAATTTATATTTTCTCAGGTCCCATTGAGAACACATGGTGAATGGTAACAAAATGTATTTAAAATATAATTTTTAAGAGACATGATTGTCCCTCATACAACATATGAAAGAGTAACTGAATGTTCAAACTTGAAACTCAACTGGAAGATACATTTTTTTCATTAATGTAACTGTCCTCAGGAAAGCCCATATCACCTTTGATTTTTAGAACAAACTTGTTTCATCTGCTGTCATCATAGGTATATAAAATGTTTGAAATCATATTTAGAAATCACGGAGTTCTGACTTTGAATTCAGTCCTTACAAATACCCGGGTTCCAACCATATCAACATGAACGATGAAAATGTTCACAGCAGAGGGACACGCAAGTTGGAAGGTTACAGTCAAACTGATTTTACAACGTGGTAACGCTAGAGCTGCCCAGACATGAAAGCTCACAGGTCAAAAGGGAGGATAATGTGCATTTGTACTGGCAATGGACAAAGCTTCGGTGGGACAGCTGCATTCCCGCCATCAGAGCCATTAAAGGAAGAAAGGATTTTGATTAAGACCATTAACGTGGCACAGAAGCGAATTTGAAAGAAACAATAAGGGAGAATATGCCCAATGCACGTCTAAAATCTTAATTACTACACCTCTGGAAAAATAAGCACTTGCATTTCAATTGCAAAAGTGGGGTGGATTCATGAACTTGGTTCAACATTTACCCTTGCATGGTGAGGGGGTGCAAAAACGAAGGTGGCGATCAAGTCACTTACAGTTTGCAATTCAGTTGGCATGTGGAAGTTTGCAGTAGTTCTGAGTAAAATATACTGTGAAGAATATGTGGCTCAGTATTATACAGCAAAATTGAACTTTGCAACTGCTTATGCATAATTAACTATCTGGGACTAGCCTGCCCTGACGCACCACTTTATAGAGTAATAAAAAATTAAACTAAAAATACAGACTAGGTAACTGTGGTCACAGTAAAAGTCTATCTTCCTTTGCAGGCTTATTATTTCCTGAAACTGTGGCTGACAGCTTCTATGAACACACATTTTTGCATATATTTTGTTTACGTGTAAGCCTTGGCATTTCAGTCGCCTCCTGCTGAGACCCCTTCCTACCATATGCTTCTGTTTTTCTTCATTAGGTGATGTGATCCCTTTTGACTGTTGCATGCATGTGAAAGGACAGTGGGCTTGGGGGTGGGAAAGAAACCCTGCTTTAAGAGAGTATACGTCAGTTGGCCTTCAGCCGCTTAGAGCTGATTGCATCTGACAAGTGTTGTAGCTACTCTTCGTAATGGACGTCCCAGCTTTAGCTGAGAAGAGGTGAAAAGGACGTAATTCCCAGCGAAAGAAAGCAACATGAACTATTATTTAATTACTGCCTAATATAAAGGAGCCCCTGTTGATGTATCCTTCTAGCTTCTTCCTTTATTAATGAACAGTCTAGTCTTTTAATGCGGTGCAGTTAAGTCACACCTGTTATTGATAGGAACTTTCCCAAATAAATAAGGCAAATAATCCATTTTAACATTCTAAGTCTGTATGTTTCTGAAGAGCTTTATAGTCTTAAATATAGAAACTTTTCTATCATTCTGTAAACACAAAAACAAGTGAACAAAAAACTGGCACTAGCCTTACCCAGCTTTATTTCTTTCGCTAGTTTCAGAGCTGGTGTGCATGTTTTTGATTACTCTGAATACTGACCTTTTCAACTCTCTGGATTCTAAGAATCAATTAAAAATCTCTCTTCTCCCCTCCCCACTTCAATTCTTGCAATAGAATGCTGAGTGAAGGAGACATAGTTTCTGTTTTGTTTTTTAACCACATGTAATTTCTGGATGTCCTGGGGAAGTAGTAATGCAAAACTATTACTTGTGGTCAAATTCCAGAATATTTTACAATTAAATTGTTTATATTTATCTCTTTTACTGGGAAAACAATAAAGGCAAAAAATATGGTTATGAGATGTTTTTGGATTGAATTCTACTTACGTAGTTTAATAAAGTGCCATCATTGAAAAAAAATATTAAACTAATTGAAATAGTAAGAAGCTTCTGATTACATATTAAATACAAAACAATATTGTTATATAAGTTTTCAGTACATAGTTTGTATAATTATATTGAAGTTTATTATAGCTTCTGTTTTTGTTACTACTTATATTTGCCTTATTCAATTTCACTGGTTTTATTCTTGTGGTAGCTATAAAATATAGTAGCTAATATTACTTAAGCAAATTCCTCAGCCAGTATTTCACAAAAGGTGATATACTAACTCTGAAAAACACAGGTTTGTACCACAATCTCATAAGGAGAAGAAGACACTCAGTATTATATAGTCCATATACTAAGTTCAATCACTTTTAGCACATATTCATTTTTAAGCATTTTCTGCTTTTCCTTGTATCTGTATATAGCCAGATAACATTTTGAAAATAGTGATTTTCTTTTAAAGGTATACAATTTGCTTATTTGCATGTTATCAGGAATCAGTTAAAAGGATGATGTTAGATTCTGATGTTTTTATACTCTACATTTTTGTTTTCCTGAGAAATAATCACATCTGCTTAATTTATTTAAGTCTATGTAAAATAGAAATAATATTCTTAATGACAATATGATTTTGTACAAGAAGCTTGCGTTCAGGATTTTGCAAAACTAAATCCTTGACCTTTACTACAGATTATAATGTTGGTCTTACAGTCGTATCAAGGAATATATTTTTATCCAATAACTGTCACTATTGTAGACCTCTGATCTGTATGAAAAGAGCATTGAATTTGCAATCATGGTTATAGATGCTATTGCTTATTTGCATTGGAATATTTTATTACTTTGGAACAGAGTGTGAGGGTATAATTTTATAAATGATCCATTTTAAAAATTTGCTTGTGTACATTGATAATCTTGTAGGAGGAAAGGCTATTTATGTAGCAGTTTTCCAAAATGAAAGAGTAGCTATGCCACATTAAACAATTTGAGGTCTTAATGTCAATTAAACATTCTGACTCTTAACAATAATTTTTATAGATTGAAACCAAATGTTAAAATACAGAGCAAAGTCACCAAATATTGTGAAAGTATAATTTTATTTTGAACTTTGTTTAACAATAAAAGAATGCTTTCTCTCTTTGGTATAAATAATATTACTATATGGAAACTTATCAAATAACACATAAATATCTTCCTGTTCATTTTCTCAAGGAAAGATGAAAAAAGTTATAAAGTTAATTGTTTTTATTTATTTTTTCTGTTTTTAATGTAAAACCAGTTAAACTTTAAATAGTTCTCTATGATAATAATAAGCATTTCAAGAATTTCCTGGATTTTTTTCTTCACGTCTTTATTTTTAAGGGGAAAGGCAAAAATATTAAAAGAAAACAACTTTTCATTTATTACTTGTAAAAATATCTTCACACAAAATGAAGAACTTGAAAGTTTCATACTTCTAATGTAGCATAGAGCAAACTGCTGATTAAATTAAAGATGTGAATTCCATCAATAATAAAGCTTTAATGAAACATTTTTAAAGGGTGGGTCTTTTTCCAAGATAAGTACCATACTTTTAATTAATGTGGTTGGGAAGCATAAAATAGAATATTTAAAGGTAGTTTATTTGTGATATAACTCATGATCTACTCTAAGGATTACTTTTGCATGATTTATGGGATTTTACATGTTTAAAATAAAAGCGAATAATAACATTTTTCTAAGGATGAATATAAAATTACCAAAACTTACCCATTTTCTAGTGCAGAAGAAAGTCCAATGCATAGCTCTGGAAGTTCAAAAGTTTTTTTTTTTTTTTTTAGATGATTTCCTATTCCTTTGCCTCTATTTTTTATTTAATGAAAGAAATACAGAGACACACACCCAGAATAGGGTTACTGCAACTACAATTAACAAACAGGCTGCCTTTAGTCCAGAGGACAAACCCCTTAATTTTAGCAACTAAGACAATTCTAAGAAGGAAATCATTATAGTAGAAATCAAAATCTTTCATAATGTAAAATATTAAAAAAGTTTGTTTCTCATTTATGTATGCTCATAAATCGCAACAAAATAAACACATATAATTTTAGGAAAGCTGGTTCACTTAAACTGGATTGTGAGTCTAGGGAGAAAATTTCATCCACAGAGCACAGAGACAATTTTATAGCCACCTTCACTCAAGTCAGTGTAATACCTGACGTTATTTTAATTTCTTCAAAGCATGTTCAAACTTCTTTATAACCACCATATTGATGACTCAAAGACTCCTTGAATTCAAAGGTATAGCATTTGTCTAATTATCGAAATATCTTTATGAAATTCACAAAAATATCATCTATGCAACAATATTTGTAGACAGAATTTCACAACCCAGGAATATTAAACATTTTACAAATTAAACATATCTTCTACAGTTGTGTCAACTGTAGAAGTGAGTGGCAGCTTATAAAATCTTAGGTCTCCAAATTTCTGCTTCAATCAGATCCAATAACCAAAAAGAATACTGCTGCCCAGAAATTCTCCTGGCAGCTATTTCCTCCAGTTCCACAACATTCATTGAATGTCTATGGGTGGAGGGATGGTGGTCATTTTAAGAGGGACATCATTCCAACACACAGGTACTCAGCAAATCAACAAATGACGTTCTCTCTTGCGGTTTTCAGAGAGTAGTGCTCATTGTGCCTGGCTCTTAAACTGAATGTGCTAAAGACTCAAATCCAAAGGAAAACCGTTAAGGTTTACAAACTACTTTTCTTAATCATTGCAAGTACAGGGGGTGGTATTCTTGCTTCATTTGTGGGTCCACTCCAGCTCCAAATAGATCTGAAACCATTACAATGCATGGCAGTTGGTCGATAGTGTGGAAAAACCTCATTTACTGACTGGCCAGACAGTTTTAAAACCTTCAGATTTTTCTAAGTCTACGTTATTAACTGTCTGACTGTAATCACATCTTCACCATAGGGAGCTTCAAAAGCTTTTCATTTGCATTGAATCAGTTGCCTTCCTCCCTGTCTTTTTTTCCCCCTGGAAATAAGCTTAAATAATTCAACAAACTACACACATGGCTAGTGATTATTGAACCATTCTGAAACACTCGAGGCAAATGGACCATTATGTGGTGGGAATTAAAACTTTCCTCCCAGTCACTGGGAGGGTATTTATTCATATATAGCAAATATTTGCATCTACAGCACTACCTCTGTACTACCCCTTATCCGAAAATATATGAAAAACACATACAATTGGGCTATAACTTTTATTCACTTGTGATTTTTTTGGAGATTATTAAGTCAGATAAAAAGCCTTTTGGTGTGCATACACATCCAACATTTCTTTGCCCAAATGTGGAAACTAAGTTACTTTAAAAGAAAGTACAGCACTTTTAATGGTCACATTACAGGTAAATAAAAATAAACAAATTACATTAGTCATTATAAATTTTCACTATACTTACATCACAATTGATGAAGTATATTTGACTACTTGACTTACCCTTAATTATAAGCCTTTATATTTTGCTAGATCTGTGTATAAAAGTATATTTTACATTTTTAGCCACACAAACTTGAATTATCCCAAAATTAGACTTTAATGTTTTATAATTTATCTTGCCATCTGTTTCTGTAGATGACTGGTGAATAAAAGCAAAAACCCTAGTCATTGCAAGCCTAAGGTAGAAACTAGAGTTTTATGCTAGATTTTAACAAAGAAAAAAAATTTTCTAAAGATATAGTTGTTATTGATATCATGTTTTCATTTCTTTAAGCAAATAGCAATAAAAACAAATAAAAGGCATAAAAATCATATTTTCATAACAACAAGTCTTCAATATAAAATATCATGGAACACTGAGTAGAAAATTTATTGGAAATTTTTTGTTATTTTTTTTTCTGTAAAAATTAAGTTTGAAATCTTAAAGAATGAGTCATATGTGCATAAGACTAATTCAAATATATATATATATATTTTTTTTTTTATTAAAGTACTAGCTGTTATCCATCCCTGGCTGATGTGGTTCAGTGGGTGGAGTACTGGCCTATGAACCAAAAGCTAGCCAGTTCAATTCCGGTCAGAGCACATGTGTGGGTGGAGGACCAGTTGGAGGCATGCAAGAGGCAACTAATCTGTGTTTCTCTCAGACACTGATATTTGTCTCCTTCATTCCACTCTCTTTAAAAATTAAATAAAATCTTTTTTAAAAAACAGCATGAGCTCTTAGATATTACACTTACATGTGTCTTGACATTCTCCAGTGTTGAGGATGGGCCTAAGCTAACAATTTTGTTGAAATATCTTTTGTAATTATATATCCATATACCACATCTATAAATATACATGTACAATATATATAATAACTTGTATTTTTGTGATTTGTTTTAATGTTTACATGACTTTGTACTTACTTTCCAATAGTGCACAGCTATGATAATTTGTCTAAATTATTATTTATATAAAACTATATGAGCACAGCAACAACAAACCTAATGTTTAGTATAGTAAGTGACCAGTGACATTGTTTGAGGCTCTGGATAGTTTTTCCCTAATTCTCTACCATAGCATAAAACCTGATTCATAACTGGCTCTTAATGGGTTTTTGCTGTTGAATGAATCCATCTACTTTATTCCTTTTGGCTGGTATAACATCGAAGCAGTCCACAGCAATCCAGAATTTTATTTCATTGTGTTGCAGTGATTATATGTATTTGACCACAGGTTTAAAAAATTTTTTTTTTTGCTATGCATGTCTTTGCTACTTTTTCCTATGTTTGCTAATATTTTTTAACAATTGTTCAAATGGTGTGAGCATCCTAATTACTCTGGCATTACTGTATCAGTCTAAGGCAGAGATTCATACACTTCTTTAAGGTGGCGGTGGTGGTAAAAAGTATGCTATAGACTGCTTTGAGAATCTGATTTTATTTATTTATTCTTTTTTCAAAAAAAGTATACATGGCCAAACATGTTAGGTAAAATTACTTACTTGTCTGTAGTTCATGGAACCCAAATTAAGAGCACTTAATCTAGGAGCAGTTTGAACCTTGGAGCACTTATAAGACAAGTAGTATGACACTATGAGCCCTGATGGGCAAGATTAGGAATGGGCAAACTATGACCCTTGGGTCAAACCTGACTGCCACCTGCTTTTATAAATAAAGTTTTATTAGAACATAATCTTGCCCATTCATTTACATATTACCTCTGGTTATTTTTATGATGTAACATCATTGTTTCATAGTTGTAACAGAGAACATATGTATGAAGTTTACAATAATTATTATGTGGCCTCTTACAGAAAAGAGTTTGCCAAATGGTGAAATAAACATGTGGTCTAAATACAGTGAATTTTTTGTAATGTTCAAGAAGTTAAGACTCTAAATTTAATATGAATTAATTATATAAATAGCTGTCTATAAAACTCAAATGATTTTGATTTTATAAAAGTAAAAATATAAGGATAATAGTATGATGGTGCCATTCCACCAGGAACATCTAAAATACTTCATACATTTTGGGATATCTCATTTTAGTGGTGTAAAACTAATTTATTTTTTGTTTCGTTTTTTCCATGGGAATGAGGCCATCACAATGAGATTATACAGAACAGTGCATTTAGAAGAAACAAATAGTTTCTTCTAAATAAATAAAATGTTTAGCCTAGCCCTGGCTGGTAGCACAGTAGATAAGGCGCTAGCCTGCGAACCTAGGGGTCACTGGTTCGGTTTCCAGTCAGGGCACACGAACAGGTTGCAAGCCAGGTCTCCAGCCAGGTCTGCAGCTCTGATGTCTCTGTTCCTTTCTGCCTCTCTCCCACCCTCTCTCTCTGGAAATAATAAATAAAATCTTAAAAAAAAATGTTTAGCCTAAAAAATAAAAGATGGTAGGGTAATGGAGGAGGGGTAAAGGAAGGTAATAGTTCTGGAATATTTTAATGATCTTTGTGGAAGATGAAATTTAATTTATGTTACCCCAGAAGCAGTGGTATGCTGGTAAACTGGTCCTTTGAAGGAAAAACACCACTGGTTTGCAGTTCGCAATTTTTGTGACGAAGATATTTCCACCATGGCTGATAAGCTACTGATAAAAAGCATTAAATGCAAACCTGAGAAAAGATGCACACACTGGCCTTCCCAAATACAGTAAATCCTGTTCCAGCACACTGCTGCAGAGGGCAAAATGGGGACAAGCGACTTGAAATGTGTGCAAACATGGCTTACTTATGATTAATCATAAGACACTTATGATTAAGATGGTCTTTACTGAGTCATTGCAGTTTCCTGCTTCAACAGTGCTTAGACAAACCCCTTGCTCAACCACTCAGATCCAGCCCTGTGCCACTCCCTCACAGTACATGAAGACTACCCTAAGGGCCCCTGGCCACCTCTCCAGCATATGCAGCCACCTCTCCTCAGCCACTGGGGGTGATGACCATGTCCACCTCACAGGTGCACCAGAACTACCAGCAGGACTTGGAGGCTGCCATCAACCCCCAGATCAACCTGGAGATCTGTGATTCCTATGTCTACCTGTCCATGTCTTACTAATTTGACCTCAATGACGTGGTTTGGAATCACTTTGCCAAGTATTTTTCTTCACCAATCTCCTGAGGGGAGGAAACTTTCTGAGAACTTAACCAGTGAGGTGGCCAAATCTTCCTTTAGAATATCATGAAAGCAGACTGTGATGACGGAGAGAACAGGCTGAATGCAGTGGAGTATGCATTACACTTGGAAAGAAGTGTAAATCAGCCACTACTGAAATTACATAAACTGGCCGCTGACAAAATTACTCTCATTTATGCGACTTCTCTGAGACTCACTACCTGGATTACCAGGTGAAGTCCACTAAAAAATTGAGTGACTATGTAACCAACTTGTGCATGTTAGGGGGTCCCTGAAATAGCATGGCAGAGTGTCTCTTTGACAAGCACATCCTGGGAGACAACAAAGAGAGCTAAACCTTAGGATGTCTTCCCATAGCCACAGGTTGGAGGTGGGGACTTCCCTGATCACCAATGCATGTTAGAGTTACCTTTACCTTTTCTATATCTTGTACCAAACCATCCACTTGCATTCTTTCATTTGTGCCATTCCTTTAAATAAATTATTTTGGTACTCCTGTCCCCCAAAAAGAAACGTGATTTGAACTGGTGGTCCTCAAGAGATTGTAAATGTCTACCCTGAGAAAATGTTTAGCAGAAGCTGTGCAGGTATTTGATGAGTACTCTAAATAGCTAAAAAGCACATCAGAAGAATTTTTTTATCCCATGTAACTATTTATGATTCTGTGATATTTACAGATATTTTAAATGTGTTATTAAACACTTTAGACATTTACTTTCTGAGATAAAGTTTCAGATATTATAATCTCAGGGAAATAAGGCATATATTTGTTGACTTTAAAATTCATACACCAGTCCAGGCTGGTGGCACAGTGGATAAAGCACTGCCCTACAAACCCAAAGGTGACTGGTTCAATTCCCCAGTCAGGGGGTATAACCAGGTTGCAAGCCAGGTCTCCAATCAGGTCCATAGCTGGAGGCAGGTGAAAAAGAATCATACATCAATGTCTCTCTCCCTCTCTGTTTCTCTCCCTTCCCCTCTCTCTAAAAGTAATAAATAAAATCTTAAAAAAAAAAAAAAAAAAACTCATACAAAAGTCAACAAAATATTAGTTTGATAATAGACTTCTAAGCATCAATATATGAGAATTTTTCAAAAAACATGAGTTTTACATATACCTTTGCATTATATTTTCATTTTCTCTCAGGTTGACTCTCTTTTAAGGTATTGAAATTGTATCCATTTTCTTTTGTTGCAAATATCTTTGTGATATGGAAGATGTTGATTGTAAACCAAAGGAGATAATTGGAGGTGGCATTTTAAACTTGCTTGTCTGTGGCTTTTTGTGGAAAAGCATGTCATGAAAACTCCCCAAACATTTCTGAAATGTGGGAGGGCCTTAAATATGTCATTGATTTGGAGGAGAATTTACTTTCTTATGTGACTGAAGAAAAATATGTCATAAGATCAGTTTCCTCTTAGAAATCCCATTTTACAAGATAGAAAATAAACTAACAAATTACATAAAACCTATTTCTTACTATGATTAAATATTAAAAGTGAGAATAGGTCTTGGCTGACCCAGATGGATGACTACCCAAAAGCTAATTTCAACACTTTCACAGCTGCACCTTCATTATATGATCATCTTGTATGTTAGGTTAGCCTTATACATTAATCCAAAGCAATGGGTAACAGGGAAAAAAAATTCTCTTGGTATTCTAGGAAAGGAACAAAAGACATTCTCTTTCTGTTCAGATTGGTAAGTATGAGATTGCTTGAGCTGACCCAGCTATAATTATTAGAAGACAAAATAATAACCAACATTTTCAGGATGGAAGAACCTAAAGATACAAAGAAACAAAATGCTGGAGGATGCTATTGAATTATCGGTTTAAACATTCCTGGAACCATGCAGTTTCTAGACTTCTTCATGTGAAATAAAAATGAAGGTTACATAAAGGGTTTTTACAACAAAACAAAACCTGAGAAAGTTCATTGCCAGCAGACTAGCATTACAAGAAATATCAGAAAAGTTCTTCAGGCAGGAACATGAAACCAGCTGGACATATTGATATAAATAAGCAAAATTATCATAATTTGTGAAATAAGAATATAACTGTTTATTATGTTTTAATGTATATAAAACATAATTTACTTTCTAAAGCAAAACAAGAGTATAAATAAATTATTTTATAACATATGTAGAAATAATAACAAAGGATGGGAGGGAAGTAATGTCTTATAAGCATGTGAAGTGTAGACTATTACTTGAAGATGGACCTTGATAAGTTGAAGATGTATGTTGTCTACCTTTAAACAACCACTAAAAATTTTTAAAAGGTAATAATACCTAATAATTCAATCAAGGGCTAATTTTTTAAATGCTCAAGTAACCCAAAAGGAAAAGATAAAGAAACAAATGACCCTGGCTGGTGTGGCTCAGTGGATTGCATGCCAGTCTATGTAACAAAGAGTCATTAGTTTCATTCCCAGTCAGGGAATATGCCTGGGTTGTGGGTCAGGTCCCTGGTTGCGGGTGCATGAGAGGCAACCACACACTGATGTTTCTCTCCCTGTCTTTCTCTTTCTCCTCCTTTCCTTCTAAAAATAAATGAATAAAATATTTTTAAGAATAGGAAAAGAAAACAGTGGGGAACAAAAAAGATCAGACAAGCAAAAAATTACTCACAAAATGATAGCTTTAAGTCAAACCCTATTAATAACTGCATTAAATATACATGATTTAAATACCCCAATTAAAAGGCAAAGATTAATAGATTTGATATAACAGTAAGATCCACTAATGTATGTCTACAATAAACCTACTTGAAATATAAAAACCATGAATAGTTTAAAAATAAAAGGATACACTCCTGGCTGGTAGTACAGTGGATAAGGCACCAGCCTGTGAACCCAAAGGTTGCTGGTTCGATTCCCCAGCCAGGGCACATAACCAGGTTGCAAGCCAGGTCTCCAGCCAGGTCTGTGGCTGGAGGCAGGTGAAAGGGAACCATACATTGATATTTCTCTCCCTCTCTGCCTCTCTCCCTTCCTCTCTCTCTGGAAATAATCAGTAAAATATTTTATAATAAATAAATAAAAGGATACAGAGAAGATGTGGAAAGTCTAATCAAAAGAAAGTTGTATTGGGTATACTATAGAATGTTGACATCAAAACAAGTAATATTAGCATGGATAAAGAAAAAAATTATGTAATGATAAAGGATCAATTCTTTAGAAGATAAAACCATCTTAAATGTGTAATCTAATAATAGGATTTTAATTTTTCATACAATGTATTATGAGAACAATTTTTGGGGTGGAATTAGTATTTTACTTCAAAAATATAGTTTATTCCCCAAGAAATCATATCAATCAACACATCCACTTACATAAAAAATAGCTTATAGGCCCTAGCTGCTGTGGCTCAGTGGATTGGCACCAGTCTGCGAACCCAAAGGTCACTGGTTCGATTCCCAGCCAGGGCACATAACCAGGTTGCAAGCCAGGTCTCCAGCCAGGTTTGTAGCTGGAGGCAGGTGAAAGGCAACCATACATTGATGCTTCTCTCCCTTTCTTCCTCCCTCCCTGCCCTTCTCTCTGAAAACAATGCAATAAAATATTTTTTTAAATCACTTATAATTAGTGAAATATGTTTAAGATAAGAAATAATAGGCCCTGGCTGGTAGCACAGTGGTTAAGGTGCCGGCCTACGAACCCAAAGGTCACAGGTTCGATTCCCCAGCCAGGGCACATAACAAGGTTGCAAACCAGGTCTCCAGTCAGGTCTGTGGCTGGAGGCAGGTGAAACGCAACCATACATTGATGTCTCTCTCCCTCTCTGCCTCTCTCCCTTCCCCTCTTTCTAAAAAGAAAAAAAAAAGAAATAATACAACTGACTATCAAGAGTGCTTCCTCTTCTAGTGCTTTAGTAGTTTGACAACTTGGGAACAGAAAGTATTTAGTGTCATATCTTTCAGAATACTTGGGTGCAGAGATCAGTCTTGAATTTACTTCTTAGAGCACAAAATCTGAAAACTTACAATGGAGAAAATTTAACCTTCAAAATATGGTGAATTAAGCAATCAGTCAAAGTCAACAACAACAAATCTCTGTTTTTTAGGCATTCGATTTGGCAGGATTTTATTCCCTTTCACATTTCTTCTCCTATTCAAATGTATATTCTAATGTTAGCTTGGGGTATTGTGCATATAGTTTCATAAATAAGAGTTAAACAGAGAAAAATAAAATCAACCTGGTTAATTGCTTTTTAAATCTTAAGCAGATTTATATTGGTCTATGTCAGTTTCTGTTTCTTTACTTTTTGTTATTATCCTTTCAATCAGATTTTATTACATCTCTGACTTTTAATGCTAAAATGCCTCTCAAATATTCACAACACATATAATGTTTTTTTAGCCTATAATTGACTGACACATTTTTCTACAAATATTTTCATATGCCTTTAAATGATTTGCCCCTCATGACAGTAAAAGATTTAACAATTTCTCCTAAACTGTTCAAAATCTCAACCATGGAAATTTCCAAATACCATCATTTTTACAGCACCCCTATAAATACTCCATTAAAGTGTAAACAACATTAATTATGTTTTAAAATATAAGTTATAAATAAACATGTATAAATAGAAAATATTATATTTCTTTTCAAAACCAAACATAAAAGGTGTCATGCAAAAAAACTTATTCATTTAATTGGTCAGCTAACATATATTTAGCGTACATGTTTAAGTCACTGTTACATACACAGAGTATGCACAAGCTGTAAAAACCCACATTGGTTCCTGCCCTAGGAAGCTTAATAGAAGAAAGAAAGACAGGAAAATTTCAGATTTGAAAAGTGCTATGAAAAAGGTGCATAGTACAAAGAGTGTCTATAAATGGAGGTGTTAGCCTGAGAAAATGGTAGTTTATATGAGATGTGAAAAATGAGTCAGAATAAGTGGATGAAAAGGAACAAAAGAAAGGTCCAGGCAGAGACATGGAGTATGCAAATGCCCTGTGGTGAGAAAGAACATGATAAATAAAGTAACCAAGGGAAAATGACTTTGCGAGAAATGAGGAGAGTAAAGGAATCTGGTGGAGGATAAGCTAGAGAAGTGGGTTGAGCCGAAACCATGCTAGTTACTATGGTCCCTATGAACACGTATTTGCTTTTTTAATATCAACAGCATTGCGAAGCAAAATAATTTAATTTAGGGAAGAAAATAATCAAAGTTATGTTTGAGATGATTTTTTCAGCAGTAAAGAATGGAATGGCCATAAGTCACTTCAATACTACAATAATTAGCGAATGCAGCGTGCGGAATTTTGAAATAGACCCAGAGCCCTCACTCCCTTGAATATAGGTAAAATTTATAAATATGATGAGATTTAACTCTCATGACTAGGTTTTGTTATATGACAAAGGTGAAGGGATTTTGCAAAAGTAACGAAGGTCTCTCATCGATTGACTTTGAAATCAATAAAAGAGAGGTTATCCTGAATCTGACTTAATCATATGAGGCCTATGAAGAAGCCCATTCAAAGGAGTTCAGTATTTTCCTGTGAGAAGAGATTCAAAGCAGAAAACATTATCATGCAGACTTTAAAGAAACAAACATCCAATGTGAACTGCCTATGGAGATAAGCACATGACAAGGACCTGAGGGTAGGCTCTAGGGCAGGGGTCCCCAAACCCTGGGTCACAGATGTAGCTGTCCGTGACTTGTTAGGAAACAGGCCGAAAAACAAGAGGTGAGTAGTGGCTCAGGGAGCGAAGCCTCATCTCCCTCCCCACTGCTTGCTCTACTACCTGAGCTCCAGACCTCTCCCCTATCCTCCACACCTGTCCATGAAAAAATTTGTGCCAAAAAGCTTGAGGACTGCTGCTCTAGAGACTAAGAGCACTCCCTGACCAGCTGTTAGAGAGATAACAGAGTCCTCCTTCCAATAGGCACAAGGAGTTGAATTCTGCCAGTCACGTGAATAAGGTTGAATAAGATTCTGAGCTCCAGATGAGAATACAGCCTGACCAACACTTTCGTTTAAACCTTGTGACACACTGAACAGAGGAGCCTATTGAAGTTCTGATCTACAGAAACTGTAATAAACACACATTATTTTAAGGTGCTGATTTTATGGTAATTTGTTATGCAGAACAGAGAGCTAAAACAATTCTTCAATAGGCCAGGTGAAAAATGATGGTAACGCGGTCTAAGGTAACTGTGTTAATGTCAGAGAGAATTAGACAATTTTGAGAGAATTAAGAAAATAAAATCATTTTACTATGGATACAAAGCTTGAAGGAGGGATGCTGATACCTCTAACTTTCTAGTTTGATCACCTGGGTCCATGATGATACCAATCACTGAGGTAAAGGACATCAAAAGAATGACTCTTGGGGAGTTTTCATGTTACATTTTAAGGGTTAGATATCATTTAAACATTTGAGAGTAAATGTTTCAATGTGGTTATGAAAATTAAATGACATGTTACAGTGTTTGGCCTAGAAAAGATGAAAAAGGAAAGAGAGGAAAGAGAGCAGTCAGAAGTTCTAAGACAATAGAGGGGATTTGAAATTGCTGAGGAAGATGTGAATGTGAGCTGGCCAGAAAAACAGTAGCAGAATTAATGGTAATTAAGCATCATTTGAAACTGGTGATGAGGAATCCATACTAGAATTAATAAACCTGTTTTGAGACGTCGAGAGTCAACTTTAAGCTCTTCAAGTGAGTTCTGGGAAACTGGATAGTGGGGGGTTGATTTTTGAGATAATGTTTTGCCAGATGAGTAGGATGAAATAAAAGTGAAGGATGAGCCCTAAATGAATTGGATGGAATAATGAAAAACCAGGCAAAAAGAAAAAGAAATTATGTGGTGAAGAGATGAGGCTAAACAATTTAAAGGAAAATAAATAAGCATGTTAATGAAATTAAATAGATAACTAAATATCCTGAAGTGCAATTGATAGGTAATTCATTTGGTTTTGACTTTTTTCATCTATATAAATTATTTTTTTAGGGAATTCATGGGAAAGTAGATGTCATATCTAAAGAAAAACATTTTATAAAGTTATTTTATTCTACCCCTTTTCTCTTGAAAATTAAAAAGAAAAACATAACTAAGTAAAATGCAAATTTTAAAATTCTCTGTAAATATTATATCTTATTTATGTATTAAAAATAACTTTAGTAAATTTGGTATCTAGATAGTGCATAAAATAGTGAAGATTGTTCTCTAAATTATGTCTAATTTTGAATGCATGTATATGAAGTAGTGCACGTTACTTAATTAAATTTCCATTTCATCATCTCTAGAGTGGGGGTAATAATTGTACATAATATAGTACATAATGGAATTTTGTGATGATTAAAAGATAGAATACACTTAGCATAAAACCTAGCAGTAACCATGAAACAAAACTACATCTAAATTTTTTTTAATTTTATTGTTGTTGTATTACATCCATCCCCTTTTTGCTCCCCTCTGTCCCCCTCCCCACCCACCCTTTCCCCCCAAAGTCAATCCCATCTGTTGTCCATATCCATGGTTCCTTTATACTAGGTTCTTGTCTAAGCTGTTCCCCTTCCCAGCCTCTGCCTCCCCCCTCCTCCCAACCCCTTTCCCCCTAACCACTGAAGGCCTATTCCTTGCATTCATATACTTGGTTCTGCTTTGCTTGTTGTTAGTTTTGCTCATTATTGTCCCATAATGGGTGAGACCATATGATATCTGTCCTTCACTGACTGGCTTATTTCAATAAGCATAATACTTTCCAGTTCCATCCATGTTGTTGCAAAGGGTACAAGTTCCTTCTTTCTTTCTGCTATACACGACTTATGTGCTTAAAAAGTAAATAGTAAGCTCTGGCTGGTGGCACAGTGGATAAGGTTGCCAGCCTGCAAACCCAAAGGTCACTGATTCGATTCCCCAGCCAGGGCACATAACCAGGTTGCAAGCCAGGTTTCCAGCCAGGTTCATAGATGGAGGCAGGTGAAAGGCAGCCATACATTGATGTCTCTCTCCCTCTCTGCCTCTCTCCCTACCCCCTCTCTAAAAATAATAAATGAAATCTTTTTTTAAATAGTAAATAGTAAAATAATTAAATAGATGGCTCAAACAAAATGGAAGACATTACTTGAAGTCTATATATAGGATGACTGATCTAAAATACTGTAAAACATTCCAAATGGCTGTAGTCCAAGTGTAAACTGGTGCCTAGCAGTTAGGAATACACATAGTAGATGCTCAATAAATCTTTGGTAAAAGAATAAATTGGAGAATACTATGTAGAATGTTATATCAAATCATCCCGTTAATATTTAAGCAATTGCCATAATACATTTCATTATGTGGCAAAATTTTAAAATGCAACATTATTCAGGTGTTCTTTAACCATTAATATGTTTACCAGTATAGAAGAAAACTGAAAACAAAAATCAAATCACTTTATTCCTTTCATAACAGGAGAGTTAGAAATTGCTCTCTTCTCATGTTGCATACATACTAATTAGAGTGTTAACCAATTTGAGTTTGTTAGACGGTGTGATTGGGTCAATCAGAACAATAATTCATAGGACACAAGGGCTACCAAATTAGTTTTTCAGCAAATGCTCCTTTTATAGCACCCAGGGGGTCTGATTTCTCATTTTTTATTTATTTTCTGTGTGCACCTGTTTAACAGTTAGATTTCCTCCCTCCCGTTAGACAGCCTCTTGCTCCATTTCACATTTCCTGAAGACTGCACACACAGCAATATTGTAAATTAAAGCAGTGCAAAAGAGAAAAGGAAAAAGAAGCCTCAAAAGAGGGAAAGGTGAAAGGGACACTGGAGATGAAGCACATGAAGTGATTTCACCTTACGTTGCCATAAAAACCAAAACCAAAAACAAAATAACTCCCTTCAGAAAATGTCATTTTTTATACAAATAATCTGGCAAATTTGTTTTTTCATAAAAATAAACATGTGCTTACCATTTTGAAAATGTATAGTAATAATCTATTTTACTGTCCTCTACATTTTTTGTGATAACTTTTCCCATGCCATAAGCAATTAGTCACGTCCCTCTGTACCCTAACGTGAAATTTGCATTATAAAATTAGATTATGATATGCAGTTGAATCATTTTTTCCTGTATGATATCAAGAAAGTACTTGGTAGGAAGTTATCTTGATCTATTTCAACAACAAAGTTGCTATAGCACCATTCTATGACCTAGAATAATTCCAGCCCCCAAAGTTCTCTGGATAACAGGAGATAAAATAAGACTACTGGTCAACCAGAGCCTAATAAAGCTCTTATATTTTTCTCTGGGTACAAATTAGAAAGTCTAGAAATACTGACCTGGGTGAACATCCTGGAGTGCCTTCAATTTTTTATTTCTCTGAAGCCAAATTCTATACTGATAATTTATCACTCAGAAATTTTATTCTTTCCCTATTATTTTTCTCTAAGAATAATGGAAAATTGTCTCTAACATTTTATTTGGAGGTCTGAGAGTCTTTCCCAGGCCAAAAACAAATAACAGGCAAATATATGAAAAATTTTCCATTATTTATATATGATATCAGAGCATTTAAGAATAAATAGGTAACTGTCAATTAACCACTTAGATTTACTCTCTAAAATTATATTAATTTTTTACTTGCTTACTTTTTAGTTTTCATTTGATTTGACAGAATGTTAATCAAGAATCAAATTTGTTTATAATTGAATATTTTAATGTCATCGAATCCAATACTTATGATAAGCAAGTTCTCTTAATAAAGCAGTTTTGTTTCTTTAATTCATTAGTTGATTTTTTAAGAAGTACTGTGTTATATTCTACCACTATTCTTTGTGTTATTTTTATTAGAAGAACAGAGAACATGGCATTCTGAAATTGAAATGCATACTTCATTTGATCTATCTTTGCAATTTATTTTTAGTGATTTGTTTGGTTATTTAAAAAAATTATTTATTAAACTATGAAAACTGGCATTTGTTTTATAAAATACATTTTATTTTAAAAATATTTTATCAAACAAGCATGTGTATTTATGTCACTAAAGTGATTGTCAGGGTAAAATTATAGAATTATAAAATTAAAAAAAAAATTGACCACTATGGAAAACTAAGACTCCAAAAATGTAATAATTGTGTTCAGTTCACCTAATAATGACAAAATCTCTCTGACTTAAAGATTTTAGAGAATTGTCTCAACCTAGTTCTTGGCATATAATGAGCACTAAATTGACATTTTTAGTATTTGGTAAATTTAAAATGAGAAGCATTCGTGAATCTGTAGGAAACATAACTTTCAGATTTTTTTCTTTTCTTTTTTTTTTTTTTGCAGAGCTCTGTAGATTAGATGGATCAAATTATTTAATCTTTCCATGCATAAATTTTCTCATCTCCAAAAGTCTCAAAAGTAATAGTAGTAAATAGCCCATTAAATAGACACACACACACATACATGAGCATTCTAGTATAAAATATATTTTTATGCCCTTCTATGAGGAGAGCATGATAGTTAATCAAATAAACTCTCAATGATATTGACTAGTTCAAATTCCATTTTAATAACTTATAGATATTGGGAGAGCTACCAATAGGTAGTTTGTTTAGGCTGCTATAACAAAATACTACAGACTACAGTTTACAAACAACATAAACTTATTTGTCATAGTTTTGGAGTCTGGGAAGTCCAAGATCAAGGCACTAGCATGGTCACATTTTGCTGAAGGACCTCTTTGGCACCCCAGCATATTTCTATGTCTTCACATGGTGAAAGGTGCTAGGGAGCTCTCTGGGTCTCTTTTATTAGCATTAATCCAATTAACAAGGGTTCCATCCTTATGACCCAATTACTTCCAAAGGCTCTTTCAATACCATCACATTGGGAATTGGAAATTGGGAACTGAGATATTAATATATAAATTTTGAGAGGACACAAACATTCAGAACATAGCATTACTTATATTTCAAACCACAATTTCTATATATAACAACTCAATAGTAATATATTTACCTCACAGAGTTGTAAAAAGTCAATGTGGACAATTGACAAATATACTTAAAACAGTGTCTGGCACATTATAAACACTCAAGTATCCATTACAATTATTAGAGTATTTTTTACATCATATTGCGAAGTACTTCTCGCCAATCCCTTCTTGCCTGCAAAGTTTTTTGAGAAGTCAGCTGATAGTCTTATAGGAACCCCTTTATAGGTAACTCTTTTTTTTTTTTCTCTTGCTGCTTTAAGATTCTCTCTATCTTTAACCTTTGGCATTTTAATTATGATGTGTCTTGGTGTGGTCCGCTTTGGGTCTAGCTTGTTTGGGACTTTCTGTGCATCCTGGACTTGTATGTCTATTTCCTTTGCCAAATTAGGAAAGTTTTCCTTCATTATTTTTTCACATACATTTTCCATTTCTTGCTTTTCCTCTTCTCCTTCTGGCACTCCTATGATTCAGATATTGGCATGTTTAAAGTTGTCCCAGAAGTTTCTATACCTGTCTTCATTTTTTTCAATTCCTTTTTCCTCTTTCTGTACTGGTTGCTTATTTCTTCCTTATGTTCCAAATCATTGATTTGAACCCCAGTTTTCTTCCCCTCATCCTTGGTTTCATGTGGATTTTTCTTTGTTTCACGTAGCCTAACCTTCACTTCTTCCTGAGTTTGATATATTTAAGCCTATCTGTCAAGTCTGTGAAATCTTAATCACCAGCATTTTGAACTCTATTTCTGTTAGATTGGCTATCTCTTTGTTACTTAGTTCTCCCATTGGCACTTTGATTTGCTCCCTCTTTTGGGCCATCCTTCTCTGTCTCCTCAGCTTGACAGCTTGCCTGTGTGTCTTAGGTCATTCTGTTCCACCTGTTGTGTTGTAAGGGGCAGAGCCTTAGGAATTCATCAGCGTGAGGTGACCCATTTCACCACGTTTTGGCACTGTATGTGACAGAGGGGTCTGAGAAAGAACAATGTCACTTGCCCTTTGAGATTGGCAGTTTCTTCCCCCTAGTTTTCACAGTTAGAAGCAATATGGCTTTATTTTCCCTGGGCGCTGAAACCATGGGCTATGCGATCTGGTCCCAGGGCCACTCCCCAGATTTAAATGTATGACTGTGCTTTTTGTTGAGGTCTCAATTCCCAAGCCATGGTAGCTATTGGCTCTATTTTTTTAGGTGCTGGAACTGAGGGCTGCTGGGTCACCCTAGGATGGCTTCCCAGATTTAAATGTATGACTGCTTTTGTTGCAGCTTCAGCTTTGGTGCTGCTGCTGCTGTTTTCCTCCCCAGCTCCGCCCCTCCTTTCTTTACTTCTTCATTTGTTGCACTTTCTTGTAGTTAGATTTTTTGAAATTTCTGTGTTGTTTTTATTTAGTTTTGAGGTATATGTAAATTTCTTCTAGTTGTGAGTGAGATGCAGGTCTACTTACACCTCCATCTTGGCCAGAAGTCAGCCTCTTGAGTTTCAAAGGTGTTTTTGTACATGTTTTATAAATGATAGTATATTGGGCTGATGACTTCAAATTTGAAACCGTGGAATATACTTTTAAAAATATGATTCTTTAAATGCAACACAGGCAAATTTATTTGGTTTGCTATCCTTCACACGAATTTAAGTATTAGTATTATTATAATATGGTAAGATTTGATGCTATTCATTTGCTCAAATACCAGACACAGTGTTGCTTTCCTACTTGTAGTGACAACTATTCATTATAATATAGAGTATTATTACACTATCAGTTTAATGGAAAATTTCTCTGCAGTTATTTTTTTTTCTAATTTTTTTAAGTTAATGAAGAAATATGGGAAATAACCTTAATTCTAAATCTACCATTTTATCCTGCACCAGGCAACAGTACTCTGCATTATCCCATTTATGGATTTTGACCCTCAAATAAGTACCGAAAAGGACAAGGGTTCATGCAAACATGATGTTGTTCTTTTAACTATTGGACAAACAGAAGTTTATTGCTTCAATCTGAAATTTCCTTTTGTGTTGCAGCCAAAATGAAAATGGTCCATAATAACAAGATATCAAAGCATTTTAGAACAAATGGAACCCACCATTAAGAATAAATCTTCACCATGCTCTAAAGGTAAAAGATATTGTATTGATGAACATTACTTGCTTAATTTGAGTTCTATAACACATAGTTGCTTTTCATCATTTTCTAAAGGCCTGAAATAATATTAAAACAATAATGTCTTTGGAATCTGAGAGGCTAGGAAATTTAAACTTATATGAAAGGATAGTTTATAATTTACACCAACTGTCAGATTATGTAAATTGATTTTTTAAAGTAATCTCTACTATGAAAAATAAATAAAACATAACAACAAGCCTTTTGCAATAACCAAAGCAAAATAAACAAAAATACAAAATAAAACAGCCAAGGCAGATTGAGCAATTGCCTCAGAATCAGAAGATTTGGGTTCTAATCTCAGCACTGACAAAAAGCTGGCTCCAGACTGAATTGAAGCCAGGAACTAGATTGGGTCATCATCCCTTTGTCAAATATCACTTGACCACAGAGAGCTGGGTTTATTTCTGGGTTCTCTATTTTGTTCCATTGATCATTGTATCTGTTTTTATGCCAGTACCAGACTGTTTTGATTACAATGGCCTAGTAGTACAATTTGATATCAAGTATTGTGATCCCTCCTACTTTGTTCTTCTTTCTCAAGATTGCTAAGGTTATTCAGTCATTTACTGTTCAACAAAAAATTTTTGAAATATTTGTTCTAGTTCTGTGAAATATTCCATTGATATTTTAATAGGAATTGCATTGAATCTATAGATTGCTTTTCTTGGTATGGACATTTTAATGATGTTATTCTTCCAACCTGTGTACACAGTATATGCTTCCATTTGCTTGTGTCTCCCTTAATTTCTTTCTTAAGTATTCTGTAGTTTTCCGAGTATAGGCCTTTTTACCTCTTTGGTTAAATTAATTCCTAGTACTTTATTTTTTTTTATTACCATAGTAAATGGGATTTTTCTAGTTTCTGGTTCTGATATTGCATTGTTGGTGTGCAAAATGGCCCTTGATTTTTGAATATTGACTTTGTGTCCTGATATTTTGATACAGTCACTTATTAAGTTGAGTAGTTTTTTAATGAAAACTATAGGGTTTTCTATGTTTACTAACATGTCTTGGGCAAATAATGACAGATTTACTTCCTCCTTTCCAATTTGGATGCCTTCCATTTCTTTTTCTTGTCTGATTTCTATGACTAGAACTTCCAATACTATGTTTAATAAAAGTGATAAAAGTAGACACCCTGGTCTCTTTCCTGATCTTAAGGGGAAAGCTTTTAGTTTTTCCCCACTGAGTATGATGTTGGTTACAGTATATGGGCTTCATTAAATTGAGGTATGCTCCTCTATTGCCACTTCGCTGAGTTTTGTTTTTTTTTTTTTTTTTTTAGTCATAAATTGGTGCTGTACTTTATCAAATGCTTTTTAAACATCTATTGATATGACCATGTGATTATTCTTTCATTTTTATTTATGTGATGTATTATGTGTATTGATTTGTGAAAATTGTGCCATCTCTGCATCCTTGGGATGAATCCCAATTGATTATGGTGTATAATCTTTTTACTATATTGCTGAATCCAGATTACCAATATTTTCTTGAAGATTTTAGCATCATTGTTTATCTAAGACAATAGCCTGTAGGTTTTTTTGTTTTTTTTTTTCTTTATTGTGTAGTTACCTGGTTTTGGAATTAGGATAATATTAGTCTCATAAAAAATGCTTGGGAATCTTCCCTCTTCTTGAATTTTTTTGAATACTTTAAGTAGGATAGGATTTCTTCTATAAATGTTTTGTAAACTTTACCTGTGAAACTATCTGGCCCAGGGCTTTTATGTGCCAGGAGGTTTTTCTATTACTGCTTCAATTTCACTAGTTGTTATTGATCTATTCAGACTTTCTGCTTCTCCTTGATTAAGTTTTGGAGGATTGAATGGTTCTAAAAATTTATCCATTCCAACCAGGTTGTCAAATTTCTTGGCATATAGTAATCTCTTACAATTCTTTGTACTTCTATGGTAACAATTATAACTTCTCCTCTTTCATTTCTGATTTTATTTATTGGGTCCACTCTTTTTTTTCTTGTTCAGGCTGGTTAAAAATTTGTTGATTTTGTTTACCTCTTCAAAGGATAAGCCCCTAGATTTATTGACCCTTTGGATTGATTTTTAAGTTTCTATGTCATTTAATTCAGCCTTAGTCTTGATTATTTTCTTCCTTCTACTCATTCTGGGCATTGTTCATTGTTGTTCCCCTAGTTCTCCTAGACATAGGGTTAGGTTTATTTGAGATATTTTCTATCTTCTTTAGGTAGGCCTGTATTGCTATAAACTTCCTTCTCAGGATTACCTTTGCTGTATCCCATCGGTTTTGGGATCTTCTATTTTTACGAAATAAAGAATTTCCCAGACAAAAGAAAGGCTAAAGAGTACATTTCCACTAAAGCAGAATTGCAGGAAATGCTAAAGGGACCACTTTAAGAACATAAAGAGAGAGAGAGAGAGAGAGAGAGAGAGAGAGAGAGAGAGAGAGAGAGAGAGAAAGAGAGAGAGAGAAAAGAACACGGATACAAAGGGAAAAATGGCAATGAAGCTATCAATAATAATTTTAAATGTAAGTTGATTAAATGCTCCAATCAAAAGACTTAGAGCCCTGGCTGGTAGCACAGTGGGTAAGGCGCCGGCCTGCGAACCCAAAGGTTGCAGGTTCGATTCCCCAGCCAGGGCACATAACAAGGTTGCAAACCAGGTCTCCAGTCAGATCTGTGGCTGGAGTCAGGTGAAAGGCACCCATACATCGATGTCTCTCTGCTTCTCTGCCTCTCTCCCTTCCCCTCTTTCTAGAAATAATGAAATAAAATCTTTAAAAAAAAAAAAAAGACTTAGGGTAGCTGAATGGAAAAGAAAATAAGACCTGCATATATGCTATCTACAAGACACCCACCTCAGAACAAAAGATCTACACACACTGAAAGTAAAGGGATGGGAAAAAAAATATTCCAAGCCAAAAATATTAAAAATAAGCTTCTATTTTGAATGAGAGCCTTACTGGGTAAAATAGTATTGATTTCAGGTCTGTGTTTTTCATTAGTTAGAATGCTTCTTGCCATTCCCTTGTGGGTTGTAGTGTTTCTGTTGAGAAATCAGCTGATAACCTTATTGGAGCACCCTCATATGTTACTATCTCTTTGTCCATGCTGCCTTTAAGATTCTCTCTTTGTCTTTAAGTATTGCTATTTTACTTATGATATGTCTTGGAGTGGAAATCTTTGTCTTCATCTTGATTGGGACCATGTGCTTCCTGGACTTGTGTGACTTTTTCTCTCATCAAGTTAGAGAAGTTTTCTTTTATTACTTTTTCAAACAAGTTTTCTATCCCTTGCTCCTTTTCTTCTTTCTTTTGTCACCTCTGTGATATTAATATTATTATGTTTCATGTTGTCCTGCAGCTCCCTTAAACACTCTTCATACTTTTTGAGTCTTTTTTTTTTTTTTTTTTTGTTATGTAGCTCTGTCTAGAAGTTTTTCCTTACTGGTCCTTTAGCTCATTGATTTGATCCTGTGCTTCATCTAACCTGATTTTAATACCTTCTAATATATTCTTTATGTTATATATTGTATTCTTTATTTTCTCTTTGCTCTTATTGATAGTTTTTATGTCCTTTTTCATGCTGGTGTAGTTCCCTGTAAGTTCCTTATAGCTTCCGTAGAGTTCCTTGTTCTCATTGAGCTTTTTGTACATCCTTATAATCATTATTTTGAAGTCAACATCTGATAGTTTGCTTGCTTCAATTTCATTTGACATTCTTTCTGTGGATTCCACTTTCCCTTTCATTTGAGTGTTCCTTTGCCTCCCTATCTTAGATAACTCTTCTTTTTGTTTCTGCATATTACCTTGATCAGCTTTGACTCCCTGTCTTTGTACTGTGACCTTCTGTATTAGGACTCAGTGGGTCATTATCCTTCCTTTCCTGAGCTGGTTTATCTTAGGATGACCTTTACACCACTTATGCGGGCTCTCTGGTCATAACTGGGTTTTGTTTGTTGTTAGGCTGTTCTTTGGTGAGTCTTTCTCATGGCTCTCTGACTGTTTTGCATGATGTTATACAAGTGCTACCAGAACAAAGTCAAGTAACCCAGGAAACAAACCCACACCTGAAAAAATAACTCCACTCACAACTACACTATTAACAGCAAATGAGCAAATATTAATAAAGGTGTAAAGAGATTCAGACTATTATAAAAAAGGAAAAACAATATGAGATGACTAACTGAAATAAAAATAATTTTAAAATGGTAAAGGGAGGAAAAATAATAAAATTAGGGAATAGAAACAAGGTGTAGAAAGAAAGAAAAAATTACATTGTAAATAAAAGAGGGAACAAGGCAGACTGGAGTAAGAAAAGGGATGAGTATAATATTAGGTTTGAACAAAAATTTGAAAAAACATAGTGAAAATGGGTACCAAACTGGAGAAAAATCCACCACAGCAATATCAAAAATAAATGAGCAAAAATTAATATAGGTGTAAGGCGGATAATAATGAAGAAAGAAAGAAAGGAAAGTTTATGCAATGTCTAGTGGAAAGAAAGGTAATTTTGAGAGGATAGAGGGAAAAGGAATTCTAAGAGTAAGGAATAAAAACCAAGTTAAGACAGGGAAAAGTTAAAATTTAAAACAAAATATAACACAGGGCAGAATGAAGACAAAATGGAGTGGGAGACGGGAACAGTAAAATTTGAGGTTTGAAATACAAAAATAGTGAAGATCTAGAAATAAAATTGAAAAAATGCAATAACAACCACCATATAAAAAACTAATGAGTAAAGACTGACAAAGTTGGAGAGCAAATAAGGGCATTTTTAAAATAAGAAAAAGAATGTGAAATGACTAATGGCAAAAAGAATGGTTTTGAGAGGCTGGGTGAGGGAGAAATAATAACAGGATGAAATAAAAACAAATAGCAAGAGAAAAATTAAATTTAAAACAAAAATAAGAAGAGGAAGGAAGAAGGTAAAGGGGAGTAAGGAAGGGAGGAGCAAAATATAAGATTTGAAGATAAATATAAAAACCAGTGAAATAATAAGCACAAACTTGAAGGAAAAGAAATGAATGTTAAAAAGCTATGCAAGAGAGAAAATAATGCAAATTATGAAGACTGTGGTGGAATTCATCTCAGTGGAATCCAGTGTTTACCACTGTTTTCTCCATCTGGATCTGCTCCTGGTAATGTCATATGGTGTCCTAGTCTGGCCATAGGAGGTCTGTTCAAGATTACAAGCAATACACATTCTTTGGCTATCTTCTTCAGTTTTGGCTGGGCCTCCCTGTTCTGCCCTGCCAACTTTCCATCAGCCCAGGGTCTAGGAGTGGTTCATTTAATAACCTGAGAGCACTGCCAGTACCACCTCTACCAGCCTCCAGAGGGGGCCTCTGGTGTGATTGGTAATGTAGGAACCCTGAGGTACCACCCTGCTCCAAGGACACTATTCAGTCTTCAGATATGGTGGAAATGCCCTTACACATGTCTTTGTCTATCCCAGATTGTTTCCCACAGTGTATGGTTTCTGGTGAATTAGCTGTCCCTTTGCTGTGAGAAACCGATCTGTGTAAAAGGGGCAGCCCTTTCTTGTTTGGTGTAGATGGCCCCTCTCTCTAGACACCAAGGCTGGACAGAGCCCTCAACACCCCTTGCTGCATCCATCTCTGACCTCTCTGTTCTGCTGATTCCAGTGCCTCAGGGCCAGAACAAAAGCATAGCTTGTAGTGTCTGGTAAAGGAACTTTTCAGCACTTTTCCTTTCTTCCCCTGTGGAAATGTGCCCAGCTTGGAGCTCCTTCATGATCTCACCTCTCTATCTTCAGAGCCCCTAATCCCACATGTGGGGGTTGAGCTTGCCTGTCTGTGAGCAGACCTGGCTGGCTGCAGCAAATCTCAGAGGTGCAGTTACTGGTCATCCAGTCCCCAGCCTGCCACTCTCTTGTAGGAGACTCAGGCCCAAACTCTGCACCCTGTGCAGTCCCCTGCTTGCCAGCTATGCTTGGTTGGGTCCCACAGTCCCTTCAGCATGAGTGTAGGCAGAGCTGTTATGCATGCACACATGAGCACCTGATCCCAGCTGAGTCTGGCATCTCGGCTCAGCTATTTTTAAAGTTTCTACATAGCTTCCAGGCTGCAGCACTAAGCCAGTGGTGGTGGTGGTGGTGGTGGTGGTGGGGTGCTGTTCTTCACATGCTCCCCTTCCCCAAAATCACAAAGTCTCTCTTGGTCAGGGCTGGCCAAAGACTACTAGAGCCCTTCACGGTTTTAGATAAAAGTTATCTCTGGATCTCTCCCGCAGGGCACTGGGAAGACACAGGGCAGGGGCTGGGCGCTCGCCATTCCCTCCAGTGACTCTCAGCCCTAGGCAGACTTGTTTCCACCACGCTGCTTGCGTAGCTGGCACCCCCCACCCCCGCCCCAGCCCTCTCTGTCTGCCCCTGTAGCTCACAGCTGCTGAGCCCATCAGCAGGCACCCTGAACCTGCAGCTAGAAGTTCCAGGTTGGGCAGCACTGCAGCAAGCTTTTGTCCGGCAGGCCCTCTCCTGCCCATGTACATGGTCGCACATGCTCTCACCCACTCTCCGCTGGATTTTTGAGTTGATCGTTCTCGAGTTTAGCTACAATAGGGGCCCGGTGTGGGAGCAAGTGGATGGAATTCTCAGTTACTCTGCAGCCATCTTGGATCCCCCCTAACTAGTTTCTAATAAAAACAAGAAGCCCCCAAACAACAACAACATATATAAAAGGAAAGGATAAAAGTGCATAATGTTTTAAGTGTAATAGAACTGGGAAAAATTATTAATTTGAATATTTTGTTGTTGTTTTCATGAGAAACTGTTACATGATTCATGATGGATCTATAGCTTGACCATTACAGGGAAATCATTTTAATGATAGGTTATATTTAAACATGGTGTAAAAGAGTTGCATGAAGTTATAGAGTCCCTAGTTAAAATACTATATGTCTAATTTCAGTGTGTCTTGATGTCTCAGGTATAAAATGGGAATCACACTACCCATCACCAGAAATACTGGTTAAACCAAGGGAATGGATGGGAAGGTGCTCAGCATGACTTAACTCAGACAACTCAGTACATATTAAAGTTCTGTTAGTACCATTGACAATTTTAAAAGCTGACAATAAAACAATCTGGAAGATAAACAACCTAAACAATGTTCTTTACGTAGATCAATTTCATCTAAATTATGTGAGTTTGCAGCATTATTTAATGTGATAAATAACTAATGAAATGTTCATAGTTTTAAAGGCAGTGAATAAAGGAAAGCATGAAAGTACAGAAATGCATAATTTCTAGGTATACAGAGTATGACCAAAGAGAGAAGACACCTTATACAACTAGGAAGAAAATCTGCATTACTTAATAGAGCAGGGAGCCAATTAAGAACAGTCCCCTCTCCGGTTTAATTAGGCTAACTACAGGTAAGGGAATCCTCTCATACAGGGAGGAGCATTACGTGGTGAATTCTCACTGCATCTCTTTCATCTATGACCCCTCCAGTGTGACAACGTTAAAGATATATAGTGCTTGACTTGCACCCAGAATTGCCCTTTTAAAGTGGAATTTAAATAAATGATTATTTTCACGTTGAAGTGAACTCCATTCAGGTGTTCCCAATGTTGTAAAGGAAGAAACATATTACTTGTACTCTTAATATTTTTTGTCTATATTACCACCAGATTATGGTATATTGACATCTAATTTCAGCTTCAGTAAATTCTTATCTTACAAAAATCTGTGTGGTATCCACATTGGTGAAAAAGGATATTCTACACATTTATCATACAGCACCAAGAACTAAGCTTTAAAATAATGCTGAAATACAAAATCAGAAGGTGAAAAGAATAACTAGTTTTCTTTCCTCTGTGGTTGTTTAGTTGTAACATTTTCAGTGTTTCAAAAAGACAGATAAAAACTGGATCCTGACCTTCCCCCCTCCATACTGATTTTAATAATAAAACAGTAAAAAAAAAAAAAAAAAAAAGCCACAAGAGGGCAGGAAACTAAAATAAAAAACAAAACAAAAAACAAAGGGATGAGAAAATTCTAGTCTGGTCAAACACACATAATTATATGGAGAGAGAGAGAGAGATGCCAGTGTCAAACAAATGAAAACTTAAATCTGGGAAGAATGCACCATTTCTCTTTAGTAGTTTCAGCTTATATTAAAGTTCTTAATTCATGTTGACTTAAAAAATATTGACTTGGCCATCTGTAATGCAACATATTTTAATAAGAAGAAATTCCTTAGATCACTATTTGGAATGCTGAAGTTCCTAGATTTCAGGGGCAGAAAAGCAAGACATTGCATGAACTGAGATTTTGCTGTGGGAAATAATATGAAAAGGTAAAAATCTCTCAGGGCATGTTCTTGCAGATATGCTGCTCTTTAAGCAACATTAAGTCTCTTTGCTCAATAAATACAGCTGAAACACAGAAATAATAAACTTTAAATCAAGACTGCTAGGTAAAATAATTACTACAAATTAATAAATAATATTCCATTATTGTAACATATACATGTATATATGTGTATATTTATCTTTTTAAAATAATTTATATCTATAACTTTACCTATAGTTGTTTATTTACCTATCTCCTTCAAGCAGCTCATCATTTTTTTGTGAATATGCTGTAAGGAAAAGATTATGATAATGCTGGCAAATATATTTTAAAAGGAATGTGTTTTAGAATTTAGGTTTTGTAAGTTAAATCAGAAAAGGGGAAAAAGGATGGAACTTGCTCATGGCTTCTGAAGGCTTGTATTTTCATCTGGCCATATAAACTGACATTCTCTTGGGTACTTTTTCATTTATCCAGACTACTATAGTGAGCCTTACTCTCGGTAGCAGTTAGCATTTCACTTGTTAAATATTTTTTTCCACTGACTTCAGAATGAAAAACATATTTAGAATTAATTTTACGATCCCTGACTAGATATGAATTCATGATTCTAATATCAAGATGATAATGGATTATGATTTTATAATCTCTCAAGTATTCTCTGAAATGGTTTTGTACCTAACAGTACCATGAATGATATTTCATGGTTAGACATTAAACATAATATAGTAAGCATTACTTTAAGTATATTTCAAAGGCATTCATTTAAAGCGGTTTAACTTTTCATATTATTTTGCATGCTGAAAGTAATATTGCTGACATCCATTCATAAATTCATTCACAAAACATTTATCAAGCACCCACTCTGTGTACTTAAACATGCTAGGCATGTTAAAAGGATGCAAAAAATGTAAGACATATTAATCTCCCAAGAAGAAACAGAAATTTAGCATAATTTTATACATCATTACTGAGTGATCCAGGGCAAATTCAAGATCAAGATTTTTGTGGTTTGTCTAGTAATGTACAGTCAGTTCTCTGGGTTTTTCTGCAGTGAATCTCGATTGGGAAATCAGAGGTATATTCTTAATCAGATGCAATTGTTTAATTAACTCATCTAATGTAAATGTCAGAAGATCTCCAGTTGTGAGCTATATTTAAACCATTTTAAATACCTATATGTATTACCAGCAACATAGGTTGAGAACAGTATATTGAAGAGAAAAGAATACATTAACTTAATTTTATTTAAAAATTAACAGATTTTCTTACAATGTTGTAATTATCGATAGCAACATTGTTTTGATGGTATAATGAGAAATTTAGAAAGGAGGTCATGCATCCAAAACACACAAAACAAGAGGGGGAATTTCATTCATAAACTAAAAAGAAAAGGGAAAATGTCTTACTAGGAAAGTCCATAGTTCTATTGCATGGAACATCACAACATATCATCATCTATACTGAATCATAATAATAGGCCTTTTAAATTTTAATAAAAAAACTTGAAGCCATATAAACAACGCTCAACATTTAAGGAGCTTGGTAAATCATATTGTGCTCCTTTTGAAAAGACTTTATGACGCAGTTGTTTATTCAGCAAAACAAAACTGTTCCCTGTGTCCGTTAAAGAGTCTGGCTTTGTGCTACGCAGACTTCCGAGGGGTTGACTCCTGTTTGGAACCATTTCACACTAATTAGAAATAACAGAAGAGGCGGCGTTCCTAAGCGCCACAGCTCTGGGCCTCTTTGAACAGCTCTCCCAAAATTAACTCGGTTGTAACCCTGCGTGAATAATAGCTTTGCAGCAACAATTTAGATAAATATATTGTTAATAATTGCCATCTTGCTGAGCAAAATGCTAGGGCAAATTTTACATAACAGCACAAAACTAAATAAATAGATGAGTTTGGAAAGCTTTGAAAGACACAGTTTGCAGTTCAGTCTTGTTTCTAAGATTCTAAGATTCCCTTCAGAATGATTTTGAAAAACAGCACAAACGGGTAAGAAAAATCAGTGGCCATAAAAAAATGGTTGTTTAAAAATTCTATTTAAGAATTATTTATTGATACCAAACCTATAGAATTGAGTATATATTGACATTTATTTTTCAAATAAACATATGAAACCAAAGCATTGCATTTTTGTTCGATACAAATAAATCACTAAAGAAAAAATGTTGTATTTGTAGTTAACGAGCAGCAGAACTTTTACAAAGTTTCTGAAGCAAAATATGCCTTAGAATTCATATATGCTTGTTCATAGCCCAGATATAGAAAATAACACATTTTTGAGAAAGAGGAATGCAAAATCAAATCTAGGGCTTGATCTAACATCAAAAAAAAATTTTTTTTTTCAATCAAGGTTTAAAAAAAAAAGAAAAAGACATGTCATTCTTTGAAACAAATAATTCATCCCATATGCATAGTGGTTTTCTTTATGAAGCCAGTTTATTTTATGATTACTTGTTTGGACTATTGATGGGACATTTTTCCATTCCTAAAAAAAAATCTTTCAAGAAAAATAAAAAACAAAGATCCATAAAAGACTTGGAAATTTTCAATATAATTAGAAACTCTTCACTGCATCTTCAAATTAAAAGTCTTATTTGCTAACTGTCAATTTCTAATCCAAGGCAAGTAAAGAGAAGTTAGGTTCTGTTTGCTAATACAGCTATGAAATTGAATGAATCACAGTATAAATAGGCCTCAGAGACTGTCCTTCTTTTTAATAAAATAACTTGTTTTTTATGACAACCAAGATCAAGATTCTGATATACTAAAATTAATAAACATATCCTTGCCTTCAAGTAGCAAATATCCTTTTTTTAAAAAAAAAAATAGTGACAAATTTATACAATGTACTGTGGGATCACAAGAGGTAAATTCTAGGAGGGGAATAAAGGTAAAATGAAGTTAGGAGAAGTTTCATAGAAAAGGTGAAATGAAACGAGCCTAGAGATATAAGAAAAATTTTGTAAATATATATACATATATATATTATTTTACAAACAGACTTATTCACTAAAAAATTTTAACAAAAGGATGATATGAGTAGAATGTAACTAAAGAGTGAACAAGGAACAAAAAATGCCTTGCTAAAAAAACTATTGCATTTTTTCTTCATATTTATTTTATACTGTCTATATTATCAAGCTTACAAATTTAATTCAGCTCTGCAGAAAGTTGTTGATAATTTATTCAGTGGTTTATATTATTAGAAAAACACAAAAATATATTGAAAATTTAACCTAAGAGATTATAATTAAATCACAAAGATAGACAAATGTATGTTAAATAGAGGACAATTTAAAACACTGGGAAAAGCAAATGAAGGGAAATTGTATTTTAACTGAGAATCAATGAGTTATTGAGAAAATACCAAAATTCAGTTTTTTAAGTATTTGAATATATTTGTGCAGAGATTTTTAAAATTTTAAAAAGAAGGAAGCACCATGGGGGAGAATCTGTAAATAGTCATAGGTATAGAAAGATCACTTTTGGAGGTCAGCAATTGGGAAAAGAGATGAAACTATGTAAGCTTGCATCATTAAAATTACTGAGGGGGGAGGATGCAGTCAAACATTGCCATTTGTGACAGTTTCATTTTACAGATGCTAACTAATTTTGCCTAGAATGAGATCACAGCATTAATACTTTTTCCTTTGAATCCTCCATGTGATTCTAATGTTTAGCAATTTGTTGGAAACAAATTGACTATAGTTGTAATGTGCCCAGTCATAGGAATGTTGAGAGAAAGTCTATTTTTCTAAAACAACACAATTCATAAACATTTAGGTACATTTAAAATGAACTTATTAAAAGCACTGAAAAATTACAAATGTCATGAGTCCTTTTATACCATTCTATTAAGATTTTTTTTAAAGTTGTGTATGAGATATTAATACAGTGAACGGATTTCTAGAGTTTAGTTTCTTATTTCCTCTTTTTTTCTATACTGCTTGGAACTTTACATTATTCAGAGTAATTTAAACAACTTTAAAAAATGAAGCTGTTTTAGCACATTTTACTCTACTATTTACCCAAAATTATAATTATGCTGGCAAGTTATTTGGATTGATGGATTCAACCCGATTAAATGCTCCCATTATGCCAGGGAGGTGAACTAAATAACATAGGACTCCTGGAAGTCTAAATGTTGGGGGGCTAAGAGTCTCCTTCAAGCTCTGGCTTAGAGTGAAAAGCAACCAAGTAAAGGTTATTATTGAGGTTCATTAATACAGATTTGCAAATTTAAGCAAGGAATCCCTTATCTTGACCTTAAGCATTAACAGCACATAGCACACTTACAAAACTAGGTCATAGCTCTTTAAAAGAATCCTACAGGTTTTCCAGCCATTTTAATAAGTCAATGATAATCCCATTCTTAGGCTAACAAAAAAGACAAAGATTTGAAAATGCTGGAAGGCAGGTCAGTACATTTTAACACATTAAAACTGTCAAAAAAGTGTCTTCCAAACTTAGTACCAAGTAAGTGAAGGGGATATCTACATTAGTTAGTATCCAAAAGTTAAGGCCATTCTTAGATGTTTGCTTAAGAACTCAGCATTGCCTGGTGGTAGGTTTGCAAACTCTAGAGGCAGATTGTGTGGGTGCAAATTTTGCCCTTTCTCTGCCTGACATCAGCGAAGTTAGCAATTATCTCAATTTCTTCACCTGTAAATTGCAGATTATAAAAATCACCTTCTTCACATAGCACAATTGTGTAAGAAATAATACCGTGTCCAGCACCAAAGCAATTAATGGTATATGTATATTAGCTGTAACTTCAAAACCCAGCAGGAAAAAACATGTATGTAAATCTAATTTTTGACAAATTTCCTAAGATATGGTTGAGCATACATAGTGTAATCCTCATAATAACATAAATAAATCTTATTTTAAAAATCTACTCATAGCAAAATGTATCTCAGCCAGATGAAGAAAATTGCTATTTTGATCTTAAAAATATAATGAGAATATGAAACAGTAGGACAAAATTTTGATAAGCACATTTTTCTTTAATGTATTTAATGGCTGGTGTGGCTCAGTGGATTGGCACCAGCCTGGGAACCCAAAGGTCACTGGTTCAATCCCCAGTCAGGGCACATAACCAGGTTGCAAGCCAGGTTGCCAGCCAGGTCTTTAGCTAGAGGCAGGTGAAAGGCAACCATATATTGATGCTTCTCTCCTTTTCTTCCTTCCTCCCTGCCCTTCTCTCTGAAAATAATGAATCAAATCTTAATAAATAAATAGAAACTTAGAAAATAAACAAATAAAATGAAAACTTCTTTAAAAATCTGGGTTTAGGATCACATCCATATCAACTTTCATGGTTCTCTTCCTCTTCCTCCTCCTCCTCCTCTTCTTCTTCTTCCTATACAGAAAAAGTTGGTTAATAGTGAATGTTAACATTAGCATTTTCCAAGTAATTAATTACCTTATAATTTAGATAGGTCTTTAAAATATTTGCAAAATGGGATTTTCAGACAAGAAATGATTGATCCATAAGAATATGTAAATTTTAAATGTTTTGTTGCTAGTTAATGATAGGGCTCAAAATAGAACCCAAATTTCTTGATTTAGATAGCTATGTACTTTTGCATTTATAATTCTTATTGCAGCTTGTAACCATGTGTTTTAAATTATATTTTGACTACTTTTCCTCTTTCTAAAATATAGGCTTCATTGGATCTGTTTTGTCACCACTGTATTTTAGTACAATACGAGAACATAATTGAAACTCTGAAAATAATGTGTCTAATCTTTAGTGTTATCACAATATTTTAAGATATGATGTAAATATAAAAATCATTAGTTTACAATCATATTATTTCTAATTAACATACTATAGATACTAATTGTATTAATGATTTACCAATTAGTTGACTTGTTTCTATTATTCTTAAATATTTTTATTGAATATGGGTAGTTCTAGCTAAAATTTAAGAAACTTTATTATAAAACAATACAATGAATAGTATTTAATTTTAACAAAGGTGCCAAATAATGGCAAGGATGATGATGATGATAAAGAAGAAAATGAAGAAATGCATTTTAGTCCCATAATTTCATTCCAACTGAAATTTAACTTGTATTTCTAAACATTTTTTAAACAGATAGATGTCTATAAACATTGGTTGGACATGGAAAAAGTGTTTGAATTAGTTTGAAGTGTAGATAATCCAAAGTATACTTTTTGGGGTTGTTCATGGTTCCACATACTCCTCTCCTACAATTAGAAACTCTCTTGTGTTTTCTTTCTTCTTAAAAAAAAAAAAATTCCCCCGGCCCTGTCTGATGAGGCTTAGTGGATTGGGCATTGTTCCACAAACTGAAAGGCTGACAGTTCAATTCCTAGTCAAGGTACATCCCTGTTTGAGGATGAGCAGGAGATGACTGATGTATTTCTCTCGCATCAATGGTTCTCTCCCTCTCTTTCTTTCCCCTCTCTCTAAACTATAAGCAAATAAAATGTGAAAAATTTCTCCTATATACACTATTATGTTAATTGTAATAGCCACTAAAGCCTTCACAGTCCTAGAGGCAGCTCTTATATGGGTAAATGTGGCCACCTTACAGAATTAATTGTATAATGATTAATGAATGGCATTTAAATAAGTAAATGCTTGAAGAAAACCATGTGCCTGATTACTTTTAAAGAATGAAAACAATGAGTAAAATGACCTTTATAACTTTTTATTTTTTAAAAGCTTAAGATCATAAGAAATACAAAAAGTATACAGTGTTCCCCCTGTGCATTTCATCCAACTTCCCCAATGATAATATCTTATGTAGCCATAGTACACTGCAAATGAATGTTTAAAATGGCCTTTTAAAGTTTATTTGACTTGAATTAGCATATTGGTCTTCAAAAGAACTTTTAAAAAGTAAAATCAGTTTAATGCTAACAAAATGAGTATTTCCCCTAAAAGAGGGCCTATGAATAGCCAGTAAATGAATGTCAAGTACAGTTATGAAATGTGCTCTTTACCATTTAAGGAAGGCTAAAGACGCTGGTCTAAGAAGAACCAATGTAATCTGTTGATGATTGGCTCAGCCCATATGTCTATAATCTTGAAAATATGCCCTTTAATAATGACGGTGGCATTATAATAAACTCCAGCATTGCCCAAATCTAAAGACTAAACAAATTGCCATTACAAACAAATGCAAATTACTTCCTGTCTTGGTAGATTGCTGTGTTCTCTTACTACTCCTCTCCTTAATATTTAATCATTTAAGAAAATATGTGAAACATGAAAAATATTCTTAAGAAAGAGTTGTCATAGGCCAATAACTCTATCCCTTACATAATAAATCACTACATACTGTATCTGATTTCCAAAATTAATGCAAAGTCAAGATACAATGACAAAAGCATGGGATATGAGTCCAGCCTGAAATTAAGCTCCATTTTACAGCTTAGTTGTGTAACTCTGAGCATATTTGCTCTTTAGATCCACCCTTTATAAAATGAGAGTGATAACAACCATCCTGTATTGTTACTGTTGAGACTAAATAAGGGATCGTTTTCAAAATGCCTACCTAGTACTACGGCTGCTAGGCAGAGTGCAGTGCACAGCTCCAGCATTGTACAATATGGCTCAGTCCCTGTTATTACAGTCCTGGCTCATAGTCATGCTTTACAAATTGGAGTAATAACAGTGATAACTGTTACTATTAAAGATGATAACATAGATAAAAATGGCATGTATCTTAATATACTGTTTGCATCACTGAGTACCTTTTAAAAACTATGTCAACATTTTGCAATATCAGTACTTAGAGGAATAACTTGGTTGGAGAATTGAAAACAATATACTTAGGCATGAGGACAGCAAAGGATAAATTACTGTGGAGGAAATGAACTTGAATGGAGGGTTAGTCTCTCCAATTCTGCAATACAAAGTAGCAGATAGTCACATTTAAGAAAAGGGACATACATCAGAACAAGAGTTGGATACTCAGATCAGATGAAGTCTGAAAGAGTTAAATCATGAAGTCCCAAAGAAACTACATTTAGGGCAATATATTAAATGGATACCAAAACTGGGACAAAGCTCTAGGCAGTAGACAACTTAAAAATGTCAGTGTTGAGAGTAGTAAAACTAATCATGTAATAGCTGTGATGTTATTGGTTTAAAAAGTACATTGCATCTAAAGCAGCAGTAGTAGTCCAAAGTTTCTAGCCATGCCACCAGGACATGAGGGACTGTCGGGGGAAATCACCCCCGACAGTAATAGTGAACTATATAGTTTTTGAGGCAATTGATTTCTAATCTCTGTAAATGATCCACCTTAGTGCTAAGGAAAAATTTCCTAACCATGAACTTCATTCCTAATTTAGAGTATTGATAGATCAACACAATTCCATACCGTGTCTAAATAAAGGGCTTGAAGTACAAACTGATTGTACAAAGAATAGCTCCAGCTAAACATGTTTTTCAGTCTTGGTCTAATTTAGTTCTTGTTTCAATGTGTCTGCGTGTTATAATTTTATTGTGTCTATATTTGGTAAACTTGTCAACATCTCTGTGAAATTATAAAAGTTATAAATAATGAATCTATAAACAAGATTTATGTACTAAAATTGTATTGAGATATCCAAACAAAAAATGGAATTTTCCATTATGAAAAAAAGCACATCCTTGGACTCATAAAAAGAGCAAATACCTGAATTCTAACCAAATATGTTTTATCACAAAATTGTATGGCAGTATTTATCTTGCATCTATATTTTAGGGTATAGCTATCAAAGACTTACTCATCTAGTTTTCGAGCGAAAGAACCACATAAAATATAGATCAATTATTTTTGTTAACTCTATCAAATGTCATGTCTGAGCTAATTATTTCCATCCCTTTACTGCATATTAGTTCATTATATCATTTGAAATCCAGTTTCTGCTGCAGAAATTATTTTAAGACCACTATTTCCTATTCTTTCTTGGCTGAATACATTTTGCTCAGAATAAAAGTCATAGAAAAAAGTCCTTGGCTGCATAAAAGCCCTTTGTTGGTGCTTTTGAACTCCCTGGTCGTGGACTACAAAGAGTCCAGCGCTCTTCCTCTCACCCCTGTAGAACAGAAATGTCGCCTTTTGTGGATCATGATATACAGGATACATTACTGAGTGCCTTTAAAAGCTTTGTGAACCTTGATGGAAATCAGAGGTGAAAATGACAGTTCAAATGTCTGGTCTGGGTTTAAGAGATCCATGGTAATATATTTTTCTTCATAACAGATGCAGATAAAAAGTAGAGTTGTTCTACCAGTAAAAGCAGGTGCAGACTTACTGTCACCACTCTTTGTACTCCCCAAAGCTATAGCCAGTGAACTTGGAAAACAGACTCAATGCTGGGGGCGTTGCTAGGAGCAAAACAAAACAAAATTTTTAAAAACTTTATTATGCTTATCAGGATTGAATAAGGTTTGGATGTTTGGATCATCAATGTCCTTAATTTATAAAATGAATTTTGGATTTAAATCACCTATTTAAAAGTATAATTACTGCTTAATCATGATCTTAAATTATTTCTAGTAATCTTAAAGATCATTTTTGAAGGATTTTAAATTTTTATTTATAGAAAGGGAGGAAGGGAGAGAAAGAAATGATGTGATAGAGAAACATTGATCAGTAGCCTCTTGTATAAGCCCCGAACAAGGACCGAACCTGCAACCCAGACACATTTGCCCTGACCAGGAATCAAACAGTCAACCTTTTGCTTTGCTAGATAACGCCCAGCTAAGTGAGTCACACCAGTCAGGGCTTGAAGATCTTTTAATTATTAGTGCTTATGCCATCCCTTAAGTCAAAATATGTGTCCAACAAATGTCTGTTTCATCAAAACTGGGATTAGTTTGGAGTTGTCAGAGTCAGGGTTCATTTGGGGAAGCAGCAGTGAACGGAGTATTAGGTGAGTGGAGAATTTATTGTACGGATTAGCCCTTCTACAATGGGTGAGAGAAGGTTGTGAAAGGAAGATTTGGAAGAAGGAAGTCATAAGATCAGAGAAAGAATA
The DNA here is from genome assembly GCA_004026585.1 of Noctilio leporinus. Taxonomy (NCBI): domain Eukaryota; kingdom Metazoa; phylum Chordata; class Mammalia; order Chiroptera; family Noctilionidae; genus Noctilio; species Noctilio leporinus. Next base: position 325,767 of record PVIW01001121.1, read on the forward strand.
ATTATTCCTATTAAAGTCCTGTCATGGGTAAATAAGTCAGAACTTAACAGGGAAATCTGAGGAGCCAAGCACGTCCAGCCTTCAAAAAGGCACTGCAAAGGAATATACCTTTTAAAATATCTGGGAAGCTATTTCCTGTGTTCATGGCACCTCTGTGGCTCCACAGGCAGCAAGTTTTGCTGGGCCTGGGACCTTTGTAATCAGCAGGGCCATCAGGCCCAAAGATGAGCTAAAGGTATGAAAGCAAACTGGGAGTATGGGAGACTTGTTTGCCTGCATTCACACTAGATGACCCATGAACCTCTGCAAGTAATGTTCTTTACTTCCCTTCACCTCCAAATCTCATAAATTCCTCTGTTGGCCAGCTCTAACCCTAAACCTTACAGGGTGGGTAACTCTAGAAAATGTGGCTTCCAATCTAAGTTGACAATTGCAAAATTCAGCCCAAGGATTTTCTTTCAAATGGATATAAAAAAGAACTGTATTTTAAAAATTATACATTGAGGTAATAACAAGGAAAGCTAGAGTCTTTTTAAACTAATAGTTCATTCACCTGAAAAGCAAACAAAACACACAATATAAAATACTATGTCTCATTAAGTAGAGCCATATCAGTCATTGCTGATAGAATATTAATTTTGTCAGCATATCTTTATCTAGAACACTAAAAATATCTGCTTTCAGAATGCACCATTGGCCCTGGCTGGTGGCACAGTGGATTAGCACTGGCCTGTGAACTGAAAGGTTGCTGGTTCAATTCCCTCCAGGGCATGTGGTTGGATTGCAAGTCAGGTCTCTAGCCAGGTCTATGGCTGGAGGCAGGTGAAGGGCAACCATGCATTGATGTCTCTCTCCCTCTCTGCCTCTCCCTTCCCCTCTCTCTAAAAATAATAAATAAAATCTTTAAAAAAAAAAAAGAAAGCACCATTGGATTTGGATTTACAGCTTTAGTAAGATGAAAATTTCAACTTTCAGTTTATACATTCCTGCCTAGAATTTAATTAAAGTAATAATTATCTACCTGAAATAAATCTTGCCCTTGAACAATTATTTCTCACTGATGTGGAACTATGTCTTACTAATTTATGATAACTTACTGGTTTAAGTCTCTGTCTCTTTTGGTAAAATACAAAGAGAAGAATCAGTATTCTCCCATTCAGTTTGCATACCCTCTGCAAATGATATAAAATCTTATGGAGTAAGTTTGGAACACATAGGTTGAGTAGTATCTGGTGTATAAGTAATACTCCGTTGTTTCTGGTTACTGTTCAGGCATAACTTGTCTTGGTCCTTTCTTTGAACTCCATATACTCCTAGCTTAGGCAAAGTTTTTAATTGGCAGGTCATAGAAATGTTCCATTTTTTTCCAACTTTCATACTTCTGTTTGCTTTCTTAGTGATTCAAATACACCTTGAGAGTTTGAAAGATCTTGGCCACTAACCTTCACAGTCTTGAGAAGCTCAAGAATTCTCCAATCTAGTCTGTACTTTGCGAGAGTACATGCACTATTAAGTCTGGGACATTTGACTTAGCTTGTGTTTCTTAGAAAAGCAGGGCCTGAGTAAAAGGTTTAAGTTCAAGTGGTTCATTTAGGAGTGCAATTCAGAGAATAGGAGTCTGGACAGAAAGAGTAAAACAGGGGATGATAAGGTGTCATTATAAAGAAAGAAGCCTTGTTACCTCGGACACTTCACAAGCAGCTGAATGCTTGACACCATGGACTGTCTGAAATCTATCTTCAGAGACTTCTTTGCCTATAAAGGACTCAGTCATCTCCCTCATTCACTGATTGAGACATGTGCCACATGTCTCTGCACTTCTGCATTACATATATGCAAGTGCCTAGTCCTAGAATAGGAAATAAGAGACGAACACCCAAAACCTACACCAAAACCATTGTGTGAAGAAGATTGGATGAAATAGGACAGGTCACCACAGAAAAGGTTGTAATAAAATTAGATGGAGAGTATTTGAAAAAAAGTTCAAGAGATATCCATCCAATACAGTTCACTCCTTGCAATACTAAGATCCCATGAATTAAATTCAATTGATCTAAATCCTCCTTGTGGTAAAAAGCAAAAGTCCTTTTACATATATTCAATTTGAGGGTTAATCATATGAACTGTATTCCCAGCCACTATAGTTTAATTAATTCAAAGTTTTATTGATATTTTTCATTTTCTTTCTCAACCTGCCATACTGGGCATTCTTCACCTGCAACAAGTAGATATTGTGCCCATGAATAATGAAGTGGCTCATTAAAAGGTTTGAACTTTTAGTTAACTTACCCTTCTTGGGGGTACTACCTATACACCCTTATCATTAGACAAGGAGATATTCAGGTCATCCAGTCAATCATGTAGGTTTCAGCCACATTTCTACCTGCCCATAGTGTGTAGCATTTCATAGCTTTTGATGATGGTCAATCTACCATCTTTGTACGTACCTCTGTTCCAATGACAGTAAGTGTTAAAATGACCCGATGATAGTTGGATCTTTAAGATTGTGGTAACTTGATTACATGTCCACCAGTAGATGTGTTCCTCCAGCCCACTGCTCTTTTTCTTCTATCCCCCAGCTAAAACTTTTTAAAAATAAAATAAACAGGTATATACATACAGGGTGCACATGATCAATTGGCAATAACTTTGCATCTCCTTATTTCATGTGCTTTTTATTAATTTGGAATTGTGTTTCTAAGGTTATGATTTAACATCATTGTTTCAGGTATAAAGTATTACATTCTGAGAGCAACTGTCATGTTGAAGAAATACCATGTTAGAGCAACTATAATTTCTGGACTGTGTGCAGGGAGAACTGCTAAGGAAATTGTGGGCTTCAATAACATCCCTTTACGTACAGTTGACAACATGAAGAAGATGTACAATGCTAATCCCAATGCCACCACACCAACAAGGAAAATGCATAACGTACATAAGGATTGTGCAAGTCCAGATATTGTACATAGAATCCAGGAGATCATCAATGAAGATCCAGGATATTTACCTTGATGTTTTGAGAGAAGTAGTTGTACCGTGGGTGAAGCACATTTCAAATGGACATCATTTTATCTTCCAACAAGATTGTGCACCAGTGCATAATGACATAAGAATGTCCCAGTGTCAATTCAACGTTCCTGAATTCTGGCCAAAGGAAATCTGGCCCCCTAGTTCACCAGATGCAAATCCTTTAGACTATTATGTATGCAGCATTTGTAAAAGAGAAGTTAATAAACAACCTCATTCAATAAAGAGTCCATTAAAGCTAAGATTGAAAACATGATGTCCATAGATAAAGAAAAGTTAATTAAAGTGTCCTCAAGATTCCAAAGTGGAATTGAGCCTATTATTGCAGCAAGTGGAGACATTTTTGAACAATTTAAAAAATAATGATTATGTTTATGTATTTACATATAAAAATAAATTTATTTCAAAATATAACACTTTTGTGGTATGTTGTTTATTTTACTAAAATTTTGCCAATTGATTGAACACACCCTGTGTGTATATATATATATGGATCTAAGGTTGAAAATATAAACCACACTTTCTGTAAGTGGTTCCTTGGAAACATCAAAATATTTTATTCTGAAAAATTATATTTTCTGATTTATAACTTGTTTGTTTGAAACTCCAAGTGAGTTACAAAACAAAATTATCAAGTTACCATTTTTATGAACATACTTTTTAAAAATAATGAAACAATATATTGATATAGCCTCAAACTCAGATATTTTCCCTTCAGCCATGTCTATTCTACTGTTAAGCCTATCAAAGATACTTTTCATTTCTATTACAGTATTTTTTTCTTTCTAGCATCTTGTTTTGGTTCTTTATTAGAATTTCCATCTCTGCTTGCATTGCTCCTCTCCTTGTATGCTGTCTACTCTGTCCATTAGAGCCTTTAACGTATTAATCATAGTTGTTTTAAGTCCCTGGTCTGATAATTCCTCCCATATCTGATTCTAGTGTTTGCTCTGTCTCTTCAACTTGTGTTTTTTGCCTTTTAGTTCATTTGTAATAGCTGGATATTTTCTTGATATTTTCTTGATAGCTGGATATGATGTATGTGGCAAAAGGAACTATATTAAATAAGCTATTGGCAATATGGTGGTGAGGTGGCAGAAGAGGATGTGTTCTGTAGCCCTGTAATTAGGTCCAAGACTTTTAGTGAACCTTTGCTTCTGGACTGTGAACTTTGCAAGTGTTTCTCAGTTTTTTGTTCCACATTTAGGTGGAAGAGGATGGCTAGAGTGGGCTGGATTTAAACATTTCCCTTCTTCTAGGCTAGTTAAGCTCTGATAATATTTATTAGTTAGGCTATGTTAACTAGTTTCTCCTGAAGGCAGGACTTATTAAGAATTACAATGTTCTTTATCTGGAAAAAGTCCAACCATTGTTAATATAATGAGAATGGTTTGGGTGACATCAACATAACCTGGCAGCCAAGGAGAGTGGACTGACTCGAATGTACATATGTGAACAATGACGACTTCACTATACTGGACAGTGAAGATGGTAGATGCCTTTGAGTAAGCATGTGTACTATGTGGCCATTACATTCAAATGACTCAGCAAGTAGAGCAATAAATCTGCATCAGATTTTGCACTAAGCTTGAACATTCCTCCATGAAATCTATTTGGTTGATTCAGAAGTCTTTCAGAGATGCAATGAGTGCAGCACAAATAAAAGTGTGGCAAAAATGGTCAAGAACCTATTAAAAGTGATCTATGTTCTAGAAGGCCCGCAACAAGCAGAACACCTGAGAACGTTGAAGGTGGGCAGGTTGTAATTAATGAAGATCCAAGACAGACAATGTGAGAACTAGAAGCTGATCTAGGGATTCCCAAAACTACTATGTTCAAGATTTTGACATAGGATCTTGGCATGAAATATGTCATAGAAATATTCATTCTGTGAATTCTGCTACCAGAGCAGAAGGAACATCATGCTGCAGTTACTGATGACTTGATTCAGACTGTACAAATGAAGCAGGTTTCCTTAAGAAGGTCATAACTGAAATGAATCATGGGTCTACAGCTATTATCCATAAACAAAGGCCCAGTCATCCCAATGGGAGTTACCTGGTTCTCTACACCCAAAGAAGGTACAGCAAAGATGCAGCAAAGGTGCAGCAAGATTAAGACCGTGTTAACTGTATTTTTTGATTAGGAAGCTGTTGTCCATCACAAGTACATCCCTCCAGGCCAATCAATTAATAAGGAGTACTACCTCTGTGTTCCTAATCAGCTGACAGATGCAATACAACAAAAATGACCATCACTATGGGCAACTAGTGATTGCAGCCTCATCATGACAACACCTTTGCTCATGTATAATGTCTCCTGCAGAGATTTTTTGGCAAAACGTCAAATCATCCAGGTGACTCAGCCCCACCACAGCCCAGATTTGGCACCCTGTGACTATTGTCTTTTCCTCCAAACTAAAATCACCTTTGACAGAGAAAAGATTTCAGACCATTCAGAAAACTATAACAGGGCAGCTGATGGTGATTCCAACAAAGGGTTTTACAGAGTGTTTTGAACAGTGGAACAGATACTGGGAAAACTGTGAGATCCCAGGGTATGTATTTTGACGGGGACTGAGGTGTCATTGTGTTATGTACAATATTTCTTATATTTTGTATCTTCCTCAATAAATAGCTTTTTCATAGCACGTGGCTGGATACTTTCTGGACAACCCTCACATTTCAAAATGATTCCTTTCTTCTGTCCCTGCTGGAGAAAATTTTCCCCCTATTTGCTATGGGAACTTGGGCAAAGTCCTGGAGGTAAATTATGGGAGGGGGCAAAGAGTTATGACTGGGCCTCCCTGGAATTTTTAACTCTTACACTTGTCCACATAGAGCCTCCAGCAATCTATCAATTACAGCTCAGGGTTTCTTTTGTGGGCACTGGCTCACTCAGTAGTTTCTGCCCCTGAGTGTCTGATCCAGTAAACTTCACCTTCCTGCATTTCCCTGTCTGTCTTTTGACAGCAGTGGTTTGTCCTGTGCCCTCCCCTCTCTTACAGATCTAAGAAGAGTTTGTAAATTTTTTTTATAGTGTTCAATTTTTCACTTGTTAGGGCAAGTGGTGCTTCCAAGCTCCTTACAAGAGAAACCATATAAAATCATGTTACATAGAAATATGTTTTATAACCTTTTGTTTGTCCTATGCTTTGCCCAATGCCCATAAAAATTTGTTGAATGAATATACGGTAAGCTTAAGAATATTTTACACTCCTTTTATTTTTTGCATAGAGTTGATTATATATCCTAGCACAAGAGTTTGCACAATGGGCCTTTAATACTCTGCCATCGAAATCTTGGTTTCTAAATAGCTTTTCTAAATTAGAGGAATCAAGGCACGTTGGAAAAAATATCTGAATCCAGGGCTGGGTTTAAGGAAGTGTACCCTGGACCATCTTCTTACACTAGAAAGACAGATTTTTTATTATTATATCATATTTTTAATTTTAGTATTGTTTTTTAGAGAGAAAGATAAAGAGAGAGAGAGGAGAGAGAGAGAAGGAGTCCCTTGAATGGACTCACAGTAGGCAATCTTGGAAAGTATGAGCATTTAGAATAAATAATAACAAATATGAATTTTAAACCAGTGAATACAAGTCCCTGAGTCCAAACTGATACTTTATATATGAAAAGAGTTATGTCCTTTTTATAAAGAATGACAGTTAATAAATATAGAGGGAATAATACAAATTTGTATTTTTAAAACAATTATAGTAATAATTTGTTAAAGCAGGAACCCCAAAGGATGCAATAATAATCAAAGATATTGGGTGAGAGTTTGAAATAACTCTCAATATATTTTTAATATTATTTTTCAATTGTGAATGGAAATATAGTAAACTTATAATGAAAAAACATGATTAAAAAAAAAACAATTTAACCAAGTGATCACAGTAAGCATGACAAATAGTGCTCAAATTAGTATCAGGTACTCCCTAAAATGATACATTGAGAAGGACTTATGAAAATATTCCTTACAATTATGAAAATATAAGCACCACATAAAATATTCCTACCAAAAATAGATATCCTGAATATAACCACGAAGAACCATTAGGAAAACCCAAACTAAGAGACATTCTATAAAACCACATGCCTACACTTTTCAGAAATATTCATGACATAAACTCTCTCAGATTAAAGAATAAAGAAGAGTAAATAACCTCTATATTGGATTTTAACTCAGTGAAAATTATGGTAGCTATAACTGACAGTATTGGGGCACTTAAGTTTCAACATGTACTACATATTGAATAATAGTACTGCATAAATATAAGATATTCTTAATTTGGTAATTGTGTCTTTTTAAAAAATGTGCTTGTTTTTAAGAAAAACATTGTGAAGTGTTTTGGGGTAAAGTAAATGAGATAAAGTAACTATGGCAAAAAATTGATCTGGATGTAAGATAAATAGTACTATTTATTATTATTTAAATTCTTCTATGAACATCAGATTATTTTAAATTTATTTTTTAAATGACTAGGGAAATTATGGGGTTTTTGTTCTTGCATGTTGAGATTTATAACCTACTCTTCAACATATAGCTTAACTGTGAGCTTTTGTGAAAATTTCTCAATATGTCTAAGCCCAGCCCTATTTTCTAATTTATAAATAAAATGATAGTAGTACTTAACTTCTAGAGCTGCACAAAGGCTGTCTTGAAAACATGTTTTTAAACTCTTAGCAAAGTGTCAATGAACACAAAAATTATCATCCATTATTTAATAATAATTATTTTATATTATAAAAATTATTATTACAAGATAATAGTTTGGGGGAGAGGGAAAGTTTTTTAAGATTTTGTTTATTTTTGGAGAGAAGGGAAATGAGAAAGAGAGGGAGAGAACCATTGAGATCATCAATCAGTTCCCTCTCACATGCCCTCAACTGAGGACCTGGCCCCCAACCCAGGCATGTGCCCTGACTGGGAATTAAATTCGTGACTTTTCAGTTTACAGCCCAACTCTCAATCCACTGAGTCACACCAGTCAGGGCCATCCTGTTTTAGAAGATAGTTTACAAATAATGTATGGTGGAACAGAACTAGGTGCCCAGCAAACAGAGGCTTAGTAGATAGTCTTTTGATTGTAGTCAGTTCCTCATGGGCTAATGAGTTCCTAGTCACAGACTGTGGACTCCCTTATGCAGCTTTAAGTGACTAGATCTTGCAAAAATCTTGTTGAATAGAGTGAGTACTCAGGTAGGGTTGATCCCCACTGTGCCAGTTGTTGTGTCTACTGAGCTCCTTTGAACTGGGGAATTTCCCTGTGCATCTCTTCACTTTGCATTTGTAAGGCTTCTCCCCAGCGTGTTTGTGCTGGTGGATTCGGTGAGAATGCTTTGAATATGATTTCCCACAGTCCTGGTATGTGCACATTTAGGGCTTCAAGTGTCAGGATTCTTTGGGAACTGATGTCTCTAGGTCTTAAGTTTTGACTTCTGCTTTTCTAGGGATTGTCCTTGGGTAAAATGGGAATTTGAAAAGTACAGGAATTTTGGGTGTGGCAGTGATACAGTTGACATGGCATCGTATGGTGTGGTCATTAGTGAAGGTTGTCCTCTGGCTCCTCTTATAAGTCACCATCTGACTCATAGAGGGCCTGGTCACCACTGTATGTTGTCATCTGGCCATCAATAGAGGTCTGGTCACTAATGAAGGTCATGGTATTGAGAGCTGTCATCTGGACACCATAGAGGGTCTGATCATTACTACAGTTCTTTACCTGGACCCCATAAAGGGTTTGGTCCCCACTGATGGCCACCTGGCTTATTATAACTTAAATTTCATAATATATTTAGTATGAGTCTTTAACAAATTCTTAAAAATGCTTCCCTAAAGATTTGCTCTCATAATTTAACATTGCAATAGTCATATCAGCCAACATATGCCAGATTTAAAAGTTGTTATTCATGAACAGTTGATTATTGGGTCAAATCTACATTCATTTTTGATAATTTCTAGTTTCTTTCAATAAATGGGTCTCTGAGTATATGACTTTTAGAATAATGATTTCTGCACCTGTGATTAATAAGTTGCCTTGGCTTCATAATCTATGATATAAAACATCATTATTTAAATTTTAATTTATCTATACATATGAAAATGACCTAATTTGATATCCACAGTTGAATTGAAATAAAAATATGTTGAATTTATATACTTAGAAATAAATATTACCTCTATTTGATATTGTAGCATACTATAATAATAATTAAATTGAATCTTATGCTATTTAAATGAAAGTAAGCACTGTTGTATTTAAAATATGGGGAAACAGGGCCCTGGCTGGTGGCTCAGTGGATAGGTACTAGTCTGTGAACCCAAAGGTTGCTGGTTCACTTCCCAGCCAGGGCACATAACCAGGTTGCAAGCCAAGTCTCCAGCCAGGTCTGTAGCTGGAGGAAGGTGAAAGGCAACCATACATTAATGTTTCTCTCCCTCTCTGCCTCTCTCCATTCCCCTCTCTCTGGAAATAATAAATAAAATCTTTAAAAAAAAATGGGGAAATAAATTGCATGGACCATTATCAATTATCCTTAAATAATTGTATGCAAATTATTTTAGGATTATAATTTACTGAAGGATACGTTCATTTTGTATAATATTAAACCAATTTTTAATGCATGACAGTAGCTTTATAATAAATGTTTAGTTTGTAAGATAGGAAAATATACATATCTGAGTGTATATAGTTATTTAAATGATAGTAGATTATTGTATGATTTGAAAATGAAATTATTTCATTAAATAACTACCATAAACTTCAGAAAATTTTAATTATTGCTATAATTTTAAACCTAAATAACTTATTTATTTAATTGCTAATTTTCACTTTGGCCTATTTTATTTTGAATATGTGCCTTAGTGAAAGATTGTTTGTGTACAAATTCCTTCATGTATGGATGCCTTGGCCTTTTTTATTTTAAGTACAACTACCATATTAACAGTGATGTACATGGGATAGAGCTTGGTTATACTTCTAATACCCATTAATTTATTATTGAATGGTACATAGTAATCATTTAATATAGTGTGTTTGTTCAGAAGAAACTGATTAGATGCTTAGATTAAAAGTCAGGGTCTTCAAGTGGTTAATAGTATGGTCTTTTCTAAAGTCTTAGCTCATTAGTAATTCTCCAGGTGACCATAATCATTGATAAAAAGTAATAATTTATTCTCCTTATTTACTTTTCAATATCATAATTGAAGATAACCACAGCAATTGCTTTACAAATTATTGTCAGAATTAAATGAAGAAGAACATCATAAATAGTAATGAAGATATTTCTAGAAGATAGTAAATAATCCTCAAACATTAATAAAGATATTTAGGATGGTGATCATAATAGTAATGATAATGAATATCATACTACCCCAAGACTTTAACCAATGTTTGTTTGTTTTTTTAATATTTTATTTAATTATTTCTAGAAAGAGGGGAAGGGAGAGAGGCAGAGAAGGAGAAAGACATCAATGTATGGTTGCCTTTCACCTGCCTCCAGCCACAGACCTGACTGGAGACCTGGTTTGCAACCTGGTTATGTGCCCTGGCTGGGGAATCGAACCTGAGACCTTTGGGTTCGCAGGCCAGCGCCTTACCCACTGTGCTACCAGCCAGGGCCCCCAAGACTTTAAATGTAGCTGATATATGTTTGTCAACTATGCTAAGCCGATTCTATGTACCCTAAGAAGGAATTGTATTCAAGAAATTTTGCTATAAAGTGAGAAAATCATGTTATGAAAAAGTCATATTTACAATAAGGGTTTAACTCAGAAAATGTATTACGGGTCAAAATTATATAATTTGTTAAAGAACTGGCACTAAAGAAACAAAAGGTGGTGTTAAATAGGAATGCTAAAATTCATTCAAACTATGGCATATTCTCTACATAAAGATTATGAGAAGCATTTTAGGGAATATCAGCATATGTAAGTCATTCCTTATGTGTTCTATTACTTCTCTATATAAAACATCCTATTGGAAATATGTTCTGGGAAATGCTCTCAGTTTTAAGAAAAGAAAACTTCTGTTTCATTATAATAACTTACGAGGCATCAATTTGGAATTCAATACTTATTTTTATATGATTATATTTACTTACTATATTGAATATGGGCATTTAATTTACATTCTAAAAATTTCATTGATAATTATTTATTAATAGAAGCTTAAAGTAATATTTATGTCTGTCCTAACCTTTAGTTACCAATAGGTAAAGCATAATTTTATTAAATATGCTCATTTTTTAGATTTAAATATTTTTAATAATTTATTTTAAATTTATTTTTCTATACCATGTATCTCCTTTATACCCTTTTCCAATATCCCCTTTGCTTCCTACTTGACTTTTTCTTTTTCTTTTTTTCTTTTCTTTCAAAGATTTTATTCATCATTTTTAAAGATAGGGGAAGAAAGAGAGGCAGAGAGGGAGAGAAACATCAATGCATGGTCCATGCCTCCAACTATGGACCTGGCTGGAGACCTGGCTTGCAACCTGGTATGTTGCCCTGGCTGGGAATTGAACCATCGACCTTTGGATTCACAAGTCAGCACCTATCCACAGAGCCACAAGCCAGGGCTCACTTTTTCTTGTTTTTCTTGTTGTTGTATTACAATTGTTTTATTTTTCCCCCCATTGCTCTTCCCTGCCCCACCTTCCCTATCCCCTCTCCCACAGTCATTCCCCACCTCATTGTCCATGTCTATGGGTCTTTCATTAGCTCCTCCATTAAAACCTTCCCTTACAGTACTTTCCCCTCCCCTCCCCTCTAGTCACCATCATCTGCTCTTTTTTTTTTTTTTTTAA